>OY728153.1:1507824411-1508412411 GCA_963277665.1 Viscum album | reverse complement strand
CAAAAAATTAATCACATGACATTATATGTTATTTAAATATATATATATATATATATGAAATAAAGTACTCAGTATAGGCACTAATGGTGGAACGCTCATCTCCGCCATCTGACAATTGTTCTCCATTATTTTTTTCCTTCGTCTCTCTTCAATTGGCTGCATTTCCTTCTTTTGAAAACAAATATGTAATTAATTAGAAAAAGGAAACTAATGTGTATACAAAAAAACTAAATATAGGAGGGAATAGGGGGATTCATCGATAATTTATCTATCACTTGTTTTAGAAGAGATTGAATGAATTTAATAAATCATAAAAGTTGTAATGTTCACCAAGTTAGAAATATCGTTTGACTAGGTTTGAATACAGTGCAATTCCAAATTAGAAAATGCAGTTCAAATAAAACAGAAACCAATAAACATTGAAAATTCACATAACGGTCAAGTCAGCTAAAACATATTTGTGATCAATACTAAATCAATTTGAATATTACCAACCTTAACAACCCAACTCGAGGTAAACCAAAAGAATTCAGAACATGCATGAATGATTCTATATATTTTCAACCACAACGTCAGGTTCACAATCAACTCTAACAGTTGAGCTATTAGATTCATCAAAATAAATAAATGGATTGGTTCTAATGGAAATAGGGACAGTGTCAATTCCATCATCACCATCATCAAAAATATTTCATGGAATTACTTTAACTATGACACCAAATTCAGGTCGAAGTTGGTCTTTGACATAAAAAACTTGTTTAGCCATTGATGCCAACATATATGGTTCTTCGGTAGAAAGAGTGAGAGTCATATTAATTACTCTAAATCCACAATCATCAATAAATGTGCCATGTCTCATCATCGAATCAAACCAATGGAATTTCATCATTGTGACTCGTCCATGAGAGTAATAATCCAATATTATTATTTTCTCAATGACTCCATAATAACCCAAATTTTCAAATCATGATCTACTATCTGATGCACTAGAAAAACAATCTATTGTGGTAGTAACCATAACACCATCATGTTATGTTCTCATGTTCTTTGCTCATTCAGTGACAATAAATTTGTACCCATTGATAACAATTGATTTACAGTCACGAACCACGGTATTAGGACGAAAAGACAAAGGTCTTATTTCCTCAGAGACATAGTGAATAGACAAACTCAATACCTTCAATATAAATGACTGTTAAACTTAATTAAATATTGAAATAATTAATTTAAATAGTAATATGTTTACCTTCAATTTTAACCAAGCAGAAAACTCTTTGCTATGAAAAGTCTCTCTCCTTATCAAAGATAAAGAATGATTCTTCCAATTTATCATTGTTTTATGTTCCCTATAGATAAAAAATATGAATAGTTTAACAGATATATATGTAAGATATACATAATCAATTTAGTTACCTGATATAGTCATCGAACAAATCACAGTTGAACAAAACTGTGCGATGTTCCATCTCCCGCTCTTCATGGATTAATGTCTTCAATGTATATGATCTAGGAATTTCTCCTATTTGAGGAAGTGATGGAAAACTGGGTTCAATTTTCTCATACTGTTCTTCTTCATTTATCATTTTTCTGTTTAATCTTGTAGTAAGATAAGACGAATACATCAAGCATAAATCCATACATTCTTGAGCCAGGTAACCGTTCATGATAGAACCTTCAGGATGATTTCTATTTCGGACATAAGACTTCAATGTGAACATATTTATTTCAGTTGGATACATCCAAAGAAAAGAAACAGGTCCTCAGAGAAGTATTTCAGTGGGAATATGGACAGTCAGATACGTCATGCATGTGAAAAATTATGGAGGAAATATTTTCTCCAACTCACACAAAATTAATGGGGCATATATCAACATTTTTTGGAAGAAAGACTTGGACAACTTCTTAGCACAAAGATCTCTAAAAAATGGCATAGATAAATAACAACCAACCTTACATTATTGGACAAAATATGAAGGATTGCTATTGGAAGAAACTCATGCAGTAGAATGTGATAATCATGAGTCTTCAAAGATTTTAGCTTCAACTCTCTTCTGTTGACCCGTTTAGATATGTTTCTTGAATAGACATCAGGAACTCTAATAGTTTCTAATACTTCCAGAAATTGTTTTTTTTTTCTATAGGTGGCATCACATAAGAAGCACATGGAAGTTTCCATTTATTTTCACTGATACGCACAGGATGTAATTCTGGTCTGATGCCTAAATCCACCAAGTCACGCCGAGATCGTAAATCATCTTTTGTCTTCCCCTTGACATTTAGAAGAACCGAAAGCAACATTTCACATATATTATTTTCAATATGAATTACGTCTAAGAAATGACATAACAAATTGGTTAACCAATAAGGAAAATCAAAAAAGATACTCCTCTTCCTCCAATTGTAATAGGTTTCAGTGAAAACATTCTTTCTCTTTCGAGATTTCATTTGACCCTTCCCGAACGAAAAACTGAAATCTTCCAATTCATTAAGCACATCAGTTCCATACATATGCTGAGGTGGATCATCGGTCTCTATGGTATTATCAAATCTTTGATGATTCAATCTATATGGATGATAATTTGGAAAGAATCGTCAATGTCCTAAAAAACTGAAACTATAATGATGTTTCAGTCTTCTGGATCGTGTATTCTTCATAAAAACTGGACATGACAGTTTTCCCTTCGTGCTCCATCCAGACATCATTGCATAAGCTGTAAAATCATTGATCGTCCATATAAGCGTAGCACACAATTGAAATATGTCTTTTGAACATGCATCGTATGTGCGCACACCCACATCCCAAATAAGTTCCAACTCATTTATTAAAGGTTTCATGTATAAATCAATATCAATGATGAGATCAGAAGGACCAGATATGAGTATACTCATGAAAGTGAATGGTTTTTTCATACACAACCATGGGGGAAGATTATAAATGTGTATAAAAACTGTCCATGTGCTGTGTGAAGTAAGAATCTGCCCAAACAGATTAAAACCATCGCATGAAAGACCCAACCTCACATTACGCACGTCAGCTACAAAATCAGGATGTAGAGCATCAAATATCTTCGATGAAAATGCATCTGCAGGATGAACCAACTCATTATTATTCTTATTTCTCTCAGTATCATTCCATCTCATTTTTATTGATATGTCATCAGACATAAGAAGATTCTGGAGTTTGGGGATCAATGGAAAATGCCACATTACTTTTTGTGGAACGCGGGATGGTGTTCCATCAGATTTTGACTTCTAGCGAGATGTGCCAAATTTTATACAATCATTTCGTTCAGTGGTTTCCTCCCAGAATAAACTGCAATCTTTTGGGCAAGCATGAATTTTGTTTCTTGAAAATTTAAGTTCCTCAACTAACTTCCATTCCATATAGTGGTTTAAGGGAATATCTGCATCATCTAGAAGTAAATCATTCAAGAGGGTAAGAATGTAATCGATTGCTATATTAGAAATTACATACATATTTTTCGCATGAAACAATCGGATTAAAAATTCTACCTTTTTCATTTTATCGCATTGTCGATATACTGGAGTCGTGACAGCATCATTCAATTTTTTCACCCTATCTATATCATCATTTTCACTAGATGCATCAGCTGTCCTCATATAGAAGTCTTCTTGAGTCGAAATCCTTTCTTTTTCATGATGACGAATAAACGGGAACCAATCATCTAACAAATTCTCCATTCCAGTCCTTTCATTTTGATCATCACTAATTTGAGATTTCATTCTCTCTCCATTGTGATACCACACAAAGTAGTTTTCTTGATAACCATTTTTGGTTATGTGGTAAATGACTTTTTCACGGCTCAACCAAGGTCTACCAACATAATTGGAACATGGGAAGTGTATGCGACCACTATTTGAAGCATTGTGAAATCCAAAATCTATAAATCTCTCCAAATTGTTTTGAAAATCTCCTGAGATCCAATCGGTTTCATACATCCATCTTCTTTCCATTCTGTAAAAAGAATTTATATAAGTCATTTTTTCATAAATAATTAAATAGGATTGACCTTTAATAAAAAATACATTTATGTAAATGATAAAGGAATAAAATAATCAAGGTATCAACTACACATGTGAAAAAAACATACTAATGTGTTATTGAAAAAATGTAAAACCAACAAGAACTTAATGTGTTATCACATCACAACATGCCTCATCCCATAACCATATTATTAGGGTATCATGAACATGAATAACATCAACATTGTGCCATCCTCCTAACCTACATGACCCCAACCACATGCCACATCTTATTATATCCTTATCACATCGCACCTCACCTAAAAACACTAGGGAAATCATAGTACATCTCACCTGAAGACACATGGACAATCACATCACATCTTGCCTAAAAACACATGGTCAATCACTTATTAAGGAAGAGTAGGGAAGACATGGTAGCAATCCAACCATATAACCACCATCCTAGATATTAGAAAAAATACACATAACTCAAAACCTCTGATCATTGGTAAGTTTATCTAACTTTGGTTGGGAATGTGTAGAAATAACATAAAATACATGATATATAGATAACACAAAATACCCAACCTATGGGTTCACATTAACTACAAAATCACACACTTCACTACAACCATAAAACACATAATCGATCACAACCACTTTCACCACTATATAAAACACACCACACCACCACCACACAAGATGCATAACATTTCCCACTTTCATTTATAAGCCAATTCATCCACACTTACACTGTCCATTCATTTAATGTTAAATTAATTAAATCCATTTACCACACATCCATTTCTATTCCATATCATTTATTCACTATCTTGTTTTTTTGTTTTAACTACATAATTTATTCCATAGATAACCAGGAAACTAATAAAACCACCACACAACAACTCACCATCTCACAATAACCATCATCGCCATGTTACATCGGCCAACCATCTCACCAAAACAACCACATATCACAACAAAAATATTGCACATCACAAAACACCGCACAACCAAAACCACCTCACCACATCATACACCACAACCTCATCACACAACACCACCACACAGAACAACACCACCACACATCATCACTATCACACAAATTCACATGTCAGATCCATACCCACTAACCATCAAATTACAACCCCACATATCACAAAGCTCAACTCATCACCTCAATCACCATACAACAGCCTACAACATACAATGAAACACAACAAAAAACCTCTCATAGAAGAAACATACCCCATCTTCCAAAATTTATTCAAGGTCTTTTATTACATTACCCCTTTATTTAGCATGGACATTATAACACAAATGATATTTAATGGGAAACTAATTAATTAACAAAATATTCGATCATTTCCCTATTTTTCATGGTGAAATCACATCAAAATCCAAACATAAAACTAAAATATTAGATCAATAATAATAAAAAGAAGGTATAATATGTGTATAAGGAATAAAATACCTGATTTGAGATGGTTTTTCACCTGTTCGGATGGGGGAGTTCGCGAGAGGAGCAGAGCGCCAGATTGATTAGGGTTCTGTTGCAAATGGGAGAGAGCAGCGACCCGACTGTATTTGGGGAAAAACTTTACCAATAGTTTTTAAAAACCTTTGGAAAAGGGTTTTTGAGGGTACCCCTTTCCAACGGTTCAATTGAACCATTGGCAAAGGGGTACCCTTTCCCAACGGTTTCATAAAACCATTGGGAAAGGGTAACTTAAACACCCCTTTACCAACGGTTCTAGTGAACCGTTGGGAAAGGGTTCCCTAAACCATCTTTACCAACGGTTTAACCAAACTGTTGGTAAAGAACCGTTGGTAAAAATGACTTTTCCAGTAGTGTTATAATGTGGTGAAGGATGTGACACATGTTCGGGGATGTGTAATGTAGAAGGAGGTAAAAAAGTTGAGTATTTATTATTCATGATTCCAAAACATTATGAGAATATTTTATGAGGTTGTGATGTCTGGATAATATTTGGTATGAAGATGTGGATCTATGGTGATTGTGATTATGTAGTCATGGTACATGGTATATAATTGTGATAAAGAATTGATTGGGGATGTCATGGTTACGAATGGGATAAAAGTACCAAAAGATTTATTGTTGGGTTTGGAGAGAGATAAACTTGTGGGTAAGTAGTTTCTGGGTTATTTCTTGATATACTCTTTCAATAAAATGTTATTATACATGGATATAATATTATGTGAAAAAGTTGTGGTGAGATTGGTTGGTGGTTTACTCATCTTAGGTTCATATTGTACCTATTGTTTATTCACTAAATAATTATTATTCTTCTTCCAAATTTGCACAATAGGTATTAAGAAGAATCCAAATGAGAATACATTAACGAACACACATATATGTAAATATATTTTCTGGTTCCCAAGAGGGGTTCAGTGATCGAGATAGATCTCACTAGCTCATGGATTAGAACTGTTGTCTGAGTCTCTGTTAAATGATTTTCTTTTTTGTATTCCACCTTGGAGACCTTGATTCTGTTCGACGACTCATTTATTATGGGATATTAGTTTTCCATATTATATATTTGATTAGTGTGTTTTTTAATGGATGGGGCTTAAGCCTTAATTATTATTAAATAAATGAAAATACCTCTTTTGATTGGGTACAAGGAGACCCATTGCATAGCCCAAAGGCCCAGTTGGCATGTAGCCCATTACATGTCCTGTTGGCCAACATTTTTGGCCCGAAGCCTATTCCGTGAATAGTACTGCTATAGTACCTGCCTCCTACAGTACCACACAGTTTCCGTCACTACTACAATTTCCTACCATCGCTATAGTGCCCTACCACCACTACAGTTCTCGTCGTTGCTACAGTGGCTCTGCTGCTACAGTACTGCTACAGTACCAATGCGAAATCGGTTTTGAACCTCCATTTTTCATATAGGATTACAGGGTACTTACCACAAGCCAAACCTCAACTACATTAGTGTATTTATTTATAAATTAATTTGATTTTTATGATATTATTCAGTGTTATCCCCTTACCCATGTCCTATTAGGGGTAGCTTCAGGTGTCATACTCATCTTGAATACTAGCCCCAAACGATATCCCAATATGGGAGCATTGTGAAAAAGAGGTATCAATTCTACTGATGAGCGTTATAATGGAAACTAATGTCAGTAACCTATAAGGATTTCATGGATTTGGTAGGGATATTTCTTTAGTTGAACATAGTGTGTGATGCAACATGATAGAACAGTTCGGACACAGGTGATTGATCCCCATGTGATATAATGCAAAGAAATTATGCTTACTGAATATTGTGGACCAAATAATTCAGAGTATGGGTTTGATACCAAGGATAGGTACATGAATCAAGTTTTTTTGTTCTTATGATTGAATTTAGGATATTTTTTAAAACTTAAAATGAATCTAATTAAATAATTATTAATAAATTATATGCTATTAGGTTTAATAGTTTTATTTCTAACTTATATAGTTGGATCTTAGACATCATCCACATTTGGATCAAAATTATGAGGTGTAGTAGGATTATCATATTAACAGGTGGAGGGTTGATTAGGCTAAGGAGGGTGATTCTTTGAGGATGAGGATGTTTCATTTCCAATTTCACAATTCATTAATTTTTTAGTGGAGTGGTTTTGATTTAGAGATAAAAAAAATGTTGAAGGATCAAGACATATTTTTCAATTTGATTTTTGGTTCTAATTAGTTTTTAGTTAGATAAGTCGATATGTAAGCCATTATGGCATTATATTTCTAAGATAGAATAATGCTTCATAGGGTTTACTCAGTGACTTACATTAATATTTCTATTTAGAGTTATTTTCATCAATGGTAAAGGTGATAAATATGTTGTAGTTATTATTTCTTATACAGGGGAGTATGAGTGTGTTGGAGAATGACATTAAATTCAATATTCTTATTTATTTATCAAAGATATATTTTCCAATAATTAGTCCATAGAATGCATTGTGAGGGGGTTTTGTGAACAAGTATTTAGTATTTAACTACCCCATTAATGTTGCCTATATATTTTGAGGTACAAAATATTCTAAAGGGGATTGAGAGAAATGTTTCATATTTGGGACTGAATTTTTTGGGGAGCCAATATAGCCCAAAAATAAGTAAATATATTGATAAAGGGTATTCTATATTGTTATATTTTAGTTTTATAATTGAAGGGAGTTATTCTCCAAAAACCTCATCATTTTTTTATATAGTCAGTAGTTCATATGCAACCACCAAGAGCCCACTGCCTATGTTATTTTCTTCTATGGGTAATAGTGAGAGGATATTTAACTTCCCTACTATCTTATAATGATATATAAATGTGGGAATTTAGTTTCTATATCATCCTCAACATTAATTTCTTTAGGGAATTCTCAATAGAAGAGAAAACACGTTTTTCTACTAAGGGGAGATAGAGAATGAAAAGGATGTCACCATTACATTCTCCTACCCCATGAATATAGGGATTACGGTTTTTATAGAGGTTTTCTTCAATAGGGAAAATGAGTAAGGTTATATAGTTGTGTTTATTTATACACCGATGATATTTATATTCCATATTCACCATATATTGTTAAAATACCATTTGTTTGACTTATACTCTTACTTTTATTTTATTTTATTTAAAAGAATCACATCCCTTCCTTAAACCAATCATATTTTATGACATGGTATCCAATATGGAGAATCATTCCATTCAACTATTTTTGAATATTCTAATTAGTGGTCAATCATGTTTTCTTGATGTGTTTAGTGGATGTGATCTAATGATGGGGTGACATCATTCATTATTCTAATTCTTACCACATCAGATATAATTTTATGATTTTTCCTTGAAATGGATTGGTTTTACTTCATTCATGTGTTCATTGATTTATTTAGGAATAAATTTTAGTTATATGACACAAAAAGAAATTGTTTCGTTTATTTCAGGTGAGTGGGACCATTAGATTGGTCATATGAATCCTAATCCACTTATTTCTTTGCTTATAGAGTTTTCATTTGATTTAGTAGAGGTGTAGGTGGTGGTGTCCCCTAGGTCAAATGGGGAGTTTCTAAATATCTTTCTTGGAGGTGTTTTGAAAATACCACATCAATGTGATATTGATTTTATGATAGAGTTATATCCTGGTGCTTCCCCATTTTTGAGGGATCCCTACCCGAGGTCACCCTTTGAGTATGGATATTTGAAGATCCAAACTCAAAAATTGATGCAAAGTTGTTTCATATGGACTACTATGTCATCATAATATTCATGGGTGTTCTTCATGATGAAGGAATATAGATGTGTGGAGTTGTGTATAGATTATTACAAGATAAATACAGGGGAATTCAAAAACCATTATACCTTTCCATTGATAGATGATTTTTTTGATTAGTTAAAATTATGTAGCTATTTTTCAAATATTGAACTATGATCTAGATATCATCATAAATGGGCAATGAAGGATTGTATCTGAATGACTAATTTTATGTTTCATTATGTGAAATTTATTTTCATATATTTTCCATTTCATGTCATTAATCCTTCAACTACTTTAATGGGACTAATGAACATTTCACTTTGTGAGTTTGGATATTTATTCATGGTAATGTTATTTGGTGAAATACTTATAAACCTGATATTAGAGGATGATTATATTGAGAATAATATGGGTATTTATATTTCTTTATAGAAATTATGAATTTATGATAAGTTTTACAAGTGAATGATTTAGGCATAAGTGATGCATTTTGTTGGGTATGTGTTGTCACTATATGAAGTTTCAATCGATCCCACAAAGATTAATAAAATTTCCTCTTTGGAAACACCGGTGATTATATTTTTTTTGTATTTAAATATGTATTATTGTATATTATTAGTGGTTCATGTCTAATTTCTATTATATTTTAGCCCCCTTTTCATTTTCTACATGGAAGGAACATGCTATTGTATAGATAAATTGGTGACGAGTTTCTTTTGAATAACCAAAGGAGAATTTGATCGATGCCCTTTTCCTTTTTTTAGAGGGATTTATGTTTTAGGTTTTATAAGATCCTTATTGTATTGGTTTGGGTTTTATCTTGATGATTTATGGCTCGTTATTTTATATGGTTCTAGGCAATTACAACCATATAAGAATGAAAATGCCACTAAATATATCGAGTTGGATAAAGTGGAATTTTCTTTCATGTTATGGTAGAATTAACTCATTGGTATATTCTTTATAGACTACAAATATTAGAATATATTGAGGTTTATTTTCTCTCAGTTTTATTTTTATAAATATTACTGTAGGTGGAATAATTTATTATAGTACTATGACATCGAGATATCTTACACCCTAAGAAAAGAAAATGTAGTTGTTGATGCTCTAAGTAATAAGAAACAAGGAGAAATTATTCAAGAGTTTAGAGATACATTTAGCATCATAGATGACCATACAATGATGCATCTTGACATTGAGGTGCATTAGGGTAGAGGTTTCCTCTACAAAATTGTACCACAATCATCCTTGTTATAGCAGGTTGATGAGTTTCAATTGGAAGACTCTATGATATAGGTGATACATGATCACATCAAATATGGTGATTCTTATGAGGGGTGGTAAAACAATGGTCAATATCATGTATTTTTTAATGAGTTTATCAATTATATTAATGAATCTACAAGTGTTTATTTGTAATTTTCAAATCTCACCTTTTTTACTGTGTATTTTTTTATTCAAGATATATTATTCCATGAGGAGTCAGTTAGAATTTCCATGGATGAGGTGATCTAAGGACGATTTTATGTTCTGACTCTTGGTCTATCAATTTTTTAAATTAAATAATTTTATTCAAACTAGGTCATTTCTTCCATTAGATTTCCCTAATGGAAGTTGGAGGACATTTTTATGGATTTGATTTCCATTTTTACATAATCACAATGAATGTGTGATGTTTTCAGGGTGATTGTGGGTATTTTATTATGATGTTTCACTTTTAAGTGGATAATGAGTCTAGTTTTATGGATCCTCCGATGAGGTGATCTATGGATGATATAGTAATGATTCATGTAATACCAAGAACTATCATCTCTAATAGAGATCCTTGTTTTACCTCATGAGTTTATTGTGGCCCTTCATGTGATTTTATCTCTCAGTTATGTCATGAATATTTATTCTATAATTTTATGAATGGTAAAATAATATTAACCATTTAGACACTAGAGGATATATTTAACACCTCTATTTGGTATTTTAGAGTATCATTAATGAAGAAAATTCCCTTGGAATAGTTTTCCATTAAGAATAACTATCACTCTTCCATTGGAATAGAACTAATCAAGGAATTGTTCATAAGGTCTTATAAATCTATATTATGTTGGATTTAGGTTGGGTAATCAAAATTACTAAATTTAGATGAGACATAGAGTATAAAGAAAATGGTGTAGATGATTCGATATTGGATGGAGACCGTAAGGACCATTATAAGTCTTATGTCAATAGTAGGCGGATACATCTAGAGTTAAAGGTCAAAGATTATATATTATTGAGAGTCTAACCTCTTCCCAAATATTGGAGTTTTCAATGAATGATTAATATTTATCTCTATTTTATGGGTCCTTTTGGGTGTTGAAGAACATCAGAAAGGTGGAGTAATGGTTTGAACTTTCCTAACTATGGGACCAGATCCATTATATGTGTCATATCTTTACTGATATCTTCTTAAAAACACCAATATCATTTATTATGAATATTTTTATAAAGAGGATGATGATACATTCATGCAAAAACCATTAGATATTTATGGTATTTGATAGATGTTGTCACATGGTCATGTTATTATCTTGTTTTTTGTGTTCTGGAGGCATGTTAGCTTAGATGAATACATGTGTATAGATAAATCACTGAAGTGTACTCAGTTTCCATAGTTTTTTTGAACCATGTTATTATTTTATGATAAAGATTTTGAATTGGTTCATAGGTTTTTTGGATTATTTATTTCTAAATCTTGATTATTCTCAAGTATTGACATTGTTTTTTCTTGAGAGGTACCTCTAAAGGTTTATTTGAAGAGTTTTTATATATTTTCCTTATGTGTTTAGTTTTTTTTGTTAATCTTGAAAATCATTTTAGTTGTATCTAATGTAATGGCCAAGACCATATAATCTGATTACATTGAGTCATCTTGTGTTAAAGGTTTCTAGGGAAGGTTGAATGAATGGATGTGGATTCATATATGATACTTCATTTATATGGGAGGTTTCATGGAATATCCTTGTTTGTTTTAACCTGAAATTAAGAATGAAAAAGTGCTATATTTTCAATTTATTATTTCATTCAATAAAGGGTTATATCATGATAGGGTTCTTATGTAAAAGAGTTGGGTTCATGAAATTAGGTTTTGATTACACACATAATTTTTTAGGAATATTATTCTCAATCTATTTGATTATGATGATACATAAGGTTTCAGAAGAGAAATTTAGCATATGTAAAAACCATAATATTAGGGGGGACTTTATGTATGTTAAAAAATGTTATATATTTCCATTTTTTCTTATGATCTTCGAATAGAGGGGGTTGATCATCATGTGGTGGATTCCATGGTTCTTACAAAATGGTAAAATGTTTTTGCAAAAGAGTATTAGAGTTTTTGGTTACCCTTATATATGATCCCCCCCACAACATGAGGAGTATCTTTCATCAATCGAAGGGATATTTAAGAGTTTGTTTAATTTTCCATGATTTAAAATCATGATATGCCCACTTCTACTATGGTATGATTCTATAGGTAACTAATCTCATGAACCTTCCTTTTGGTCACCATCATAACATGGTACATTTGTTTTTTTGTGGCATAGTTCAGGTTTGTTCAATGAAATTGGGGTGAATCCTGTTCACTAGATGACCATATTTGTTATGGTATGATCATCTTTGATAATATCAAATTAAAATAATTTCTAAATATTTTAATGTTTCATGATAATAAATATAAATATTTTATTTTAAGAGATTCATTTGACTTATCCTTATAATTGTGTGACCACGACCAATCACATCAAGAATCCTTAAAAGTATAGTATAAATTTAAATTCAGGATTTAATATGAATTCTTTTAAACATTTTTATTTTCTCTAAAAATATATGTTTTCATATATGAATATTTTTTATCCAGGATCACATGTTTTTGGATTTTGATTCTTGTTCATGGGATTTTCCTCCGCACTTTGATCTTTCACATTAGGTGTCCATGATTTTGTTGAGTTAAATTGTTTGATACTTCTCCTATGTTATTTTATATAAATTTTAAATGTATCATTAAAATTTTTTCTTTAGTAGAATAGTAAGAATTAGACTAATGAATATACTAATATTTGTTAAATTAAATTGAAGGACATAGGTTATTTGAATACGATTTTTGTGACTTTATGTTACTACTTATAGTTGATGGTTGTTTGATATCCCTAATTAATATTCTTTTATTTTCATTAATTTAATTGTCAAATGATAAAATTTATTGAAATACCCACCATAGAGTGATGATCACTTAAACATGTTAATTAAATTATTTCAGAGAATCTTGATATTTTGGTCATTATGGTTATATTTGCCACAAATGATTTACAAGAACAGAATGATGAAAAAGTTGATTTATTTTATTTTATATTAGTTTTTTTTTCTTCTTTTGTTGGATTTGTATCACATTTTTTAGTGAATATGGATTTATTTATAATTTTTTATGTCTTGTTTGATGTATTGGAATGTGATGCATTGTGGGTAATATGGTTGATTGGAAATGGTATGAATTGGAAGGATCATTTTTTGAGGTTTCGATGGTGGATGTGTTATTATATAGATTTGAAAAGGTGGCTTTGAGAAATATGTGGGAAAAATGGTTTTCTTGTTGTAGTGGTGGATGTTGGCATATTCGTGGGGTACTTATTGGGGTGAATAGTTTTGTGTTATGGGGTAATGTTACAGTTGAATTGTTATATACAGTATGGTTGGTATTATTAACATATTAATGAGTATGAGATGGAATTTAATAAGTAATGGTTGTTTATTCAATATTAAAATAGAAATAAATGGGTAATTTTAGGGGACAACGAAGATTATGGATAATTAATGGATGTAAATTTAATATGGGAATGAATGAAATAATGAATGTCATATGGTTTCTGAAATGGTAATCTTGTAATCAGTAAATGATATGTCTAAATGGGAAAACATGAACACTGTTATGATTTATTTTGTGTATGGTGGGGAATGTTTGTGATGAAGATATGAAAAATAGTTTTTAGTGAATGGTAGTAATGGTTATGGGCCTCAACAATGTTGTCTTAGTATGGACCTTTTTGTTGGGCTTATGTGTCGGTAAGATATATGTAATAATTTCCTTTTGATTTCTTACACACACCACCCAATTCAAATTACCTTATTTATAACCACTATTTTGGGTTACAGGTTTTTTTGACAATATCCAGTGTAGTGAGGGTTGGGATAGATGAGTAGCAACTCTTCCCCACTCTCGGTTCCATATTAGTATAAGCTATGATGATACGAGGTAATGATTCAAGAGTTATAATACCCATAGATTAGAGTGAAAAAAATGAGATATGAAGCTCTTATTAGATATTTTGATGATGTGGGGGAGGATGTAATACATGGTGGGGTCATATATAGTAGGTGGAGGGAATTAGGTTTACTTAATCTATGTCCATGATACCCAACTATTATAAAGATATGGTATAAAGATATAATGTGCAGTTATTTTATGCTATGAGGTGGTGTATCTGCGATGATAGTGATGATGTGGATGTGGTATGTGGTATGTGGACATGTATGGGATATAGTGTGTGATTGAATGGTTACAAAAGGTAAGGGAGAAACATGATGTTTTTCAATGGGGAGTTAGAGAAACCAACCATTGTATAAGTGGTTTTGGGGAACCTTCTTGATATACTCATTCCATTCCATATTAATATTATTAGATGTGACATTGGGTGAGTGAGATTTTGTGAGATATAGTGGTAGTTGACATGCTTAGGTTCTTATTGGTTTTATTAATTATTCATTAACGTCTTATTATGCTTCTTCCACATTTTCATGAGTGGTATTAAAGAGTATCATACAAAATATAAATGTATTCTCAGCCAAATATATAACTATATATTTTAATGTTTCTAAGAGGGATTTTATAATCAATCTAGACCTTGCTATCTTAAAGAATCAATATTTGTTCATCATCTTTTCTATAAGTGTTTCTTTTTTTTATTCCAAAATAGTGATTTTTATTATTTATATTATTTCATATTTTAATGGATATTTGATTTATTTTTATATGGAGTGTATTAGGGATTTTTTTAATATCATGGTATTAGGATGGGAATGCCTACAATTATTTCAATTTATACCCCTATTGTTAGTAATTAACACTTTACGACATTCAATGTTCTAAAACATCATATATGAACATCATCATTAATTAGAAGATGGTAACGAGTCACATTTTTCTTAGGAACAATGAGGAATATGTACATACTTAATGTTTGACAGTGTTGGGTTCCTATAGCCTGGAACTATCATACCTATTTGGAAATTGACCATGTTGTATATTTTTTACTATTTCAAATGTATATTCCATTGTAATAAATTTTTTTTCATTCCTTGAGAATTTTAATAAATTGTTTTATATAAATTTGTTTATTTAATCCATTTTATGAAAAGTTTAATTTGTGTAATTATCCCCTTTGATTAAAGGTAGATTACATCATTTGAAATTTATTTTCATATTATAAATTCTAAAAAATGATTTTATTAAAAATGATCTTTACATGTCAAACCTATCTATTTGAAACATTAATGCGCATTTTCTAGTAAATTTGATATTGGAGACTGTTATGGAATCATATAGTGAAATCATAATGGGATTTGGATCACACCCTATATGTGCCTTTGTGTGTTTTGTAAAATATCCCGTTCTATGTTTAAGCAGGGGGAAATGATCTATTAGAGCTGGATCCAACTGTTGAAAATTGGTATTGGTGTGTTGTGTCCTTTGGGTCATTGGATATTTTCCCATTTTTGAGACTTTGGTTGTAGTAGTTTAGGACTCAATGCCTATTTGACATCGGTACATTACTCCTAGTGGATTTTATTTTGATATTCATACACCCGTGTCTCTTTTACTTTCACAATGATTGAGAAAAAATCATTCCCACTTTTAGTTTTTGTGATGCGGGGTTCTAGTCACTCACCCGTGGGGATCAGTAATTCCCTTTAGAATATGTTATGACCAGCTTGGTTATCGGGTTACCATGGTACCCTGGTTGGTTAATGAAAATGTGGTATCATAGTTATAGGGCGAGATTTTTTTCTTGAAGTCACTATGCATTTTATAAATCTTTTCAGAAATTATGCGGTAGTTGCAATTGAGTACCTAGACATCTCTCATGGTAAATAACCTTATGTCATCTGGGCTGGTTAGGCTAAAAAATATTGTGTATTAGTCCAAGTATTTTCTCTTTTTTGATTTAGATAAAGTGAAATCAAAATCAGGTTTGTCATATCAGTTGGGATTAATTTCTATTCTCGCTCTGTTTGAGGGTATCCTGATGTCTTCTTTGTTGTCTGCCGATATTCTGTATCATCATGCCTTTAAGAATTAAATAACATCAAATCCTGGTGGAGGATGAAATTAATCCTCAATGAGTGAATGATGTTATAGATCTGAATTTGGTATAGGTTACCATGGGGACTCACCAAGATCTAGGACAAGTACCACCTACAGTTCCCATTTATGATCTAGATTTGTAACCTTATAGGGGATCTCTAAAGATTAGTTCTCAAGAGTCCCTTCACTATAATCCAATGAAATTGAAAGGATCAAATGATCCTCAAGAGGATGAGGAGTTGATGGGAATTATGGAGTGTTTTTTTTGTTTCTTGGACACACCCAAAGAAATAAAAGTGAAGCGTATAACCTTTGTACTGTAAGGATCAAGCAATAAATGGAGGGACATGATGGTAATGACTAAGATACATGTGGACTTACACTGTATTGACTTCGTTAATCTTTTCACTAACCAGTTCTATTTAGATTCGATGTTCTAGGCCAATGATATATTTTTTCAAACTAGAGAAGGCTAACCGAACTGTGACATTATATGAAAATTGTTTTGGTGATCTTGTGCATTTCACACTAAAGATAGTATCAAATGAGAAGATGATGTATTTAAGGTTCAATTTCAGATTTCCTTGGAATATTATTTCTTATAATTGTTTTTCTAAAGCTATCATCTTATGCTGATGTACTATATAGAGAACTAATGGTTGAGATGGGTGAGGCTAGAATGTATGGGTTAAAGGGAGATTCATTGTATCCCATTGGCAGTGTGAACTCATTCTAGTGAAAGAATAATCTCGATGATTTTTGCAGAAGTTATCAACAAAAATGTCATTCAAGACCTCCTATAATACCTGGAAGAGTTCCATTGGTTTTCTACTAATGTGGAAAGGAAGGACTTTCAAAGAGGGTCTATATAGAGGCACCTAAGAACTGTGGAACTTGTGGAAATTTATTGAACCGATAGTGATTATTCCATATTTATTCCACTCATCATGGTGTAATGGGATCATAATATCCTTCTAAAACATCTAGGAAATCAGATTCTTTATGTGTAAATGTTTTTCCAACCATATACATCTGTAAAGAATCTTTTTCATGCAGTGGAAGAGTCTAAATAGGAATTGAATATGAGCCCAACGAGTGTGAGAGGTACCATTACTATAGATACATCATTAGTGACTGGTCTAGTTGATACCATTTCATATCATTCATTTAATTCATTCCAAATTTTAGATTAGATAAATATTCCTATTGAGCTTTTATCTTGTTAAATAAATAATAATACACCCCTTTGTCTAAAGAGAGAACAAGGTCTTCGTAGTCCCTCTTATGTATTCTCTCTATCAAATGTTGATCTGGATTAGAGTTTTCTAGTTATGGACAAGAAATATTTTGAATTCATTTTTTGTAAGGATTGGCTAATTTCCAATAAATCTCGAATTAATTGTTATCTTTTATGAGTCTCCTTTATTGCAATTAGTGGAGTGTATCACATCTTCCAATGGGAATGAGACCAAAGGTCAAGCAAAGACATACCTTCTTATATAAATATGGGAAGAGTTATTTCTTTGTTTTCCTTTAACATGGAGCTGAAATGTTTGAGCTATGATATCCCTCCATTTGTCATCGTGTTTCAAAGAAAATTTCCTTCTAAATTATGTGGTTTTCCATCGGTGAGGGAGGTTGAGTTTTACATGAAATGATGCCTAGTACAAAACTATTTTCTATCCCATCTTACCATATGGCGCAAAAAAAAGCGATGAAGTTATAGGAGGAAAATATTTTAGAGAAAGGATTTATATACCCCAAGCATGTCACGTTGGGTAGCACCAGTTCTGTTTTCTAAGAAATATGATAGTTCAATTCGCCTTGGTGTTGATTACCAGATTCTAAATCAAGAGACGATAAAGAAAAAGTACCTATGGATATATATTGATGATTTATTTTATTAGCTGAAAGGGGAATGTGGTTTTCAAATATCTAACAATAATTATGTTACCATTAGTTAAGGATAAAAGAATATGATATTCTTGAAAACCACCTTTAGGGATTGTTATGGTTATTATGATTACCTTGTTATTCCATTTGATATAACCAATTACCTTACAGTTTTCATGGATTTGATGAACATGATTTTATATAAATATCATGATACATTAATGGTAGTCTTTGTAGACTAGATCCTAGTTTACTCTTTATCTGAGGTGGATCATCTGCATCATATGTAAATTGTTCTGAGTCTTTTAAGAAATCATCAGATTTGTGCCAAGAGTTAAAAATGTCATTTTATGGATCATGGGAGTGATGTTATCGGGACATGTGGTGTCTAAACAATGTATAATGGTTGATCCTAATAATGTGAAAACTGGTTTGACATGGGAACAACCACAAAATGTTTTTGAGATTCAAATGTTCTTCATATTATTTGGAGATTTTCACTGATTCGTAAAGGAATTATTAAATAAGGATCCTCTGATGACTTCACTGATATGAAAGGGAGTAAATTTTTTCTGGATAAGAAATTTCATAGTTATTTTTTTGAGCTAAAGCGTCATTTGGAAACTGTTCTTATATTGACTCTTCCAAAGGATGGGAAAGTTTATATGGTCTCCTATGATGCATTGGGATCAATCTTGGTGTACGTTCTTGTGCAAGGTAATCATGTAGTTGCTTATTTATCTCGTTAGCCTTGGCGACACAAGAATAATAATATGACACATGACCATAAACTTGCATTTGTGATGCACACACTTAAGATTTGGAGACATTACATTTATGGAGAATGGTTTACTATGTTTTTAGACCACAAGATCTTGAATTATAACATCTCTCAAAAATATTTAATTCTTCGAAAGGGGATTTGAGTAGAATACTGATAGTCTTTCTATTTTAACACCTTATACACCACAAGAAAAGGGAATGTTATTGTATATCATTTGATCCAGAAAACTCCAACCCAGGGAGTAAAAGAGTCATTAGAAGAATGGAATTCGATGGATCTCTTTCCATAGATGCCCATTGTAGTTAGGATAATGGGGACAAAGTTTCCTTGGAATCTGTTCAGTTGACATCCAATCTTCTTGAATTGATTCTATAGGAACAACAACTTTATTATAAGTTATGTATAGTTAGAGAATCTCATTATAGTGGGGACATAATTTTCCAGTGGTATTTATCCAAAGAGGTAATTCTATTCTATTAGAATTGTTTTTTGGTACCATCTTCAGTAAAGACTGATGTAGTGGTGGATTACCATACTACCCAATGGATAGTGTACCTGAGAACCATGAATATGTTTTATGACATATGGTAGTAGTTCTTGTGTCTATGTATGAGGTGGGGAATTATTGAGTTTGTTTCTAATTGATATACATGCCAACAGGGTATGGTCGAGCACTTGAAACCTCAGGATTTTCATCATCCACTTCCATTCCCCACATGAATGTGGGATGAGATATCTATGGATGTTGTGGTTGGGTTTTCATATACCCAGAGAAACTAGAATGTGGTATTGGTTGTGATCAATATGCTAATGAAATCAGATCACCTCTTAACCATTCATGACACATTCAAAGTTTAGGAGTTGTAAAGTCTTGATGTGAAAGAGATTATTTGGTTGCATGATGTTCCATATGATATAGTCTCTAATAGAGAACATTTGTTCACTTTCCATTTTTGGAAAGGCCTTCAAGATGACCTTGGATATAATATTCTTTTGAGTACAGAATACCATCTGCAATTGGATGTCTAGACAGAAAGTGGTATACTAATTATTAAAGATATGCTTCACCCTTTTGCTCTCGATTTGGGGGAGCATGGTATAATCATTTGGGGCTGGTTGAGTTTTCTTATAAAATTATTTTCCAGTATGAAATTAGAATTTATCCTTTGGAATCCTTTTATTGATATCCTTTTAAATATGTGTTATGATAATAAGATATTGGTAAATGATCCTTGGTTGGACTGAGCATGGTTCAATAGATTTCAATGATGATTCATTTGATTCATCAGAGGATGTTGACGACACATTGATGGTGTACGTTTTATACTAATATTCATCATAGGACTTCATAATTATAATTTTTTTACTCGGTGTTCATGAAATTTATATCTAGGTTGGGTCATCGACAGCTTGGGTGGAATGGTATGATTCCTTCTCATTTTTTTGACATTCTTAGGTTATTGAGAAGGTAAATAAAGATACTTATAATCTATAACTAACAAAATAGATAACATTGATACATAATGTATTCTATGTACCTCATCTAAGAAAGTGTCTAACTGATCCATCTCACGTTCTGAGATGGAGTGATTTTGAAGTGGGAACTGATTTATTTGTGACTGAATGACCATTCAGGATACTTGATTCTAAAACTAAGGAACTTTGTGGGAAGGTGATACATTTAGTTTAGGTGTTATGTCATAAATATTATAATTATCATGAGACGTATGAGATGGAGTCACTGATGAGAGACTAGTGGCCTCATCTCTTGGGCTTGGAATCTTCTTCATAGGTTTTTTGGGGAGATAATTCTTTTTATGGTGGGGTGGTTCAAAAATCATGTTACTTTTATGATAAGAACATTTCCAACCTTGTCAGGGTTTTACTTTCTCGTTGTCTCAGTAGGGCTGATAAGGATCTGAGAGGATACCTATAATGGTGATCTCATAGAATTGTTGTAATTTATGTCATGAAATATGCTGGTTCTATAGCCTACTAGTTATTTAGAAAACCTGTAATATGTTTACATGATTTCAAAACCATAAATGAAAATAAATTTTTTTTATCAAGAGACAACATGTTTTTCAGTGATTTCAAAATTTTACAATTACACGATGTGTAATTGTAATACATGTCATGTAAAGTACTAAGGGTGGCTTTTAAATAGGAATCCCAGTGGAAATTGTTAGTTTTTTTCTTCTTCAAATATTCCTTTATCTTGACCTAGAGCCTTCCCCATGTAATTTTTGGAGCCTCCAACCTGTCCTGAACATTTAGTTTGATTATTGATCATTAAGGTAAGATGGGAATGTATTAATGAGTAAGAATTATTAATGACTATCCATCAATTTGTCTATTCCATAATTAGAGTTTTTTGGATCATCTTAAGTTTGATGGATCTAAGGATTCTGTTATTGAATCTCATTTCTCAGTTGAGTGCCTAGGTCTTCTGCGCCTTTGTTCTTATTGGAGGGTTTCATTGTGGGCTTTGTGTTTCCATGACTAAGGTGGGTGGTTATGTCTTCAATAGAAAATTTAATTAACCATAAATAGCTTAATTTAGATTCTATTTAACTTAATGTGGAATTCATTAAATTGAATAATTTTTTTTTCAAATGTTTTATAAAAAAAACAATTCCAGTGAATTGGGGTGTTGGTTCTCTTTGGCACCGAAATTGGGAAAACCCCTAATTCCAGTGAATTGGTTTATGTTTTTGAAATGGCTGGATATTTTTTGAAAAAAAAATTAATTTTTTATTTAAATTATTTAATTGGTTTTCATGGAACATTGGAAAAAACAACAATTCTAGTGAATTGGGGGTTTGTGTTGTTGGATTTAATTAGGAAATGGACTATGAAATTTCGTGAATTAGTTTCAAATACATATTTGTGGAAAATGGATTAAAAATATTTTTTAATGAACCCTTAGGTTTTCATCTTAGTGAAAAGGAATGTATTTAATTGATAACCCATTATGGGTTTTAAAGAGCAAAATAGCATATTTGAAGTGCGGGATGGGATTTAATTGTATTTTGAGAAGTCTTGAAATAAATTTCCCATCATTGTTTTTTAAAAGAGCACATGAAATTATTATGTATTTAGTGTGTTATATTAGAAAAGACATTAGGACTTACAATTCTCTAAAACATCAGATCATCACATCATCATTCCTTAAAGGATGGTGATGAGTCCCCTTTTACTTTGGCCCAATGGGGAAAATGTACATACGTACCATTTTATTGTGTAGGGTCCCTAAAGCCTAGAACTATCATAACTACTTGGAATATGACCATGTTTCTCCCTTGTTTTTTTTTCAAATGTATATAGCATTTTTATAACTGTTTTAGATGCCATAAAAATTTATATAAATGATTTTATATAACATTGATTATTTAATCCATTTTTTTGAAATGTGCCATTTGTGTAATTCACCCCTTTGATTAAAGGTAAATTTGAACATTTAAATGTATTTATATATTTTAAATTATAAAACACGATTTTATTAAATATGATATTGACATAAAAAACCTATTTATCTAAAAATTGAAAGAACATTATTTTTTAATTTCATATTGGAAACTATTAAGTAATCCTGTGGTTAAATACTACTAGTCTATGGATCACAACATAATTGTGACTTTGGGTGTTTCTAGATTATCTCCATCTAGGTTTGAGTGAGGGAAAAATATCTCTTGGATGTGGATCTAGCTATTGAACCTTGGACATAGTGATTTGTGTCATTTGGAGCTTGAGATTTTCCCCTATTTTGGTACATTGGTTGTAGTACTTTGAGATTTAATTCATGTTAGACTTCTGGAAAATTACTCCCAGTGGATTTTTTTTGAATTGTATACTTCCTTGTATCTTTTAATTCTGTAATTTTTGAGGGAGAAATGTTCCAAATTATAATTTGTCTGATGTTAGGTTCTAGTCACCAACCCGTGGGGATCAGTAACGCCCTTCGAACTATGTCAGGAACATCTCAGTTATCAGTTTACCAAGGTACCCATGTTGGTTTGTGAAACTCTCCCTCTATTTCAATAGGGAGATCGACACAATGTGGGGTATCACCCCTACCTCGTATTCTTTCCAATTATTCAAGGGATGATCTATGAAGAATGGTTCTATGTAAGTTTTCATCCCTATTCTAATCCCTTTTCTCTTACTCAACTTCTTCTAAGCCGTTTTTCTTAACTGGGGTTCGTGTAATGATGAGGTGATCCCATGTCAAGGAAGCAACCTATATTTTCTTGGGGAATTTTATCTTGGGAGTAACAGAGCCCCTTTATTTATTATCCACTCCTAATTGGAGTTTTTTCTTTCAACGTATAAATTTTAGGTAAGTGTTTCTAATTCTACATAATTAGAAGATTATATAACTATTAATATTTTTTTATTTTAATATAACATTAATTGATTCGTTAGGTCTATAAGAGAGGTATTATTTGGATTATATCAATGACAGTTATCAAAGTAGTTGAATAAAGTAGGTGGAACTTTGCAATTTCAATTTAAAATTATACAATGATTTTTTTATTTTTTTAATTCATATTTTGATTTATATAAAAGTTATATGTGATATTTGTAATGATTATTGGGGAAAATAAACATTCATTTCCTATTTTATGATCTAAAATGATAATTTGTTTTTTATATAATGTCATTTTTTTTGTATTTAATAGATCTACACTATTTATTTTAAAAAAATGAGAGTTTATATAAATAAGTGAATGAAAGTATTTACATGGAATGTTTTTTTATTGAATTTTATATAAAATTGGAGGTATTTTTATTAATTTATTACATGGATAATGTTAATTTTGAATCATTAAATTAAATTGGTCATGAGTGACATATTTATGATAAGAATGTCATGTGATTATGTATTATGGATATATGAAATTATTTTAAAAACATATGATCAATTAGTTCAACTAAATGGTTGCTTATATTAATTTATAAATTATTCAAAACCATATAATTTTATAATTACTCTTATGAAGACTTGGGTACTTAGGTTGGAAACTGTTACCAGTACCACACTAGGTGAATGGGGCTACCATACCATGTTGGTATTATTCAGTTATTCTTGATACGAGCGCATGTTAATTCATTGTAAGGCATGACTGGGGGATATACAGAGTATATCCTAGGTATTATTGAGTAATATAACATATATGGATCCTTTTTTTAGCTTTTTATATTTTCATTTATTTCATTTATTCCTAATGGGTTACTTGGATAAAACTGTTATTGGACAACAATAGTAGATGATGGGACTTTAACTAATTGATCCTATCTTTTATTGAGAAATCCTATGTACGTAGATAATTGCTTTTACATAGAATTTTGTTTCAATATGTTCTTTCACATTATTAATGAACATATTTTAATAAATTATTCATTTTCCAATGTGTATATATTGGTGCAGTCGTACATTTCTTATTAAACATAAAAAATAGATTTATTTTCATGTAATTTATAAAATTGATATGTCCATGTGATTTTTATTAAAAGTAAAATGTGTATATCTATAATTTTATGTAAAAAAACAAGTTATGGTTTCTTTAATAAATTTTTTACATAGATAATTTTGTGGGATTATACTGGGAATAGTAACTTACCACCTACACACACCCCAAAGGGTGTGAATATATTTTTCGGGATTTTTTTAGTTGGTGAAGATAACAAATATTTTATTCTTTAGTATTAGAAAAATATTTAAATTTTAGAGTCATGCATTTTGCAACCTAAATTAATGTTTAGGTGTCAATATGTTTAAACATAGTGTATCTTTATATTTTTATTTATTTTATAATCTCATAATTTATAATCTATGGAAGATCCTAATATTTTATAGTGATGTATCATGGTCTTTTATTGGTACATGTTTACCCTTGTTTTGGTATAACTTAGGTGTGGTTGAATTTTGATCTTGTTTTGGGATAAATTGGAGAATTTTGGAAGTAAAAGGGGTTGTGCACGGTCGTCACATAGGTTTGAAAAATCGTGCAACCACCCTCCCCAAACCGAGAAAACCCAGAATGAGTTTATTTTCTTGGTTATCACCTGGTTTGTCAAACCATGAACTCCTAATGAGAGGCACAAAATTAAGAGGTATAGTTTGAAAAACCATGAACCCATTCCCAAGAAATCGTCTTCAATGGTCATATTTCTCTTAAATAATTAATTAAAATTCTCGAACCCCCCGGTACTAACTCGTATTCACCCTAAAAGAATTACAATGATTTTTGAATATTCTGAAAGGATTCCATTTCTCCTTGAAACCTTTTCTTAATGAGTTGAAATTTTTTTCAAACGATCATCACTTATTAGGTAAGTAATTTTCATCCCCATTTTATTTAATCTCTCTCTCATCTCTCTTTCTAGATAAAGATGAACTATTTATCCCCCAAGGGATGTGGTTCACATCTAGGATTTGATTGATGTTAATCCATTTGATCTTGATCTTATTTTTTTTGGCCCTATACCTTCCACACCCTTGTGTTCATAATTGTAAGGTTCCAATTTGGGGATTTTATTATTTTGTGAAAGACCTTCAACAACCTTGAGGTAGGTGGTTTAAATGTCAATTCCCATAATATTGATTTTAATTATAGGGGCGTAATTGTGGAATTTCAATTTCCATGTTTGAAAATTACATATTGAATTGAATTAATTAATTGTTTTATTGAATTGGTGAAATAATTTTATTATGAAATTAGTGAAAATTGCGATTATAATTATTTTTGATTAATGGGTTATTGAATTGGGTGAAAATGGGAATTAATGGATGGGTTGGCCTAACCTTGATGATTTAATGGATATTATGATTAAATTTTGATAAATGGATTAATGATGAAATGATCATGTAATTCCATGTGATTAAGCTGATGAACCATGGTTGTTTTGATAAATTCAAATGGTGAACCATGATCTGTATAATTGATAAGAGGATTAATAAGGATTAACCGTGATAAATATGATATAGGTGAAGTATGCGATATATTTTATTGATTGACAACTGAGGTGTTAGATAAGTAACGGTGCTCCAAATACCAATGGGATTACATACTGATAATCTAGTACCCCAATGGATTCATGTGAATATTAATGTATTGGAAATGAACTGATGCATCAAATACCCATTAGGTGTGGGACAGGGAATGATGCTCCAAATACCAATGGGGTTCAATACATGACATTCTTGGCCCATGATATTAGCATTGGACAAGGTTTCAATGGTTCAATGATGTTGAAATGGAATTAAATTCATAATGAAATCCATGAAATAATTGATTCTTATACCCTAAGATATATAGTTTGGAATTTGACATGAGCCAAAGATGGTATTGAGGGTTTTGGTCTCCTTATCAACCTGGGGATTTGTGTGCCTAACTAAAGAATAATTTAACATGGAAACAATTTATTTATATTTTTTTACTTAATTATTTTAATAAATGAAAACATTGGTGTAGACTGGATGTTTTTTTGATGCCATTGGTGGTGGTCTACGGATTTTTACTTAGACTCTACTCAAATTGACCGATCAGTAAACAAATAGACTTCATGTTTTAAGGATATGATAAGGGAAAGAGCCCAATGTTATATGGATTATTTTATGTTGTGCCATGGATGAGGGAACAAGAAATGATGTAAAACCCCTATTGGAAGTTGTAAGTGTCCTGATTTTATCTTTTTCATTAGAAACATGACACATATATGGAATTACATATCTACTACCTTGGTAGGGATATAGGTTTACTATTTTTTTAATGTGATACATGTCTGAATTGGTTAGGGTATTATTATGGTTTTTCTTATCATTGGTTGGCTAGTTTTTTTTTATTTTGTTGATGCGATGATTATATAAATAAAGTATAGTCTCCCTACAATATCTGTGTTATAACCTCCCTACTAGTCAATATCCCCTAGAATATGGGGAGGAACACATGTGGTTTGGTGATTAACTGGATTAGAGTATTAGTATATGGCACTTGGGTTGGGACCTTACAAAGAGGGATCAAAGGGGTGATACTTTTTAATTTTGTATTACTATTTTGGAATGGTATACACAATATTAAGAAGAGTTAGGACTTGGTCAAGAGACCAAGCATGTGAGTTTCTAAACAATGTATGGGGGGAAAACAAAGTACCCATGGTGGGATTTACATTCTTGGGGTTTGATGTTGCAGTTTAATTTTAGTTCACTTCATGTAATGAACTTATAATGTGATGTAATTGATTTCTAGTATTTTCCAATCATGGACCAAAATATAATGAGGTTTCGGTAGGAATTCATCATTATAGACATTTTTGACTTATTCAAACATGTATGCTTTTAGGCATGCACAAAAAATAAGTTTTGTGTGTGAGTTGTTTAAATAAAGGGGATTTTTTTACATGGAAAATTTAAATGAAAATGGTGCCTAATATGGTATTGAAAAATGTAAATGAAGATTAATATGGTAAATATAATTGTATAAATGGGTTTTTAATGGAAAATATTTGAATTTTAAAATTTATTTCCCTATGATAACCATGACCTTGATGAGGTATGGTTGAGAGTAGTGATAGTGCCTCGTTGTTTCTATATAGAAGGGTATGTGGGATTACTTGTTATATATTTATGTTGATAACTCTCACTAAAATGTTTTTATAAAGCGTTATGTTCCTTAATATGTGTTTTTGGATTTTTTGAGATATGCATCCATGATGATACTGGTTGATAGAGAGGCAGGAGGACATGGATTGAAATGTGATTCCTACTGTGGAACCCCAGACCAGGATCGTTATAGGTGAGGGAGCCATAAAATAGTTCCAGGTGAACTTTTCTCACATTATGTTTTTTATTTAGTGTAACCTAGTCCAGTTTATACGAAATATGTCTTAATTCACACATGAAATCCTATTGAAACTTCCTATAACACTCACCAGAGTGGGTGGAACTAAGGTAGCTGAGTTATGGATTGAGTATATCCAGATGTCTCATAGCCACTTTGAAACCTATACTGAGAGGAAAGTCCAAATGGATGATTATATGTTATGTGTTCAAGTAATGAATTGGTAGGAAATCCATACACCAGATGGACAATAGGAGGATATGTAGTAGAAGGACATTTAAGAGAAGTTCATTGAGAACTTTTATCCTGAGACACTCACGAAGGAGAGGTTAGCTATGTTTATGAGTTTAAACTAGGGGAGTATGTCTATGATGGACTAAGTTGGTCTCTTTACTGGTTTACATCACTTTTTTTCTACATTGGATGGATATTAAGCTACTATAGTGAATGATTTTCTGAATGGGATTAAATGTGATATTATGTCCCCTATTAAAATATTTAGGCCAAAGAAGTTTTTTGAGGTAGTGAATCAGGCTCTCATATATGAGGGGAACCTGAAGGATGCTTCCCGTGGAAGACATGTGGTTTCTACTAGTTGAATATGAGGTATTTCTTCTGAGAGTTGGATATATCACATTAAGAATTTTAACTATTGCAGTATAATGAAGAGTGGTCGGTGGGGATGACCAGTTACCCATGAAATTAGTTGAGTTCTCTTCCACTAGTGTGATAGTACATGTAACTTTTGTAAACAATTACCCTAACCACCAGTAGTGTTATGATCTTATTGCAGGATGAGACGTCATCAATGGTTCTAAAGGAACCCACAATAGGTGGGTAATGAAGGAGGATCTAAGTAGAATCAGTGTATTGGGAGAGAGTCTTATCCCCCTAACAATATGGTAGTCAGAGTTCATAACGATATGTTGATCAATGTAGTGGACATTGTATATGAGGGAAAGATCCTTCGTATCAACAGATTAGTGCAGCTCAAGAGACTCAGACTACCGAAAATGGAAGAGGGGAATGAAATTTTCTTGCATTTCACCCTGCATTTATGGATAGAGATGTTGGGCCATCGACAGTTAATAATACCATTATTGTAGCTTATATACATTCTAGTTACTTATTTGATAAAGGATGCACTTATTATTTTATATCTAAAAAAATTAATCTGGTTGAGTTTCTAAGTGGATATTGTGAGTGGGTTTATGATGATCAGTACACCATTGGGAGCATGGTCAAGGGAAATATGTTTGTGTAAGGAATATTCTCTTGAGGTTGGGAAGAATCGTTTTGCTTAGGATAACTACATACTTAACATGTAGATATTTTAATTGTTTATGGTTATGGTCTGGTAAGTATCATATCGAGTCCACATAGATTGTTACCATGGGAGAGTGAACTTTACATCCCCTGATGGAAATAGTTATGTACATACTAGAGAGTAGGATTTCCTGGAAGGATGTGCAGGGCTGGTACATTAGCAACTAGGGGAGCATACCTCCCTAGTTGAAATTAATCTGTTGCATGATGGGGTGTGTGAATATTTATGCCTTTCAATCCATAGTGGACCGATTACAGGATGTGTTTCCAAAGGAGTTTATAGGGATACCACTATATAAGGATGTGGATTTTAAAGCTGATCTCATTTTTGGAGCTGATCTAGTTTCAATTCTACCTTATAAAATAAAACCAACAAACCATTAATATCTTAATACATAGATGAAGGATTTTATGGTTAAGGTATTTATTCATCCAATAACATCACCTTGGGGATGTCAAGATTTTTTTTGTAATAAATATGATGGTATTTTATGCTTATGTATTAATTAATCGTAGTTGATCTAGATGAAAATGATGAACTAGTATCCTCTTCCACATATTGATGATATATTGGACCAGTTGATTGTAGAGTGTTTTTTCTACCAGATTGAATTGATATTAGGGTATCATCTATTGATTTTAGGCCTTTTGATATACAATAGACTAGTTTTGGATGTAGGTATAGCCCATATGAGTTCTTCAAGATGTCTTTTGGGTAGACAAACATTCTGGATATATTTATGGACAAGATGAACTAAATCTTCAACCCATCCCAAGATCAGTTTCTTGTTGTTTTTTTGTATTCCATCTTGGTGTACTCTAAGACTCATGACCATCATGAAAAACATATTTACATAGTCTTGAGTACACTGAGATAGCATATTCTATATGCCAAGCTATATAAGTGTCAATTTTGGATTGACTGAGTGCATTTTTTGGGCCACATCATCTCATAGGAAGGTGTGTCTGTGACCCTGAGAATGTTCAGGTAGTTGTTTCTTAGGAGTATCCCATGAATTGTTTTCATATTCAATGACTTTTGGTCCTAGTGAGTTATTATCAGACGATAATCCAATACTTTGACAACTCAGAAGAACCTATTTTTTTGATTGAATAAGAAGGGATTTAAATTTGGATGGTATAGTGCATGTGATAATGCTTTCCATGTGGTAAAGAAGGGTTTGACTACTGGACTAGTTTTGATCCTACCTCATTCATGGGAGGATTGTACTGTGTTTTGTGTGCATATGGGATAGGATTGGGTTCCGTTTTTATGTAGGGGGATCATGTTGTGGATTATGGGTCACAAACTTTGAGGCCACAAGAAATGAATTATGCTACATAGAAACTCGAGTCAACTGCAGTGGTTTATGCCTTGAAGTGATTGCAACATTATATTTTTAAATAAATGTTTTCTATGAATGTAGAAAAAAATCATAATGTATATATTTAGGTCGAAGGAATTCAATATATGGTAGCATAGGTGGTTTGAGTATAGGAAGTAGTATTCTTTTGAGATGACATAAATACTCAAGAAGGAAAATTATGTTGCTAGCGCTTTACACAGGAAAACATTACTAGAAGAATGACTTATACCCACAGTTCAAAACCATGGGTATTGCTCCCAGAACCTTTGTTATATCCTATACCCACGGTTTGAGGAACTATGGGAAAATGAGGCGTTGGGATAGGTCCATATCCAATACACACGGTTTTCCAAACCGTGGGCATGGTTTGATTTTTCCACCTTGTCAAAGCTGCATACCCATTACCATGTTGTAAAATCCTTTTAACCATAGGTTTAAAACCATGGGTGTAAATTTTTATTAAAAATATAGTTCCTATAGGTGTTGAACCCGTGACCACCATGAATTTTACTTTTCACAAGACTCCACATCAGGTATGGAAATTACATTAACACACACCTATATATTTTTTAATATATTAATATTCTTCTGTATTAGGAAAAAAGATAACACTTGGTTTTGAACCTGCATATCTCCCTAGTTCTAACAAGTGACTAACCAACCCAGCTATGATGATTTCAATTAACTATATCTGAATTTTTTTTAATATATTATTCTTTCACGCTGTATTTGAAAAAAACGCGAACGATGGGATTCGATCCTAAAACCACCACAATTATAGACAGTAGCTGACAAACCCATCTACACAGCTTATGCGTTTTATTATTTATATCTACTTAAATATATTAATTCAAGTAGTGGGTATAAGAGGGAAACCCATGGGTATAGGTTTTTGCTCCAAATTTGTTTTGTGTCCGAAAGATTTTTTTCCACTATAACATGGGAATGTTATACCAATGGTTTTACAAAACTATGGGTATAGGTGTTAAAAAAACCATATACCCACAGTTTGGCCAAAACCGTGGGTATAGGACTTGAAAAAAACACATATACCCATGTTTTTGGAAAAAACCGGGGGTATAGTTGACTTTTTCCACATGGTTTTGGAAATCGTGGGTATAGGTCACAAAAAAACCTATAACCATGGTTTTGGGTGAAACCGTGGGTATAGGTTTGTATACAATACATATACCCAGGGGTTTCCGAAACCATGGGTATATGTCACCCTTGTACCAATGGTTTTTATCCAAACCATTGGTATAGGTCTATTTTCTAGTAGTGAAATGTAGACTTCGATAGGTCATGAGTCTAGCTCTGAGTAGAGGATCCGGACCTTATTGGTCAAGATATATGTTGTGGTTTGAGAGGCTCACTAGAAGATGACCCTCATATCAGTATTAGTGGAATCCACCATTTTGAACTAGATCAAGCAGCGGTGGTATGAAGATCATGAGTGTCTATCCCTAAGGGAATGCCTTAATTGATGGAGTAACCTTAAGATTGGACTATAGATGACCATGAGATCATCTATGTCCAAAGTCGTATTTTTTTCTACCAATGTTTATGTGAGAGGAGATGATGTTTGAGTTTCATGCCCCATTGTGGATGATACATTTGGGTTTGACCAAAATGTAATGAGATGTATGTTGACATTATTGATGGTTGGGAATGAAAAATGTGATTCCAAGGTTCATGACACAATTATAATCCTATAAATAGGAAAAAGAGGATAATTAATGACCTAGATGTTTACTACATACATTACCCATTCTGTAATGAAAGTGGTATGATGTCAGCATGAAAATTATGGTGGTTCATCTAGGGAACCCTTGAAAGAATGAAGACATTTTGGTGATTGTGGATTTACTGATAATATTTTCATAGTTCATGCATATCTGAGAATCATTCTAAATAGATTAATTGGGGACATGTACGTTTGAGATATAACCAATCTATATAGGGTTCTACAGAGTACAGTTTCAGACCGGGACACACATTTCACTTCACACTTATGGAAAACCTTGTAGAAGGAGCATGGTACACATGTATTAAAGTGTTTAGCTTTCCACCCACAAATAGATGGACATTCTAAATGTACTATATAGGTTTTGGAGGATATGTTATGATCTTGTGATCAGAAAATTGGTGGGTTATGCGAGAAATACTTAACCATTTTTTGTTCTCCTATAAGAATAAATATTATAAGTCTATTCATATGGAACCATATGAGGCCCCTTATGATAGACCATACAGATATCCTCTATGATGAATGGAGGTAGAAGAGTAAGAGTTATTTGGAATAAGCCTCATATATAAGGTGTTAGAGTAGGTTTGGTTGATTTGGAAATATATATTTATGGCTTAGAGTATGTAAAATTCCAAGATGATTGAAGTCGATTACCCCTTGAGTTTACAACGGGTGATCGTGTGTTCTTTCGGGTGTAACCCAAGTTAGGACACTATAGGATTTAGATACATGTCATGTTAGAACATAGTTTTATCAGACGTTTAGAGGTTTTAGAGAGAATCAACTTAGTGGTATACCAATTTTATCTCCCATAGTTGTATAGTGTTACGAAAAATATTCTTCATCTGTCACAACATCGACAATATCACCCCGACCCATCTCATGTGATCGATGTTGATTATGTTAAGAATGAGTCCAATGAATCCTTTAAGGAGAATCTAGTCTATGTTATGGATCACATGGATAATTTCTTGCATGGAAACATAGTGGTGATGGTTCAAGTATTTTAGAAACATGGATGTGTTTAGGAGGAATCTTGGGAGAGAAGCAAATACGTTGGCTCGGTGGGTTAGTATTTTTACCTCGGGATCATAGAGATGCTTGAGATTACATCTCAAGGATGAGCTATTATAATGTGGGGAGATTGTAAGTTACCGCCCATTTCTAGGTATGCATCACGATCAATTATAGGTAAATTTTTACCCCTTTTTGGTATATATTATTTGGGTTTTACTTTAGGATGTTTTAGGAAAAATTTTAGATTTTTGGAAGAAAAATGGGATGTGCACGATTGGTGCATGATTTGGACAAACCGTAAAGAAATCCTACATAATCCATGGAAACATAAGAAGAATGGATTTTTATGATTAGATAATGGTTTATCGAACTATGTTCCCATAGTTGAAAGTTTTTCCACCGATATGGAGGGGCACACGGTTTAGAAAACAATGCGCCCCTGCCCAGGAAACTGTGCACACATGTTTTATTTCTTCAAAAATTTTAATTAAAATTCTTGCACCCAACAGTATTAACCCCTATTAATCCCCACATAACCCTAAAAAAATTCCTATTTTTTTTAAAGCTCTTCGAAGGATTCCAATGATCCTCTAACCCTTTCCCGATGAATCGATGATCCGTTCGAAGGATCACCTATTCGTTGGTACGTAATTTTATTCCTTATTTGATTTTCTCTATATATCTTCTCTCTTTCCAGATGAAGTATAATGATTATCCTTAGTTTTAAGTGGTTTATATATAATTTTTGATTGATGTAAATGCAATTGATATTTATCAAAGGTTTTTTTCCCAGATCATGCACTTCATTGTGTTCTTGATCATTTTTTTCCAATATGGTGATTTTTTGCTTTGGGGAGTGACCATAAATAACCATGTGGTTGGGGGTTTAAATTTCAATCCATGTAGTATTCATTATAATTTTGTGTATGTAACTTGTAATTTAAATTTCATTAGTTGGAAATTTCATATTTAAGGGAATTTAATTAATTGTTTAATTAATTATAGTGTTTATGGTAATGTGATTATGAAATTGGTGAAAATCAAGATCATGGAATTGGTTCATTAATGTGTTTTGGAATTGGTTGATAATGGGAATTAATGAGTTTGTTGGACTAACCTCTATAGGTTAATGAATTTTATGATTAATTTTTTCTAGATGGATAAATGTAGAAATGTTTATATTATTCTATGTTACTAATGTGATGAACCATGATTGTTTTGATAAAATGAGAAGGTGGACACTAATGACAATAATTGATGACATGGATAATGATGATTATCCTTGTTAAATGATATATATATGAAGTATGTGATATATGTGATTGATTGATAAATGTGGTGTGGGATAATGACTAACACTTTAAATACCCACGGGGTTCCAGACTAATCCACTATTCCACCAATGCGTGCATGTGAAAATTAATGATTAAGATAGGGACTGATGGTCCAAATAACCATGAGGTTTCGTAAATGTATTGATGATATAAATACCCATGGGGTACCATACATGATATTCTAGGACCATGATATTGGAATTATATAGGGGTTCCATGTGGCCTTGATGTGGAAGTGAAATTAAATTCATAATAAATTCCAGGAATGAATGGATTATGATCCCCTATGATATATGGTCCAAAATCTACCACACACCAAAGAAGAAATTGATGGTTTGTGTGTCCTCATGAACCTGAGGATTTCTGTTCTTAATTAATAATTAATTTAATGTTGAAACTTCTTATTTATTTAATTATATTTATTTATTTATACAACTTTATACATTGTTATAGACTATATATTGTTTTAGATTATAATGCTGGTGTATTACTGAGTTGTGCTCACAACCTACTTAAACTGCATTACGAGTACCAAAATAGACATAATGTTTGTAAGATAGGATAACATAGAGATATCAATGTTAAATGGTTGATATTGAGATTCAACATGGATGAGGGAACCAGACACGATGTTGGGATCTTCTTGTATGTTTCCAGTGTATTTGTTTTTGGTTTTTCATTTTTCACTTGTCACATATAAGACATGAGATATCTACTTATTTGGATTGTATATTGTTTTCTTGTTTTGTGTTTTCATGTGATACAGGTCTGTATTGGTTATGGTATTATTATTTTTGTTGTTTATCATCAGGGAAATATTTTTTTAATTATTATTTATGTTGTGATTATCTGATTTGGAAGGAATAATCTTTCGATGAAATATATCTTAGACCCTCACTGCTATTCGATAGCCTCCATCATTTTGGGAGTTTCACCTATGGTCTTGTGATCAACCAACTTGTGGAACCTGATTCCAAATTTTATAATGTGGGGTTTTAGATTCATGTTATGGGATTTGTTTTTTTTGTTTTTGATGACTACCGCTGATTGTTCAGTTATTTTTACATTTTTTCATATTTACTCATTACACTTTTTTTTGGAATAATTAATTCTTCTTATATTTGATTCACATAAAAATATTCATGAACCCATAGGGATCAGTAATTCACCACAAATATTGTTATAAATTGGATCAGATGTTGAAATATCATATTCTATTTTTTTAAAAAAAATCATTAGTTACGGTTTCCTACGAATGACCAAAAATGCATTTTATTATTTTAATGTTTTTAAAAAATATAATTTAATAGTTAAAACACATCAAAGGAACATAAAACATCATAAAATTGTTATTGAATAATCATAAAATTATTTTTCCCCATGTGCGAATAGATGACACATCAATCCGATGTGTGGTGTGCTCAAAATGTCCAAAATAATGTTTTAAATGTTTTAAAAGTCTTTAAAATGTTATTATGAGTATAAAACCCTATAAAATGACATCATATTTCAATGAAATTATAGTATAGTAAATTTTATCAATTTCAAACATAAAGAAATTGGAGACACACCATTCTGTATTTTGGTTTACAAGGAATGATTAAAAATCAATTTCCATTATTTTCTAATTTGATTTTTTTGATGTAATAAACTTATAAAATAATAAATATTTTTCAGGAAAACATATATAAATTTTTTTTGTATAAATTTACACATTAGAATAAACATCACATTAATATGACTTATGAAATTCTCAAAATGAACACAAGTTTTTTAAAATGATTTAAAAGAGTTTAAACATGAATATAAAATTGATAATGTATATAAAATAACAAATTATTATTTTAAAATAATAATATGATGTAAAATTATTAATTTTTTATGTACATAAATATATGAAACATTATTTTTGAGTTGTAGTCTTCTCAGAATGACCAAAAAGTGAATTTTTACGATTTTAAAAATCTAAAATTTTATTTCTAACAATCCAAACCTAGAAAATGACCTTTGATTATCATGTAATCATAGAAAATTGATAATAAAATAACCAATGAAAAGTAAATATAAATTGCATGTCAGCATAATGTGTTCATTTGTTCAAAAAATAATACTACAATTTTATAGATATAAAAGGCCTTAAAACATTTTTCAAAGGGTAAAACCCTAGAAAATAGCCTTGAATTATTGTGAACTCCTAGTATATTAATTTTCAACCCATTGTATACACATTGGGATGGATAAAAAAAATAATATCACTTCAAATTTTCTTGAAATGGATGAAAGTATGTTTTTATTGATTTAGAATTATAAAGAAACATGTTTAATGGTCATAGCCTATAAAATAACCAAAACATATCAGGAAATTATATTACAACTATTATATAAAAATTTATATTATTTATGAAAGGATTACAAAAAGGAAAATGTATAGTGTTCCTCAAATAACTAAAAGTGGATTTAAAAAAAAATTAAATGTATTTAAAAATCATGTCTCAAAGTTTCAAAATGATAAAAATAACCAAATTAGTAATAAAATTCTAGGATAATGAAAAATAATTTATTTTTAAAATATATAAATTGTTTATACATAAAAATAACTTACAATTTTCTCAGTATGATACTGAGTACCGTTTGGTTAATTTAGACATTTAAAAACAGGTGTCTAATGGTCAAAGCCTAGGAAGTTACCACATATTGAAATAAAATTGCTGAATAATGACTGTATAATAATTGTTTTATATGTATAACTATTATTAATATAAAATATACTTTTATTGGTCTCAGAATGATCAAATGTACATTTTCATGGTTTAAAATTATTTAAAATAACCTGCCAGAGGTTTAAATCCAAGAAAATTTCATATGATAGTCATGAATTCATAGAAAAAAAATACTAATGATTATGTTTTGAAGTATTAAAATAGAATACTTGTCAATCAGAAATGAGGTTTTCTTAAAATGGTTAAAATTACATTTTCATTGGTATAAATGTCTTGAAATTATGTGTCAAATTATTAAAATCAATGAAACAACCTAATTATCATTAAATAATTTGAAAATGACCGCTAATTAATTATTGAAATGTATGAATATACATAGATTGATTTGGATGTATAGTTTTATTAGAATGAAAAAATAAACTTTGATACATTTAAATGTTTTTTTTGAGATGTATAAAGAGGTTAAAACCTAGGAAATGACCTAAAATTATCAATAAATCATATGAAAAAAATCATACATTAATTTGTGGAATTTAGGAATAGATGAATAATTATTTTGATGTATAATGTGGTATAAATGGGAAATGAACTTTTAGAGTAAAAATGGTTAAAAATAAGTGATATATTCAAATCCTAGGAAACAAACACAAATTTTGATGAAATCATAGGTTAATGAATGCTGAATTATTTGGGATATGTATGAATTAATAGCATTTTAATAAATAGTGAACTTGTAGTTGGAGGAGATAATTTAATGATTATTGCATATTTTTTTCGAGTATATGTCAGCATCATATAGTTTAAAATTAATTGAGATTTAATTATTATATTTTTAATTATACAAACTATTACATTAAATAAATTTTATTTCAAAAACATTATTATGTATAGAATTCAAATAGTTATTCGATAAGATTTAACTATCATATGATTTTATAAATTATAAAATGATTTATTTATTATTTAATAATAGGAGGACATTTTTAATTTTAGATGCCATTTTTTTATAAATAAATGGTGAACTGGGGGATATAATTGTATTTTTTTTAAAAAAATAATTAATTTTATTGATGATCAAAGGTTGTCATGAATTCTTACCCTTTTTCCTTATAGTGATCAATTTTTTTCCCTATACATTCTTGGGGAGGATATTTTCATCAAAAAAATATTCACTATATACTTTAAGAAGCCTAATTTTTATACCTAAGTGACCAAGAAAAATTGTTTTCCAAAAAAATTAACTCTCTAGACGCTAAATACCATTAGTGACCATTTGAGTTAGTCACTAATGATAGTTTTTATAGTATGTCATTTGCCTTCAATGTTATCCAACATCTATATATATTTAATTCTCAAGATAAACATTCTAATCCATTCTCATGTAATGGTAGTTATCCAAGAACCACAATGACACTCTCATCTCAATGTTCTACCACTATGACACCCTCCTCCTTGGAAAAATAATTTTTACTCCCCTATTTTACAACTGTTCAATAACCCCCAAAATTTCCATCATCCCAACCTTTATCTCCCACCTATCCTCTCAATCTCATCTACTCACCAATTTCAACAACATAATTTACCATTTTATAATATCATTGAAAAAGATAAAAAATATCATTTTCCAACCACAACCTCTCTCATTTCATCATCCTCAATATATCACGCATTTTGGATTCTTACTCAATAAAAAAATACCCTCAATAAGGAGTAAATATTTCGAAAATGTGCAATTTTATTATATTATTAATTATATTGGTCTTCAATTATTTTTCAATTCACCTACTTTGAGTTTTGCCTTATTTATAATCCCAGTAAATTATCACTATCTTTGATCATGAAAAAGTCTAATAGTCAACAAATATTACACACAACTTATTTTTTATGCATTCCTAAAATTAAAATCTTTAAATAGATTCATTTACTTAGTCATTATATGCACTGGCTAAAACCATTTTTCTTTTTTCTTTTATAATCATTAATTGTTAATCCTTTACTTATTTCAATAGTGATTTTTTAGGAACCAACTGTATTCACCACTCCACTATTTGTAAAAGAATATGTCATGTAAATCTTATAAACCATGAATTCTACAAACACTATGAAATTTGGAATAACTGTTTTTTAATTTTAACTATTTTCAAATACTTAAAATTTATTTGATCTTATCTTTTTAATGAAATATTATATTATAAATTTTTAATTTATCCACTTCTTAAAATTTTAATTTACATTCTTCAATATTAATCCCAAATCATATTATTTATTTCTCAAGGAAATTTATTGTTATTTTAAAATCCTTAAATATTTTTTTAATATTATTATTATCATATATTTTTAGATTATAAAGAATTGATTTTTTTACTTTTGAAAATTATCATGGACATTTTTTAAATTTTATCCACTATCAAATTAGGTGTTCTTAAAACAATTTCAAACAATTTTTAAAGTAGATAACATTATTAAAAATTAGAATTATCATTTATTATTCCATTATGAAGCGTGGAATTTTTCACTGATCATAATATTCTTGTACATTATTTAATATGTCTCATCTATCAGATTGCATATTCCTTAAAACATTCTGACTATTTTTAAATCCTTGACCAAACATCAATGTCACAATTTTCAAGTACTATTAGATTACAATGATTGGGATTTATTCACTTTTTTTAATTATCCTTGTAATATCAAATTCTATGACACTATATAATTATATATTCCTCCAATATTTTCTATTATTTTTAAAATTTTTAAAAAATATTCAATTTTATAATTATCATGAATTATCAAATTTGGATTATTGTATTTCTCCAATTTTTATAATTTTCATGTACATTTTTCACCATTTATCAACATTTGAAATTTTCATAGGCCTACCAGAAATAATTAATAATATTGTAAACATTATTTTAAAATATATTAAATATATTACAAAATATACATTATGTATTTTAATTTTTTATAAAAAAATTGAAAGTGTATATTTAATACTACTTTCAAATGAATAAGATAATGGAATTTATTTAAAACAATTTAAGTAGTTTTAAATAATATTTTAAACTATTTTAAAAAACTAATTAAATGAAACAATTTCAAAACTACTTCAAATTGTATTTTAAATCATTAATTAATATTTAAATTACTTTTCAAATTATTTTTTAAATACATCATGTATGTTAAAATATATTAAATTTTTTAACTGCACTCTAAAATATTTTTAATGATTTAGTAATTTTAAAAATGTTCCTAATTACAATTTTTATAAGATATTATGCCCATATATAGGTTTTTTTAAATTAATGGCATATTTTCAAAATATTTATACTAAAATATTTAACAAAGTTACAAATTATCACTCCCCCACATCTAAATTTTTCACTCATTGGAAAAAATCCAAATGAATTCAAATGAAAACGATATTCCAAAATTCTCATTAAGATCATCAATTTAATGTGATATCACTTTTCAATATAATCACCCACACTTTTATCATGCTTCATCCATTTTTACAATTCCCTAATTTTCCTTAAAAAAATAATAATCATTCTCTCTTATTAATTCCTTACATGCCCACATATACAAAATCTACATTGAAATGAATTTATCTCTCTCCTAATATATTTTTTTTAAAAGGTTTCTTATCTAACATTTACTCAACTGAGATAAGATATTATTGATAAAAGGGGATTTATATGAAATTTTTTATGATTACGGATCAGTGAGTTAATGATTCAAAACAAAGAAATCTAAGAAATATTTAGTCTATGTTCAAATAAATTCATAAAAAAATGATAAATATTTACAAATTCAACTCTATAATTTTCAGTATTATAATTCACCAGCCATAATTATTTATCCTTTTAAAATTGTTTTATTCATTTCGTTATATTTTATAGAAATTATTCTTACTCCCTTTATTTTTTTTTCTATTTGATTTTTTTTATTTTTTTATATCATTGTCTTAGAAACATTGGAGGTCAAATATTACTTAAAATATATAGTGATATTTTTTCTCATTTATAACATATGAGAACTATATAATATCCCTTATAATGTTCTGTCATAAATTAATTCTTCTTTCAAAGTCATCCCCAAAAAATAGGAAATACTATATTTTTTGAAATAAATTCTATTAGTTTGGTGGAATAAATTTGGGATTATAATGTGGCTCAAAAAATGCTATTCAAGATCTCTAAACTCATCAAATAAGAATTATGTGTACATTAGATTCAAAATATTTAATCACACTGTGGGTTTACATTTTTGATAAAAATAGTTCCTATATTATTTTTAGTTCCAAACACTAAAATATATTTTGCACATAAATAAGAATGTTCAAAATTAAACCCATGCCTAAATCTATGAGGAAAAAATTAAAATGCTGGATGATAATAAAAAGTCATACAACCATCTAATATGTATGATTTTAAGATTTTATGTGGGTGGAATTGACATCCATACTCATTGGAATATTTATATATATATATTTATTAATATAAATTAGATAATGAGTATCATATCATCATTCATTAATGTTTTGAATTTTCAAATTAATTCAATCTATCACATGTTACCAATTCAACTTGCTAACTTATGAATTCTAGTAAACATATTTTTTCATATTGATTTATAAAAAAAATAATATTAAAAAAAAAAAATACCAACTGGAAAAAAATTATTCTCCCTCCCAATATTCTATTTATTACACCACCAAGAATATTAAAATTATAATTTTCAGTTCAACTATTATCAAAATTTAAGTAAAAAATAGAATATAGAATTGGGATATATGGAATGTATTTATATATTATGGAAGAGAAATAATCTTATGTGGCCCTATTTTTCTTCATAAAGTCTGCAAGATTCATCTAACTACATTTATGAACAATTAAAACCACTAATAAATAAAAAAAATAAAAATAAAAGGATACATGAGTTTTTATTTAAATGGAAAGAAAATTATTTTTTGTTTTTATAGAATGTTGATGTTTTTTACTAGTTTCAGTTTATATATAAAAACAAATAATAATATAATAAAATATTATAATAACTAAAGAAAAGTGAAACTATATAAATAAGAAAATAAATTTTTTGTATAACCCCCCAAAATGGTGTTGTATTTATGCTTTTCAGATATTGACATTTATAATAGATCACCCATGGTATGATAGTTGGTGGGATTCTATAATATAAACCAACAAATTCATATTTCTCTAATTCTATAAAAAAATGGGTAGGAAATATTACACTTATAGCTCCTATTTTTCCTCAATAATATCTAGTTGTCCAATGGAATAACTTCTCTTCACATATTCATCTTGATCATTGTCAATGCTATGGTTCAGAAGTGTAATTTTGTGAGCTTATCACATAAAATTTTTTCTCTCAGTGTATCCAAAATGTTTTCAATATGTCTGGCATGGTTTTGAAGATTGGAAGAATAAAACAATATATCAGCCATGAAAAACACAATGATCGAATCCAGATATAGTTGGAAGATTTGGTTCATCAGTTCCATGAAAATTTCTGACATGATTGTGAAATTGAATGAAATAGATAGATACTCATATAGACCATAAATTATACCAAAATATGTATGAGGTATGTTTTTAGGTCAAACACTGACCTGAGGATATCCAGATCTCAAATCAATTTTTTAGGGAACCTGATATCCTCAGTGCTGATCAAACATGTCATCAATATATAGTTGGGGATACCGGTTCATAAACTCCAACTAATTTTTTGTAATCAACACATAACCTAATGGTACCATCTTCTTTTTCCCAAAAATAACGGGTGAACCGCAAGGAGAAGTACTTGATCGAAAAAAACTATTTACCCCAAAGTCCTTTAGCTACGTATTGAGCTCATGAAACTCTACAGTACCATCTTATAGGGAGGAATGGATACAAGTTTTTCTCTTATCACTAGCTTGATGGAGAAATCAACCTCTCTATTAGGAGGTAAACTAGATAAGGCATCCTAGAAAACATCTCTTAAATGATCAACCACTGGAGGAAAGTCCAACTGACATGCTCCATGATCATCTAGATACAAACTAGCGACCTATGATTTTATCCATCCCATCCCACGATGATCTGGTTCATTTGAGACCAAATGGATATCCCATTCACCCTAATGAGTATAAACTAAACCCTATAGTTATGTGAATGTCACTCTACAATGACAGAAATCAAGGTCAGATCAATAAGTAACTAGCTAATCCATCCTGAGTATGACATCAAAACTGGTCATATAGAGGAAAAAAAGATTCCCCATGAAGTTACGCCAACAAATATCAAGGTTTGAAACCATACACCAATGCACATCCACTATTTTGATCTGCAATAGAGTTTCAATCATCATAGCACCAACAAAAAACTGATCCATGATCCCATGTTTCTCCAAAATACGTATAGATACAAAACTATTTGATGCACCTATTCCATAATAGAATATAAAAGAGTATAGGCTCTTATGATTTTTATGTTAACTATATATGATCCTTCACACTACTCCTCAATTGTAGGCTGTATAGAATATATCTATCCCGAACTATGACAATGTGTCACAAACTCACTACTTGGAGCATGCACACTCTACTTTCTCTGTGAAACCGGTGCATGGAAGCCTCAGAAATGTCCACCATGACCTCATTCTAATCGATTGATTGTTCTCCATCTCCCTATAGAATATGATGTTTTGAAACCAACTCCAGATATTGGTGTTAGAGCTAACCCCCCACCAATCACAACGGGAGGAAAGGTCCTATAGTAATGTTTCATGTGGAGAATCTTTCCACAAACATAAAGCTCTACTAGGTCATGGTCACATATATTTTTCATGTGGCCCCTTTTTCTAGACTGATGACAATAAACTATGATACCAGTAATCATATCATTGTTGGTACTCATCTCACGGGAAGCCTAAAACGGTTCTTCCTTCGTGAATACACTGAACCACTAGGTAGAGAGAATACACTAATCTAAAATGTGCCCCCAAATTCCCTTAGATTTTGATCTTTAATTATTTCCTTATTTACCAACTTCATAAGTTCTCAACATAAGAATGATGACTGAATATCAAAAAACATGTTTAATTCCTTCTTCAAGGTGTCTCCCCATTGATGCATCATCAACAAGATATATCGGTGCAAAAAATGCAGCTCAATAACATGTGCTGAATATTCCTTAACTTTCCTCATGCCCTACTATAGATTCATGAACTCACAAGATCTCTCTACTCTTAGAGTCTCATGGAAAAAGTAATAGTTGAATTAGGTTTCTAAATCCATTCAAATCATGTCCTGCAATGCTTCATCTTGGATTATAACATCCCACCAGAACATTGTTGATCCATGAAGAACATAAGTCATGAGATTTAATCTCCTCTTAATAGGTGTATAAAAATTCCGGAATATCGATATAGTAGTCTTAATTCCTAACTTAGAAGACCATGGACCTCTATCCCCAAATAAATTTGGAGGTTTCTTCTGCTAGAACACACTTTCTTCAGCTCAATAATAGATGTGGAAGGCTATGGTTCTTCCAGAAAATCATATATATAGTTTGTGAAGGTATCACAGAACTATGTCTTAGCACCTATATCCAGTAATACCACTGATGCATCAATTGGAACAGTAATAGGATCTACTAGTAGCCCATGTACCACCTCTTCCAAATCAAGGTCATCGCCAGTCTCCTATAATAGGACTCGAGGTCATCATGGTGGAATATCTCCAAAATTACAAAAAAAAATCCTCATAAATGAATGAAATCAAATTTCATAGAAAAAAGAATATGAAAAGTCAAAATATTCCTATATCAACTCATTCCACAAAACCTACTCTTAAATCCATGATTGGAAAAAAGGAATAAATATAAAATTCACTAGAGACACTTCCTACTACCCCAACACATGGTGGGTCTTGGTCAAGTTATCAATTTTAAATATCAACTTCCATTCGAATTTATATTTATGTCACATTTCATTTTAAATGATTGAATCTAATGGGTCACCAATTTCATTACATAGGGTCTCATACACCTCATGAACAAAAATTTGGTGTCCACCTAACTCACTCTATAACATATTTCAGCCATGAGAATCTTGGTCCATGAATCAATATGCCATAAATGGCTACATATGGTGTATCCTATAGCCTAATCAGGAAAAAATTTCTAAGGTTACATCAAACACTATAGGAACCAAATTTTTTTTCCAATTACCTGCATAGAATAACCATTATAACAACTGTAATATCACCCAAGCCACACATCACAATGTCATTAAAACAAGATCTGTAACCTATATGGCATAGAATAATGCATGGCATGTGATTCCTATAAAGTACCTAAAATGATTCATGAGATGGAATACGCTCATCTAATCCAGTTGAAATAAAATATAACCTTCAATCATATCAATGTTAACATCACAATTCAAGTGCATCACCCTAAGGTGGGATCAAATCCATGATAATAGCTAAAATCTAGAAAACATGAGTTTTCATATGATGAAATTAGTATTTGTCCGATATGTGGGTTTTTTACTCTGAGGCATAACTCATTACCAAATTTCAATTCTTCTTAATCCCCTTAATATTTTCAGAAAATAAAAAATAATAAAATAAAACCACTCTGATACAACTTTGTATCATCTCTAACCTGAATGTCATTGAACCGTGCCTCAAGGCTGGTTGGCCATATGACCTCAAGCACTTATCTAAAAAATTATATAGGTTTTTGACTAGTAACGAGGTCTAAGTTTGTGTCTTTTTGGAGAAAATAACTTCTTTATCTATGTGTACTCCAATGGGACTGGTCATACAAATCAATAAATGAAGTAGTAAATCAATCAGAGAATACACACTATCCAAGAAAACAATATACCTGACCTGAATTTCCCAAAGGCATTCTTTTTTTTGATAACCCCCCTTTCAAGGGATGAGGGGGAACCGTTACAAGGCCCATAGGCTTAGATATTACATGAACCATAGGTCTTAGAGGAAATATCCAGACTATAACTACATGGAAATTCTCCTCCATAGCATCTGCATCGTGATATCAGCTCTCCACCTTCTCATGGCTATTCGGCAAGACTTCTAATGCATGAACAAGATGGTCCATGTGGAAATTCTATAACTTATCTTTTATCCACATTAGTTAGCTTCTGATATGGTTCATACACCTACTCTGAATACTCATCTGGTGTCTTCTCCGTGTAGAGTTTTCATTATCCATTAAGAGAAATTTCTAGTGCCCAGAAAGCCTTGAGGTGTCTTGAAGGCCTTGAGGTGGCCCAAAGGCCTTGATATGGCCAAAAATCCTTACTGGCCTGAAGGCCTTGGGTGGCTTGAAGGCCTTAAATAACTAGAGGGCCAAAACTGTGGCCTGAATTCCCAAATAGATGGATTGTTTCAGATGATATAGTACCGAAAAATACATGATACAGTACCTACTGCAATGTCTTCTATAGTTCCTATAATAGTACTGCTATAGTACCGTAGAAATATGTCTCAAACTGTTTTGAACTCAGATCTCTTGGCTGCACTTAGAGAGTCATTAATTAATGGGTTGAGGCTCTTGGGATAAGAAAAAATATAAACAATCCCCAAGGTAGTCTCATATATAGAATGATTATCATATCATGTCTCTACAAAGAATATAAAAAAAATTTATACATGGATTTTTACAATATATATATCAAATTTAAAAAAAAACCAAATGTATCTGTCACAGACAGTATCACGAGCATCATCCTTGCCCCGTTATCCCATACTCCTTAGCATGGAACAAAATCAAGCATCAAACTGTGGGAACATTCCCTAGTACCTACCTACATCTGTATAATATTTCTGGGTACTCAATGGTGTCTCAATTATGGTGTGAGATTCAATCCCCGAATATTTCCACACAAGGTGTCTACAACCTGTCAAGGATGTGAAATAAAATCTAAAGAAGAGTGCATAACACAACTAGTATAGAGATAATAAATGTAAATTTACCAAGGAAAAAGTAAACAGAAATGTGATTCTATAAATCCAGACAATGACCAATGCAAAAAAAGTGTCAATCTCTGATAACATGGAAGTAGTAAAACAAAAGGAAGTAAACACCACGACCATTCCGTATACACAATATGTCACATGAACCACATCCATGTTGCAAAAAAATTATATCATGTCAATCAAGGAAAATCCATATAACCTTATGTTTCACATTTACCACAACCGATCCATATATTCAATCATGTCACATTCACCACAGTTGGTCCATATAATAATAAGTTTCAGACTTTGCAAGGCTATATCCATGTTATTAAACACCAAGTCATCATTTTTGAGTCCCAGGAGCATCTCAATGGAAGTGTAGTAATGACATTGGAGGATTTTAAGGATCATGTAAATATATATTTTCTAATGGGTGTTCAAAAATATAGATCCAAGGGGTAGAAATTTACTTGGTAATCTACGGGATCAGGATCCAAGGATCTTGTAGTTCCAAGGTATCTAATACTATAAAGTAAAACCCATGGGTGAAATGTTTGTGGAATCTAAATGAAATCAAGATCTATGGTATACCAACCAAGAAATCTACTACCATTTCAATTCATATCTGAATCCATTTATGAATTCATAGGAATTCAACTTCAATGAGTATACTTAATCTGATAAAAGACCATATGAACCATTCAATTGAAAGCATCAAGATTCAAAGGAGGACATATCCATCTCTTAAAAATCAAATCAAATAAATTCCATTTATTATGATCTTCCTTTAATAAGGTAAACCCAAAATTCCCCCCATAGGTGGAATAAAAATATGGAAATTTCAATGCCACACCTCATGGGTGACCTTGGTTGGGGAAAAAATCTCCCAAAAGTATCAAATAACTAGCTGTCATTACAAGTTCCATTACATTAAATTTAATTAATCAATTAATTTTTGTGGTGATGATAGAATTTCCTGTAAGACACACTATGAAACCTAGATCTATAAACCATTCAACCACCATCAAAAAGTAGAAAACACATTTTATTGATCCTTAGTTGAGTGATTATCAAGTATTAGCTTATGATACGATTTAGATTGAGAGAAAAATAAATAATGGATAAAGAACCTAGAAATAGGGAATAATATCATTCACCAAAATAAATCCATAGATACTATAAAGAATGGATATCGACACAAAAGGAATTGATTACTCACTGGTGTGAATCCTAAGAGACTGACAAAGCTCGATTCTGAATTTGGATGGAGAATCATCAGAAAAGCATACCCAATTGGGTGAAAAAGGGATCTCAAAGTCATGTTTCTTTCTATCATGAGATAAGTAGAAGTTTGGTTTGAGTTATAAGATAATTTAAGGAAACATTGGTCATTTTCCCTCAAAACACTTGGATGCATAGTTTGGCCACACAGTTGGCCAAACCATGTTCCAACCTTGCTATCTTCACTATAAGGAGTTTCACCTCACACTGTTAGGGTACACATATTGTCTTATAGTGTGCAAACCAGGTCTCAACCCACTGTCAAAATCTACATATTCTGTTGTATAGGAATACACCTCCATCCTCACTATTTGAAAAACTATGTAGGCTTCTCTTGAAACAACTATAAAACATGCATATAAAAGTGTAGACATTTATCAGTGCAAGAAAAATCCACTGACAATGTTCATCTTTATCAACACTAAAACAATGAGACGATAAAGGGAACCCTTTATTAGTGTTTTTAGCACTAATAAAAGGTAACATTTATCAGTGAATTCCATTTAGCTCTAATAAAATGATCCCTTTATCAGTTCTTTTTTTCATTGATAATGGTCCATAATAAAGAGAAAAATTAAACATATAAAAATAAAATGATAAGATTAAGAAAAATAAGAAACATTTTATTAATTAAATAACTATTGATAAAAATGAATAAATTTAATATAAATATATGTATATTATAAACATTAATAAATATTATATATTAAATATAGATATATAAAATGAATAAGTAATATATATATATAATTTTAATAAAAAACATATTAATATCATCTTCATTTTTGATGTTGTTTTATTTTTCAATTTAACATATATCAAATGTCGCGTGTTGCATTTATTTCACATCCATATATATATATATATATATATATATATATATATCACTGTGTGTGTGTGTGTTAATTAATTTTTATAAACAAACGAACAAAAAATATATTTACACAATTAATAGAAACACATACACCTCATATTTTTGTAACTTAGTCATATTTTAGTATTTTTTAGAATTTCATTATAACATGATACAGTTAATATATATTATGTTTTTAATCAGTCAATTTTATTTATTCATTTTTAATACTACATTTATTTTATTAAATTGTAATGTTTTTTATTTTTTATTTCATTTTTGAATTTGATCAGTTTCTATAATTTATTTATATATATATATTTATTATTTTTTAGTATTTTCAATATGTATTAAACCAAATTAATACATATATATATATATATATCCATATTTTTTAATAACTTATATTTAATTAATAAAACATATCCAATTTTTCAATATTTTTAAAGTGTACACATTTAAAATAATTAAAATTTCACTTGTTTTTAAAATTCATGTATAAATGATTATATATATATATTAATAATGTTAAAAATATATTTCAAAATAGATATTTATAAATAGATATTTATAAATAAATATATCTATAAATGTATATTAACTATACATTTAATTATTCTAAAAAGAATTATTATTTTTTAGAAGAAGTATTTATATAATTGTAAATAAATTATTATATATAATTAAATAATTATAAAATTATAATAAATTTATTTAAATAATTATAAAGCTATTAGAAATTTATTTAAATTTTTATAAAATTATAATAGATTTATTAAAATAATTATAAAATTATAATAATGTTATTTAAATAATTATAATTATAAAACATTTATCAGTGCTAATAAAGAAATGCTAAAAGTTATATTTATCATTTAAAAAAATTTAGTGTTTATAGATATGTCTTCTATCAGGTCATTTTTAGCACTGATAAGGCATGAGATTTTTCTGCACAAAAAAAGAGTTGATAAATATTCATTTTATCATTACTTTTCTGAAAGCACTGTAAAAAGTGTCCCTAATCTATTTAAAAAACCCTAACCATGACTCAGTCACTCTCGATTCCCAAGATCACGCAGAACTCTTCTACCATCAGCACGACTCCTATATGTTCACATAGATTAATCAAGGATAGAATCCAATTTCTTTTATTTTATACTCTTCTTCTATCATTATCTGATATTATGGGTTTCACGTTATGCTTTTTTGTGATGTTATTCAACATAACTAACCATACATATCTTATCGTCTCTAATAAAATACAATTAGTGTGGTTATATTTCATCATTTTTCTCCATTCATATGTATTTTAGTGTCCTTCCCATTTGCCTCTAGAGACACCCATAGATGGTTCACTCTCCTCTGGACGTTAACTTGGAGACCTCTAATGCCCCTCAATTTTCCCTTCATTTGAATAATATAGGGTTCCAAAATCTAGGTATTTTATTAAATTGAATTCATCTTATATACTAGATTATGTATTATGAAGGCTTAATTATGAGGGTTTTTAATGATTAGTCGATAACAAGTTATGTCCCTTATTTATGAGGGATAAATATATAAGGACCAATGTAAGTGTAAAAATCCTTAAAACTTGTTTAGTAGATTTTGGTTATTCATGTAAATTGGTAAACCATGAAATGGGTTATTTAGATTTATGATATTGATAAATAATTTTTTAATAAATTCAAAAAAATATTGACTTAATTAGTAATGTTCCCAAAATTATTTCAGTGATTCGTGTAGTGAGAGTTATATTTTTTTAATTAATTCGAGATTATTATTAAATTATAACCATGTGTGTCAAAGAATGATGGGGAATTTTATTGGTGAGAAATTTATGCTCAATTTTTTTATAAAAATACTTTGACTGGATAGAGTTGAGATATCTTTGGGTAAATTAAAATATTAATAAAAAAACACATATAAAGATTTTATTTCTCCAAATTAAGTGAGTTATCCATGGTTGGATAGTTGATCAAGAAAATTATGAGATGTGATTAATTAGTTGATTTACTAATCAAAATATATAGATAATTATTTCATAAGATAAAAAATTATTTGAAAAGTCATCTACCATGGTGAATAACTATAGAGAGAACAAAATTGATAAAAATATAATTTTGATGGTTTGGATAATTATGTTCTATAAGTCATGAATTTTTTTATCCCTGTCCAAAATGTAGAAAACAAAGATATCATATTTACGAATATCCTTGAATCATAAATGGAAATTTAAGATCATATATACTATTATAAGATGCTACGATATAAAAATATTGTAGATTTTTTTGGCGTATTAAATATTTGATATTGTATGAATGAATTTTGATACTTCCACCAAATGGTTTCTCATAAATTAAATATCATAAAGAGAATCAAATATGGCTTAGAATGTTCATTGAAACAGTTAATTAATGAAGTACTCTGATGAGATTAAATTATCAGTTTCCATGAGATGGCGGTAAATGCTCAAAGAACTTTTTATTAAATGTAGGATCCCTATAAAGGCATACGATCTCCCAGATGTAATTAACCTTTTATTGAATTTCATATCCAAAACTATATTCTTCTTTGATCACTATTTTTCACTAGGTTAAGGCACTAGAACTCCTTCAGTGATTGAGGTTCCTCAAGAATATTTCTATGATTGAAGTCTACTGTAATCTCCTCAAAGGCTAGAATACTATGTTGGGTGGATGCCTTTCTCCAATATTATATTTTACAACCAATAATATCTTTATCAGTTGAAAATTAGGAAATTCTTAGCGGTAATTGTAGATATATTTCAAGGTATGTGGTATAAGTTTTAGTGATGTGATGTATCTATGGTTCCTCTAAGATTTTATGGTAATAAATAATAATAATAAATTTATTATTTCATTGAATAGATTTATTTAATTTATAAGAGTAAAAATATTCTAGATCAGTGTTGAGCATAAGTTAAAAAATTCACCCTTTAAAAGGATGTATGTTATTGGAGGGATCTTATGGTGGATTAAAAAAATATCCAAAATTCGAAGGTAATGAATCCTGAGTAGATGGAAGTGATATCTGATGTAGGCAGGGTTATATTTATTTCTTCAATACCATTATAGTGGACATATTCCAATTACTCTTCAATTGATGATAATTTTTGAGTGACTCTATTAGTGTAGGATCCTAGGTCACATTAATCCTCATACTCTTTATTGAGTTCCATCTCTTGATGATGGATTGGACTCCCTCTTTCCCACTAGCCTAACTCCCATCATTGTGGTTCTGAATTTCATTGATGAAATACCTCATGAACAGTGGTGGTAGGAAGGATAGTTTGAAAGGGGTAATGAGTAGCCTAAAATCCAACACCAAGATTGGGAAGACAATCAATCATATGATGACTAATTAAATAAAGGTAGTAAAGGTTAGTTGTACTGTATTATTGAAGTATTATATCTTAGTTCAATATATTAACAATTTTCATTGATGATGCATGAAATTGTGGAGTTTTATGCATTAAGTATTGAGTTTTTGTTACCAAATAAATATTAAATGTTTGACTAATCTTTCAAACAATTTCTTCTGAACATGATGATTTTTCCTATCCTGATAAAGAACATACATTTGATAATGAAACTACAGAATTATTGGGGGATCAAAAACATGTTGATAAAAAAAGGAAAAAAGAAGAATAAGGAAGGATAAGAGTTTTGAATAAATTTATCAAGGAAAGAGGTCAATGTATAAAATTTGAGGTTTGTAGGAATCAACGCGACCAACATATCGACACCAAAAAATCAGCAGTCATTATTTATCTTGGGGTTACAGAGAAGATGAATATGTTGATTGAAATAGAATCACGACACTACATCCAATCTATAATGAATAAAATACTTTTGAAAGATATAATGGTAATGTTAATTATTAGAATATTTTCATAATAAATTTGTGTTAATATAATGTGGAAAATCCCATAAAGGATTTCAGACTCATTTGATGAAGTTATATCTTAGTAATTTTGGGGGGAAAATAATGCCACACTCACCACTTAGTTATTAATAGATTATAAAGTAGAAAACACAGACTGATTTCATCAATCGTTGTAATGAGAAATCATTTTAAGTGCATTACAGTCGATAATATATTATTTAACATTATTTATTTATCTAACTTCATTAATAATTTTTAATTTATAAAACAATAAAAGAGTGCTAAAAATAAATAACGTGCATCAAAAACCCATGTACCCTTATCACATTGTAATGATTGGCTACACTTAATTTGACAAGAAATTTGGATGTAGTTTAAATCAATAGTAAAAGTTTAATTGAGTGATATGAAACAAAATACATTCCATTGTTTACATACAAATTGATGAATTAAAATCTAAAGCCACTTCCATCTCACATCATGTGCTATGGAAGGAGGCTCATGAAAATTAGGATGATATATTAGTTGATAAAAACACAAAATAAGTATGGGAAGCATGTTTAAGTATGACATAATTTTAATTCATTATGATTTTAACATTATTACATAAAAATTAATATGTTATTATTTTCTATATGGTTTAATCCTAAGAATCGGAAACTTCCAAATAAGAAGAAAAGAGACTTTCAATTGCTTTGAAGTGGCCTGAACAATATACTTTTATTAGAGGAATATGTTTTAGAGTCTATTGTAGAACATATTTTGAAAATATAAAACCACATGAAGATATGTATAATATTTGGAGATGAATGCAGAAAAAAATAGTCTCAATACATGATTGTATTTTTTGGTCTAGTTTGGAAGACCAATGTAAAAGAAAGGAAAAATGTGAACCAGTGGTAGAGAAATGATCAAAAAATGAACCTAATGATCCCACTAGATTTGAGGCTAGTCATTCCCCATAACCACATACCTTACCTGAGGTAATCAATTTTTTCATTTCTCTTTCTTTCTAAATGTGAATCAAATAATTTGTGATTAAATTATATTAGTAAAATTCTATAGGGTATAGTTTTTTGTGATATTTATCAATCAAAACCCACATATCATTGTGTTGCAATGGGAATATTGTATAATATCTTAGAAGACTATATAAATATTCAACCCCTCCCAAAAATTCACATGAGAGTGGGGATTGAGGTAGCTTATAATCTGACTGCTGAGTTGCATGTTCCACTTGATGGTCCATATATTACAGTGGTCAAAAATACTATTTAAGCTTTCATAGCATGGTCATCTAATCTTATAAAGATACATGATTTACGTCTTTAAGAATTTTTTAATAAATAAAAATTTAACAGTTGATGATAAAAGGACTGAAGTGAGTTATTATATTACAAATAGATAATGAAGTAAAAAAATAAAAGTCTGAACCCTGAAAATCTACTGAATCGACCAAGAAAACAAAATGACCATTCAAGAGTACCTTCTCCCAACTAATTCTAGAGAAATATTTATTATCATTACAACTTCACACAGAGACTACATTTAAAGATAAAAGTGTGTCTAACATTGAATATTAAGAAAAAATATATGGATATTACTTGATATAAGGAATAAGTCTTGATACTCTAAATGACATTCGTAAGAATGAATGGTTGGGGTCTCTGTTGTTAATACATACCTAAATTACATTTTCATAATACTCATGTCTATATAGTGTGTTAAATATGTATATTAATGTTAATAACTATTATTATTTTGTACAAGAATTCATATTACAACTATATAGAGGTAATATCGTTTAAATAATGATTTGGATTCATTAATCCATATGTCATTTCTTTTCCAGAAATTACATTGAATGAGGACAAAATTAAGAATAAAGATATGGGTCACAGTAAGAGTTTAATAAAAAACCATCAAAAAACAAACTTGTTTTAATCCCTATAATTCAAGGGTAAAACTCTAGGATCTAGTCACAGAAAATATTTTTTTTATTTTCTTAATACTTAATTTTTTTAGGAAGCATTGGATGCTGATAATAGTCAACATAGAAACCCTGAATATTTTTTTGGATTCAATGCATGGATTTCCAAACAAAAGATAATAGATGATGTGTATTGTGAATATGTAATACGCTACAACCAACATTTTATAGATAAACATAAAATTATATGTTTGGTATATGTTTTAATGATACTTTTTTTGATAGGGATTTTACTAAATATATGATAGATCGTGTAATCAAGACTATGTTTGAAAAGATAAATCCTATGGATTAATAAAAAATGGAAAAAATTAAGGTATATATAGAAAAAAATAACTATCAAAAAAATTTAAAAAGATTTAATTATTTTGTTTTATGTTTCTACATTTTATGAAAAAATATAATGCAATTGGTTGTGGATTTATGTTTGAAAATTTATGAGAGAAATCACAAAGAATTCAAAGACCAGAATCCCCCAATAGGTAATTTCCAATGGTAATTAAAATTTTATTAAATATATTTCATCATCATTTTGTGTCTAAATTTTATCATTATTATCAAGATTTCTGAAAACATAGTTACCCAAGAGTAAAAATCAATTTGTTTAGGGATGAATTTCCATCTTACTTTTTTTCAGATTGTTTTTCAATAACAAATTTAGGTGATTAATTTTTATGATTCTGATCTTGTATGGGTAATGACCATCAAAAGATATTCGGGGTTTGAAGAATTAGTGTCAGAATGTTTCTTTATTATTTTTGATCACTTTATCAAGTAGAAAATTAATGGAGGAAATAAATTTTCATATAACTGCCAATTTGAAAACAATAAAATTTTTGGGAAGTCGTGGAGGTAGAGGTGGAGGCAGAGGTGATGATATAGTTGGAGATAGAGGTGAATGCGGATGTAGAGTTGGAGTTGGAGACCGACAAGGAGGAGGAGGAAGAGGCGAAGACCAAGGTAGAGGTTGAGGTGGAGGATGATAAGAATAATTGGATTACAAATAATAAAATTGTTTGGAAATGAAGTATAATAAAGATCATACCCTTATTGTGTTCTAGAATTTTTTTAAAAGTTCACACAACACTTGTCACATAAGATAAGAGTCATTGTGTGTATTTCTAGCTTAAAATGACATTTTAGTAAAAAAAACTTGTGGCATAATCAAAACCAGGAAAATGCATTTCGATTGTTTTTCTACTTTAGAACAATGATCCATACATCATTTTTCATCTGTAGGGAGCACCTACTCTTCAATCCAATGCAAGTTGTGACTAGTATGAATTCAAATTTCCATTATTAGTTTAAATTTGAAATTTTAATACAAAAACGTTACACTCACTAAAAACTGAGAAAAAACACTCATATTGTCTTTATAATTTGGAAAAATGATTTATAATTCAGTTTTGATGTTTATGAATCATTATTATGTCAAACCAAAACAAGATTCCACATATATGAATCAAAGTTTGTGTTTCTGGTTTAAAATGAAATTTTAGTAAAAAAACACATGTGGCGTACTCAAAATTAAGGAAACACATATCAATTGTTTTGATGTAGTAGGAAACTAATCCATGTGTTATTTTGGATGTGTATCATTTAGCCTCACCTCAATCTGACGCATAGTGTGACACGTATGACTCCAAGTGCATATTTTCTATACTAAATTGACATTAATTTTATTGAAAAAGACAAATAGAATATTCAAAACAAAGAAAACACATTCAAATTGTCATGGAACATTATAAAAACGTTCCATTCATCATTTTGGATGAATATGGGTAAACCACAACTCAATCTGATGAATGACATGGCCAGTATGACTTCAAGTGTTCGTTATCAGTTTAAAAATGAAATTTTAATTCGAAAAAGTATCACTGACTAAAAACCCAGCAAACATACTTTGATTTTATTGATAATATGGGAAAACAAATAATAATTAATTTTTTATGTGTATGAATCAGTCTCATATCAAACCCACACCCGATTCCACCTGTATGGATCAATGTGAAAGATTCCAACTTAAAATGGCATTTTAGTAAAAATGCACTTGGCATACTCAGAACCATGTAAACACATTATTAATGTTTTTATACTTTATAAAAATGTCCTTTGAGTCATTTAGTATGTGTATCATTCAGCCACACCTCAATTCAATGCATGGTGTAACCGGTATGACTCCAAGTGTGTCTTTTTTATTCAAAACTGACATTAATTTTAATGAAAAATATATCTAGAAAACTCAACACTGAGAAAACATATTAATATTGTTTTTTATAGTATTAAAATGAACCATAAATCATTTTTGACATTTATGGATTAGCCACACATCAATCCGATGAACAGTGGACTGATATGAATTCAACTGTCCGTTATCAATTTAAAATCGACATTTCAATACAAAAAAGTGACACTCACTGAAAACCAAGAAAATGAACATGGAATTTTTTTATAGTTTAGTTCAATGATTCATAATTCATTTTATATGTGTATGAATCAGTCTCATGTAAAAACCAAACATGATTTCACATGTATATCTCAAAGTACATGTTTCCAATTTAAAATGGCATTTTAGTAAAAAAACAGTTGTGGCATAAAAAAAACTATGTAAATGCATTCCAATTGGTTTTTTAATTTATTAAAATGATCTATGAATCATTTGGGATCTGTGGAATTCATCTTCACCTCAATCTGATGCATTGTGTTACTGTTATGATGACAAGGGCATATTTTTTATTAAAATTTTACATTAATTTTAGTTGAAAAATAACAAACATACTCAAAACTGAGAAAATGCATTATGATATTTTTGGTACATTAGAAAAATGATTAAGACGACATTTGTGATTTTTAGGGATTAGCCGTACCTCAAACTGACACATAGTGTGACTAGTATGACTCATAATGTCCCTTATTAGTTTAAAACTGACATTTTATTACAAAAAATGGTCACTCACTAAAAACGGAACAAACAAGATCTCATTTTCTTGATAATATCGAAAAAGGATTCATAATTCATTTGTGATGTGTATGAGTTAGTCTCATGTCAAACCAACAGTTTTTGACACTTATATATCTTAAAGTGCATATTTCTAGTTTAAAATTTCATTTTAGTAAAAAAAAGACATGTGGGATACTCAAAACCAAGGAAATTATTTCCAATTGTTTTAATACATTAATAAATTGATCCATTAGTCATTTAGGATGTGTATAATTAATATACATCTCAATATGATGTATTATGTGACCGGTATGACTCCTAGTGAATATTTTTTATTCAAATTGACAATAATTTTAGTGAAGAAAACAAATGACATACTCAAAACTGAGAAAATGCATTCATATCATTTTCATAATTTTGGAAAAATATCTATATGTACTTTTTGATGTGTAGGTATCAGCCTCACCTCAATCCGAAGGATAGTGTGACTATTATGACTCTATGTGATTCTTTTTATTAAAATTGAACACAGATTTTATTCAAAAAAACAAACGACAAACTCAAAAATGAGAAAATAGATTATGATTGTTTTGGTACATTAGGAAAATTATCTATAAGTCATTTTAGACTTGGAAAAATCATTTACACATTAATTAAACTCACAGTGTAACTGGTATAACTCCACATGTGCATTTTTTATTCAAAATTTACATTAATTTTTGTAAAAAAACAATTGAAACACGCTATAATAAATTTTTCTTTTTATTGTATTTGTGATAGAAATTTTATTACTTTTAAAATATATTTTTATCTTATTTTGGTAATTTTTGTTTTTGTTTATACTGAAGGAGTGTGTTTTTGTAGCACACTACACCTATTTCTGGTGATACAGTGTGCTGCAGCTTTACACTACAATTTTCACCTTTTACAGTGTTACTAATTACACTGATAAAGCTACCCTTTATCATAATTTTTAAATGAACTGATAAAGGACACCTATATCGGTGCTCATACAAGAACAGATAAATTCTACTTTTATCATTTCATTAAAAATCACAGATAAATCATACTTTTATCTGTGTAAATAGAAGTGCTGATAAATCATACTTTTATCAGCCCAAATAAAAGCATAACATAAATCCTAGTTTTATCATTTCTTTTAAATGCACTGATAAAAGATACAATTTATTAGAACTTTTTTAGCAGTAATAAAATACATGGAATTTTAACCATGCTAAGATAGTCATCACTTTTTTAGCACTAATAAAGGCTCATTATAGCACTATTAATGGAATGTTTTGTAGTATTGTGAACTCTATCACAGTATCCCATGGTTAGTAGTAATTGTGTGGCCCATCCCACACAATTTCTAATAACTGTGTGGCCTATCCTACAAAGTTTATACTAACCATTTCTCCTGAAATATTGTTCCAAAATGTTTTTTCCCGTGCATTGGACAAGACCAGAACACCCTAGATACCCCCTATAACTTCAAAGGGTATTCAAATTATGGTATAAAAAATCATTTAAGACAAAAATAAATGGACTTTTACCTTGTAAAAAACCTAGGATATTATAATATTACCCCTTAAAGTAATTAACCCCTAAATTTTCCTTTCAAGGGTTGTCCAGTATATTTTGAGAATAACTCATGCCACTGAGCATTTACGTTGGCCTCTCGCTCCCAAATCTCATCCTATAAATAGTTGTGCTTCCATTTTGCCAATACTTGAGGAACTAGCCAACCTCATAGAATGTTCATGATCCTATCAAAGATATGAATGAGATGCTCCTAAAAGGTTTCATATACATGTAAGTGCACCTCATTAAAATTAAAATCATGAGATGGGTCTAAATGATAATGTATTATTTGAGATATATTGAATACATCATTCTTGGCTCACTACCACTGAGGTATGTGCAATCAATAGGATACCAATCAATCTCTCCCTAAATCTCGAATGGCCTAACATGTTGAAGTGAAATCCTACCCTGTCTCTAGATTCTTATATTCCCCATCCTTGGTGTGATACCTAAAAATACCTTATCCCCAACATCAATCTAGAGAGGCCATCTATAGTGATAGGCCCAATATTTTTGTTGAGATAGTGCAGTATCCATCTTCTTTCTAATCAACCGAACCTTCTCATAACTCGCTTGCTTGAGGCAGGGTCCTGGTAAAGCTACTTCACCAACCTTTAACCAGCATAGGGGCGACCGACATGGACAATAATTCAAATCCATATAATGTTAAATCTATATAGTCTCTTGATAGGTATTATTGTAGTATTCTTTATCCATGGGTATATGCCTCTCCCAAGAGACCCCAAAATCTAATATGCATGTTCGCATCATGTCTTCAAGCCCCTGTATCATGCTTTTTGATTGGACATTCATCTGATGGTGGTATGTGGTTCTCAGAAGCATGTGGTTTCCCAACCCTCTCTACAAACTCATCTAGATACGAGATGTAAACTGGGAATCCCTATATGAAACAATAGTATGAGTGACCCTGTGAAATATTACTATCAATTTGTATACAACCTCTCATGATCATCCATATTGATGGTCTTCTTGATTGATATTAAATAATGAAGATTCTTGTGCATGTCAAGAATAACCCAAACTGTAATGCTGGTGAAAAGTATCCTTGTCAAACTGGTCCCAAAATCAATCATGAAAATAATCCAATTTCCACTCAGGAATAGGTAATTTCTATAATATCCCAAATGTTCGTTGATGTCTTATATTTACCTACTGACTGGTGGAACACCTCATAAAAAAACTAGCTACCTCACATTTCATACATGACCTCCAGTACATGCATCGTAAATCATGATAGAACTTGGTGACAGTGTGATGCACTACCCAAACTGAGGCATGAAACTCCCACAACATCTCCTCGTGTATGTCCATAGGGACCAAAACACGACCATTGATATGTAGGATCTCCTCCTCACCTATGGTATAAATAGATGTTTTCTCCTCACCTTCCATACTCTCTAATAGGAACAGGCCCTCAAAATTGGATTTCTACCTCATTCTCACTCTATCCATAAGAGTAGAGGTCATAATTGAGGAAGAATCAAAATTTTGTCTGTAAATTTTTAAAACCTCCTAGTGCATCTTGGAAAAAAACCCATAAGATTACACTAACTACTCTTATGTTGAACTGCTTATACCTGATTCATCTTTCTTAGTTCATTGGCCATTACTTTTCCTTTCCCAGTTATGTAGGAAAGATCGACGTTGAAATACTATAGGTACTCAAACCACCTTCACTACATCAAAAAAGATCATGCTTTGTAAATATATACTTGAGTATTTTTTTTCTCTATGTACGACACAAAATGCTCTCCCAAAAAATAGTGTCTCCAATAGCACAAATCATTAACGATAGAAGCTCACTCGAGATCATGCGTCAGGTAATTATTCTCATGTTTCTTTAACTACCAAGACCCGTACTCCACGAATCCATCCCCCTATATCATAACTACTCGAATCCCAATACCCAATGTTTCATAAAAAACAATATAGCTTCTAACCTACTCTTGAATAATTACGACCGATGTTGAATTCAATCTCCCTTTAATATCTTAAAAGGTTGTCTCATTGGTATCCATATATAAGAACATCACACCCTTATTAGTCATGCTCGTTAGCTATTCTACTTGGCCTAAGATGTATTGTGTGAAATTGATGTAATATATATATAGGACTAAGAAACATCATAATTCAAAGACATTATAGGGCTTCTCCCAGCAAACTACAACTTTCACCTTCTTTGGATCAACTGCTTATTTTTTCTCAGAGACACTATGACTTAGGAAGTGAATCTGATCCATCTAGAATTAGCACTTTGTGATATTTGAAAATATCTTATGCTCTCTCGGTGAATCCAAAAGTGTATAAAGATGTTTGACATGTTCGTGATGATTTTTATCATACATCAAGGTTACGTTCACGAAAACCACTATGAATGAATCTAGATAAGGATTGAAAACGTGGTTCATTGGTGCCATGAAAACTACTAGCACGTTCATCAGACCAAACTACAATACCAGATACTCTTATAGACCACACATTATATGAAAATCAATAAGATGTATGTCTCCAAGCACAATAGACACCAGATAATATTCTTATATAAAATCATTTTTTTAATACTCGAGCTCCGAAAAGCTGATAAAATAATTTATCTATTTGTGAAAGGGGATACATATTCTAAACGTTAAACTATTTCAATTAATGGTAATCCACACATATCCTTAGGGTAGCATCTGCCTTTTTCACAAAAAGGACTGGTGAAACCAATAGAGAAGTATTGGGTCATATAACCCCCTTTGCCTCTAAGTCATCTAGTAGCCTCTTGGGCACCTATAAATCCATAGTAGACATCATATAAATTGGAATGGATGCTGATTCATCTCTTGTAATTAGAACTATAGATAACTCAACCTCTCTCTCATTAGTTAAACTAGATAATTCATCTAGGAAAAAACCTCAGAAATGATCAACCACTGGAGGAAAGTCTAACGAACGAGGTCCCTGATCATCAATATACAAACTAGTAACAAAGGTTTTCATTCCACCAAACCTAGGATGCTCTAGTCCCACTCGAATAACCTATAAATTACATTAAAACTTTTGATTATAAATAATTCCTTCTCATGATGTTAATGTTTCCCTTTGGTGGTATGAATCAATTTAGGCTCGATAAGCTACAACCCAGTCCATCCAAAGTTTGACATCAAACATGTTTATCTTCAGGACAAAAGATTCCAGAGGAAGTGACACCTACCAATCTCAAGGGGGACCTCCCTATACTGATGTGCATTCTATGTAATTATCTCAAAAAAAGTTTCAAGGGTCATAACACTCTCAAAAAACTAAACCAGATGCTCTAGGATCTCCACCAATAGTCATAGATATTAAAATTTGTGATCCACCTATGTCAAAAATAGAAGATACAAGAGCAGAGGCCACTAAGATTGTACCACTCACCAAATTTGGTTTGGTGCCTAACTCCTTGGGTGTAGACTTTATGTAATATATGTGGCCTAAACTACATCCATGTGACACAAACTCACTGCCTAGAATAAGAACACTATGCTATCTCAATGTAATTGGTTCCTAGATACATCATCCCTGAAAACCACCACCTAGACCAACTCGACCCGTACTACTCCAGATCTATACCTAATGGGGAGCTGTGAAGACATATTCGGAAACTGGTATTAGCTCTGACCCCTACCACTACTTACAGGGGGAAAATCCTGTAGAAATGTTTCACGTGGCCCATCCTTCTTTAAGATCAATACTCAACTAGGTCACGATCACACTAATTTATCATGGGGCCCCATCTGCAGCACTGTTGATAGAAAATTGAGCTACCAGTACTCACATCTTGGCTTGTACTCATCTCAAAGGTGTAACAGCCCGAGATTTTATGAAAAATATTATTTTTTTATTTCACTAATGTCTTGTGTTGTACGCTACACCAAAAGGAGCTTGCATAACACGCATCTTTGACTTGCCTTGCATTACACGCAATCGCGACCTTCCTCGATAGCGTATGTAGTACGCAATACCGAGTTTCACTAAACAACAATATGCTATTAAAATATTATTATAACTAGCCGTTATGAATAGTAATAACCACCTTTTAAAATTTTAGAAATTTTAGATCTCAAAATGGACTTCATTTTTGGATTCGGAATATCAAATTTATCCTAAGGTGAAATTTTGGTACTTTTCGGATAACTTTCATATTCTGATGAATAGTGAAAATTACTAAATTATAATTAAAAACAACCTTTTTAATAAAAATAATTAATAGTGATAAATTTTTAATTTGAGTGATTTTAAAGTATATTTAGAATATATTTTTACAATTTAATACAATGTTGGTCATTGGATGTAATTTCACATTTAAACTAGACATAATCAAGTGTCAATCTTTTGATAGCAATTGTTTCTTAAAAAAACACGCTATTTGTTTTAACAGCGGGATTTAATTATAAAATTAATTAATGCAACTTCTATGTTATGAATTTGGTAAAATAGACTTCATTTTTGAATTCGTAATATGAAATATAGCTTAGGATGAAATTTTGGCATTGTTCTGAAAAACATCAATTTTTGATGAATAGTGAAACTACTAAGTGGTAGTTAAAAAACTGAATTTTTCATAAAACTTAATTTTACCGCTTCTGTGAATGGAATTTCAAAAATCCGAGAGACACGGTTGATGTCAGTAAGTAAAATGTGGTTCAATGAGATGAAAATAATTTTTGGTGAATAGTAACTTTTTACTTTTATTTACCACGGTTAATAGTAAATAAGGTAACTAAGGGTAAATATGATATTACTATTACCCTAACACATGTCCTAATTCTATTGGATAAGTGTAATTCGACAAAAAACAACCTTATAAATATAATATGACCATTTAGGTTCACTTGGTTTAGATTATGACATTTAATATTATTTTATTTAATGAATAGTTAAAATAGTTAAAATCAAAGTTTAATAACTAAACGATTTTTAATATGGGGTTATACATAAGATAAATTCGACTATAAATATTCATTAGAAATATAAAAAGATTTCCTACATAATTATATTTTATTTATAATTTTTAGACTTTAAATAAATTAATTTATTTATGACACAACGATGATGCAGTAATTACCCTTTTAAGGAAATATTAACATAATTGATGTTATAAATGCTCAAATGAATGTAATTTGAGGCTTTTTATGAATTCCACTAATTTTATAGGTTACTATGATATATTAGTGTTGATTTAATCAACTTATTTCGAACATATAATTCTGTTATGACTTTCACAAAAATCATATATCAAATAGTGTCAAAATTGACACAAAATAGTTTTTAAAGAAAATATTATATTATTAATTGTTATTTTATTCCTAAAAATATAAGGTTCGGCCAAATGACTTATATAAGGATATATATATTAATAATAAACAATTTGGGGTTCGTTTGGAATGTTATAGTAAGTGTATTAACCATATAGTGAAAGAAAACAAAAAGGCACGGTAAAAGTCAAATTATTTAACTTAGAGTTAAATCTAATTGATAAGGTTAAAATAATACCCTAAACTTGTCTAAATCCTATTGGTTGATAGGATTATGACCCATACCCACTTTATCTTCGAAATAATACCCTTTGGAACCATTATAAACCGATTTTTACATTAATATAAAATAATATTTTGAGGTATTCCTAAGGTGCCCCTCTCCTCCCTTATAAAAGGACACCTCCTCCCCCTCCTCCTCACACCAATTTGAGCACTCAAGCTCGGCCAAACCCTGCCAAAATCCCTTCTCCACTTCCCTAAAATAATCTTAGAGGTCCTGGTATTCTTCAAAGACCAATCTTAGTTCCCTAAGTGGAGGATTCAAAGAGGCGTTTCAAAGAAGAGGTAATACCCATTACCGATCTTTTCAATTTCTTTCTTCTTCAACTTCTTCTTCTTAGGTTGTTTCATTATGAAGTAATAACATCAGTATCACTAATATAATGATATGTTATTATAAGTATGAAACAACCCTATTTAACCATCTATCCATCCTACGGAAAAAGAAATCACCGTGCGTGCGTACGTACGGAATACCGTCTCCACGCCGTGGTGTAATCTATTTTCCACCACCACCTTACATGGATGAGTATAATGGTGTAAAGAATAACTATACATAGTTATTAAAACATCATATTTATTCTGATATATTGTATAATCCACTCCAATTCAATTCAATATTTATGGAAATAATATCATCGCTCGTGCGTACGTACGGACTACCGTCTCCACGACGCGATGAGATTCATTCTCCATGTTAACCATTTAAGAATGATTATAAAGTATATATAAGAAATAATAATGAAATATATGACATTATAAAGATACTGTATTTATGTATATATATATATATATGTATGTCATCTACTTACTTCCATTCAAGACAATAAGGAAAGGAAAACATCGTTCATGCGTACGTACGGACTACCGTCTCCATGAATAGTGTTTTTCATTTCATTTATCTATCTATTATATATATATATATACTGAATATATATGATATATAAATCATATTTTATATTCTGGAAGTAAGTAAATCATGATATAAGTAATAATAATGTCAAGAACAACAAGTGAAAACACCTACGATAAATGAAACGATTTTACCCAAAACGCTTCTTTAACATGGAATTTACAAAAGAACGGGTAATATAATGTCATAAGTGAACCATATATGATATCATAACAATGAATATGATTCTGTAATAAGTCAATGACATTATTTAAATCATTATACAGGAGGTTCGGACACATACGAAGCAAATCGGACCTAAGGTAAGGGAAATATCACAATCTCATTTTTATCCGAGATTGTTTATACTTTGGTATTTACTGGGGTGTATTTTATCATCAACATCCATGTTTCATAAATATGTAATATTATTTCCATCCAACTACAACTGTTTAAATCCAATTTTACCCTTCGGTGAGTTTTTAGTAAAGAATATGAAAGGAATCTTTTGTCGTTTTTTCGTACGAGGTACTTTTTGACTTTTCCGACAAAAGTACGGGAAGAATGTTTTTTTTAACTTATACGGCATGAATGGATTTCTAAAAAATTATTTCCAAGAAGCTTCCTTTACAAGTATTCAAGTTTATTTTTAATCAACTTCTTTTAGTTTAAAATTGTATGACATGTTAAGAAAGGAAAAGTGTTTTTGAAGGAGAAAGGATATTTTCCTCAAGAATGAAGTTTAAGTGTTTTATCAAAATTATTTTCCATATAAGATAATAAAGGGTTATGTTTATATCCATATTTTTACATTGATTTGACTATGTTGTGATGAAATTATGTTTATGAATTCCTTTATCTTATATGAATGGTTTTATGATGTCATGTTGTTTAAGAATCCCATTTTTATTACATGGGTTATGCAATGATGTATGATTTATGATTTTGTGGCACACATAAGAATGGTATCATTATGAGATGGGTGGGACCTATATATCCCTCCAATGCATTGGGTAAAGATTTTATATCTCATGAGATAGACATGGCTGGAATGGTAGGTTATACCGGTCTAGTGAAACAGGACTGAAATGAGGGTTACTCGATTCAGAAAGGGACTTTGTCCACTAAGATAGTCTTGGAAATTAGTCTTGACTAACAAGAAATGATTCTCTATGATTATGTGTGTATGCCACAAAGTTTCATGTTTTAAGTTATGATTATCGGGATTACATTTCACTTCTATGATTTATCCCATGTTATGAAATTATGCTCTCTTTTGCAGGTTAAGATTTCCAAAATGTTATGTTCTTATGACTATGATGTGATTGATATTTATTTTGTTTACCCTTACTGAGCATTTGAGCTCACCCTTTTATGTTTTCTTTTCCCCATGATATAAAGAAAGGTTTTAGGTAAAAAAAAGGGAAGATCTTTATGGAAGATATTGAAGATCTTTCACCACGATTAGAAGATTACGTTCCGAGTTTCCAAAGACACTAAAATATTACGGTCCTTGTGTGTGTGTTTTTGTTATGTACTAAGTATTCCGAAAAAGTAATGTAACGTCAATGTACGTCAGGCTTCGGGTCTCTACAGTTGGTATCAGAGGAAAGGTTTAGTCAACCTTTGGAATCTAGGATGCGAGAACTTTAGTGAGATGCCTAGAGATATTTCTAAGGTATGTCTAGGGATGTCCCTAAGGTTAAGTATACGTATAAGTTATAGTACTAGAATTACGCTAACGATCATAGAATTAAACCTAAGATGTTAGATATTGAAGGTACTCCCCCTTTATTATGTTGTTTTCCCTACCATGATTTTTGCCTCTCACACTATTCTTATTGGGTTTTAGACGATGGCTGGAACCCGAAGGAACCGTGTTGATCAATGCAATGGACAATGAAATGATTGCCCTCCTGAACAAACAAATGTTATAGGAGATGGAGTGCAAAATCTTATTGCTATACTTACACAAGCTATGAATCATTCTGGACTTCCAAATGAGCAGAGAAAGGAACAGTATTCTATTGAGTCCTTCATGAGGCAACGTCCACCTTCTTTCAGTGGGGCTTCCGATCCACTTGTTGCTGAACAATGGATCAGTACCACTGAAAAGATATTTTCAGTTCTTCAATGTTCTGAGCATGATAAAGTCATCTTAGCAGTATATCGTTTGGAAGGTGAAGCTGATCAATGGTGGAATCTTATCAAGAATACGAGGCAAAGAGATGAAATTGAGTCCATGGAATGGGACGAGTTCAAGAACATTTTTTTCAGTAAGTACTTCCCTCATATTCTTCGAACAAAGATGGAAAAGGAGTTTCTTGAGCTGAAGCAGAAGGATGATGAATCTGTTGGTATATACGAAGCAAATTTTACAAGACTTGCGAGGTATTATTCTGGTATTATCATCCAACCTGAAAGTAAAGTTGATCGATTTTTCAGTGGCTTAAAACCAAGTCTTCGAAGGGAATTAGCTATAAGAGACTTCAGTAGCTATGAAGAAATTGTGCGTTGTTCTATCAAGGTAGAAATGGAAGTTGGTGTTACATATCAATCTCATGGTTTTGACAAGAAACGAAAGATGGAGTTCAAGGAGAAATCTCAGAATAATGGTGAAAAGAAGATGAATGTTTCCTTATGCACAAAGTGTGGAAAGAAGCATGGTGGAGATTGTCTTAAAGGGACTAGAAAATGTTTTAAGTGTGGAAAAGAAGGTCATCGAGTAGCTGAGTGTCGAAGTAATGGAAAAAGGGATTCTAATGGTGTGAATAAAGCAAACACTGCAGAGAACGCACCACCAACACTTCAATGCTTCAAGTGCAAGGAAATGAGGAATTATGCTAATAAATTCCCTAATCCAAGGGTTAGTGATGATCAACATGAGCAACCACTGAAGGCAAAGGACAAAGGGAAGTCACATGCGATCACTATTGGAAATGTTGAATATGACAACGATGTGGTGGAATGATTAAGTGTTTATGTAATGGGATTCCAAAATAATGTTGTATCATTGAGTATTGCAATATTTATTGATGTGGTATTCAAAGTGATTGAGATATTTTTTGGAAATAAGATGATATGCGCATAATGAAGGGAAAACGAGAAAATGAAATGTTTAATAGTATTCATGAGCTCATGATTGATATAAGGACTAAGTGATATCATGGTTTGAGTATATAGAATTTTGAGGATTTTGGTATGTAGAAAGTGTTAATGTTTAACTGCATTCATGTTTTCACTAAGGTTCAATGGGTATTCAAGAGAATACATGATTAAGGACTTTGAATGTTTAGAATGTGACCAACAAGACATATCTTATGATATATGGGGATCAACGATGGTATTAAATATCTGGTAATTGTTTTCACTATATTATGAGAGTGGACTGAAGTATTATGGGTAAGCCTAAAGATTGGAATGGATTATGTTGAACATAAGTTAGTATTGTTTAAGGATAGAAGTTTTTTTTAGAAAAAGGACAACCTGCAGGACGGGCGACATCCCATCACGTCGGACAAGGCTGTGGGAATCGAACCCACAACCGAAGTGCGACTGACCTTTATCGCCTACCACTGGCCTACAGGAAGTCCCTCTTTAGTAGAAACTAGTTTTATTTTATTAAGCAGTACGGTATATGAAGTATAAGTCCATTTTAGGAACCATATATGATTAATCTCACTATAGATCGACTTATGTATATAATTTTTGCTAACCTTTTGTTTGAGAAAGATGGAATGACCCGTCATTCTATCACATGATCTGCTAACACTTCACGAATAACAAATTCAACTTCATTTATTTAAGAGATGAAGTGGAAATTGTTCAAGGCACGAACAACAATGAGATTGTACCAAAATAAAGTAAGTATTTATTCTAATTCAAATTTTCAACTTTAGGGAAATGATCTTGAAAACCAAAAATGTTGTCCTAGTGTTCTTATATCTAATAAATCAGATGGTACCTTAGATCGTCACAAATTTATGGCTTTGTGATTGCTGGCTTTTTCATAGCCATGTTCTCTACCACTCTCCATCAGAACATGATGGTTAGATTTCTCTCCCATATCCATATTTTCACCTATGTGGAAACCCAGTGATTAGTTTATTTGGGTAATCGTTACATTTCATACTTTAGTTTTGGTATTCCTTTTTACGATGTGGGTTTCTATTAAAGAAACTTTCGAATATTAAACTATTTATAACCCCGACGAATTTTGAGGGCGAAATTCATTTTAAGGGGGGTATAATGTAACAGCCCGAGATTTTATGAAAAATATTCTTTTTTATTTCACTAATGTCTTGTGTTGTATTCTACACCAAAAGGAGCTTGTATAACACGCATCCTTGACTTGCCTTGCATTACACGCAATCGCGACCTTCCTCGATAGCATATGTAGTACGCAATACCGAGTTTCACTAAACAATGATATGCTATTAAAATATTATTATAACTAGCCGTTATGAATAGTAATAACCACCTTTTAAAAATTTAGAAATTTTAGATCTCAAAATGGACTTCATTTTTGGATTCGGAATATCAAATTTATCCTAAGGTGAAATTTTGGTACTTTTCGGATAACTTTCATATTCTGATGAATAGTGAAAATTACTAAATTATAATTAAAAACAACCTTTTTAATCAAAATAATTAATAGTGATAAATTATTAATTTGAGTGATTTTAAAGTATATTTAGAATATATTTTTACAATTTAATACAATGTTGGTCATTGGATGTAATTTCACATTTAAACCAGACATAATCAGGTGTCAATCTTTTGATAGAAATTGTTTCTTAAAAAAACACGCTATTTGTTTTAACAGCGGGATTTAATTATAAAATTAATTAATGCAACTTATATGTTATGAATTTGGTAAAATAGACTTCATTTTTGAATTCGGAATATGAAATATAGCTTAGGATGAAAATTTGGCATTGTTCTGAAAAACATCAATTTTTGATGAATAGTGAAACTACTAAGTTGTAGTTAAAAAACTGAATTTTTCATAAAACTTAATTTTACCGCTTCTGTGAATGGAATTTCAAAAATCCGAGAGACACGGTTGATGTCAGTAAGTAAAATGTGGTTCAATTAGATGAAAATAATTTTTGGTGAATAGTAACTTTTTACTTTTATTTACCACGGTTAATAGTAAATAGGGTAACTAAGGGTAAATATGATATTACTATTACCCTAAAACATGTCCTAATTCTATTGGATAAGTGTAATTCGACCAAAAACAACCTTATGAATATAATATGACCATTTAGGTCCACTTGGATTAGATTATGACATTTAATATTATTTTATTTAATGAATAGTTAAAATAGTTAAAATCAAAGTTTAATAACTAAAACATTTTTAATATGGGGTTATACATAAGATAAATTCGACTATAAATATTCATTAGAAATCTAAAAATATTTCCTACATAATGATATTTTATTTATAATTTTTAGACTTTAAATAAATTAATTTATTTATGACACAACGATGATGCAGTAATTACCCTTTTAAGGAAATATTAACATAATTGATGTTATAAATGCTCAAATGAATGTAATTTGATACTTTTTATGAATTCCACTAATTTTCTAGGTTACTATGATATATTAGTGTTGATTTAATCAAATTATTTCGAACATATAATTCTGTTATGACTTTCACAAAAATCATATATCAAATAGTGTCAAAATTGACACAAAATAGTTTTTAAAGAAAATATTATATTATTTATTGTTATTTTATTCTTAAAAATCTAAGGTTCGGCCAAATGACTTAGATAATGATATATATATTAATAATAAACAATTTGTGGTTCGTTTGGCATGTTATAGTAAGTGTATTAACCATATAGTGAAAGAAAACAAAAAGACACGGTAAAAGTTAAATTATTTAACTTAGAGTTAAATCTAATTGATAAGGTTAAAATAATACCCTAAACTTGTCTAAATCCTATTGGTTGATAGGATTTCGACCCATCCCCACTTTATCTTCGAAATAAGACCCTTTGGAACCATTATAAACCGATTTTGACATTAATATAAAATAATATTTTGAGGTATTCCTAAGGTGCCCCTCTCCTCCCTTATAAAAGGACACCTCCTCCCCCTCCTCCTCACACCAATTTGAGCACTCAAGCTTGGCCAACCTCTGACAAAATCCTTTCTCCACTTCCCTAGAATAATCTTAGAGGTCATGGTCTTCTTCAAAGACCAATCTTAGTTCCCTAAGTGGAGGATTCTAAGAGGCGTTTCAAAGAATAGGTAATACCCATTACCGATCTTTTCAATTTCTTTCTTCTTCAACTTCTTCTTCTTAGGTTGTTTCATTATGAAGTAATAACATCAGTATCACTAATATACTGATATGTTATTATAAGTATGAAACAACCCTATTTCACCATCTATCCATCCTACGGAAAAAGAAATCACCGTGCGTGCGTACGTACAGAATACCGTCTCCACGCCGTGGTGTAATCTATTTTCCACCACCACCTTACATGGATGGGTATAATGGTGTAAAGAATAACTATACATAGTTATTACAACATCATATTGATTCTGATATATTGTATAATCCACTCCAATTCAATTCAATATTTATGGAAATAATATCATCGCTCGTGCGTACGTACGGACTACCGTCTCCACGACGCGATGAGATTCATTCTCCATGTTAACCATTTAAGAATGATTATAAAGTATATATAAGAAATAATAATGAAATATATGACATTATAAAGCTACTGGATTTATGTATATATATATATATGTATGTCATCTACTTACTTCCATTCAAGACAATAAGGAAAGGAAAACAGCGTTCATGCGTACGTACGGACTACCGTCTCCATGAACGGTGTTTTTCATTTCATTTATATATCTATTATATATATATATATATACTGAATATATATGATATATAAATCATATTTTATATTCTGGAAGTAAGTAAATCATGATATAAGTAATAATAATGTCAAGAACAACAAGTCAAAACACCTACGATAAATGAAACGATTTTACCCAAAACGCTTCTTTAACATGGAATTTACAAAAGAACGGGTAATATAATGTAATAAGTGAACCATATATGATATCATAACAATGAATATGATTCTGTAATAAGTCAATGACATTATTTAAATCATTATACAGGAGGTTCGGACACATACGAAGCAAATCGGACCTAAGGTAAGGGAAATATCACAATCTCATTTTTATCCGAGATTGTTTATACTTTGGTATTTACTGGGGTGTATTTTATCATCCACATCCAAGTTTCATAAATATTTAATATTATTTCCATCCAACTAAAACTGTTTAAATCCAATTTTACCCTTCGGTGAGTTTTCAGTAAAGAATATGAAAGGAATCTTTTGTCGTTTTTTCGTACGAGGTACTTTTTGACTTTTCCGACAAAAGTACGGGAAGAATGTTTTTTTTAACTTATACGACATGAATGGATTTCTAAAAAATTATTTCCAAGAAGCTTCCTTTACAAGTATTCATGTTTATTTTTAATCAACTTCTTTTAGTTTAAAATTGTATGACATGTTAAGAAAGGAAAAGTGTTTTTGAAGGAGAAAGGATATTTTCCTCAAGAATGAAGTTCAAGTGTTTTATCAAAATTATTTTCCATCTAAGATAATAAAGGGTTCTGTTTCTATCCATATTTTTTCATTGATTTGACTATGTTGTGATGAAATTATGTTTATGAATTCCTTTATCTTATATGAATGGTTTTATGATGTCATGTTGTTTAAGAATCCCATTTTTATTACATGGGTTATGAAATGATGTATGATTTATGATTTTGTGGCACACATAAGAATGGTATCATTATGAGATGGGTGGTACCTATATCTCCCTCCAATTCATTGGGTAAAGATTTTATATCTCATGAGATAGACATGGCTGGAATGGTAGGTTATACCGGTCTAGTGAAACATGACTGAAACGAGGGTTACTCGATTCAGAAAGGGACTTTGTCCACTAAGATAGTCTTGGAAATTAGTCTCGACTAACAAGAAATGATTATCTATGATTATGTGTGTATTCCACAAAGTTTCATGTTTTAAGTTATGATTATCGGGATTACATTTCACTTCTATGATTTATCCCATGTTATGAAATTATGCTCTCTTTTGCAGGTTATGATTTCCAAAATGTTATGTTCTTATGAATATGATGTGATTGATATTTATTTTGTTTACCCTTACTGAGAATTTGAGCTCACCCTTTTATGTTTTCTTTTCCCCAGGATATAAAGAAAGGTTTTAGGTAAAAAAAGGGAAGATATTTATGGAAGATATTGAAGATCTTTCACCACGATTAGAAGATTACGTTCTGAGTTTCCAAAGACACTAAACTATTACGGTCCTTGTGTGTGTGTTTTTGTTATGTACTAAGTATTCCGAAAAAGTAATGTAATGTCAATGTACGTCAGGCTTCGGGTCTCTACAAAAGGAATCCTAAAAATGGTTCTTCCTACCTGATGACACTGAACCAAAAGGTGATATACCACACTGCTCGGCTCTACACCCCCATCTTCCCTATGGTTCTGATATGTAATTAGCATACTATTTACCATCTCAGTAGAAGTGTTCAACTAGAACACATTGACCCACGATCGAACAACATGTCAAAGGCCATCCTCAATGCTTCGAACCCGCGATGCCTAAAAACAAGTTATATTTTTAAAAACACCAAAGCTCTATATATCAGGATGAATATTCCATAATTATCATCACATACTTCTCCAAACAAATGAACTCACTAGCTCACTCTTCTCTTAGAGACTAAAGGGAAAATTAACCATAGAATTAGGTTTGTAAATCCTTCCAAACAATGTCACACCACACATCGACCTGGTTTATAACATCACACCAACACTTTTAGACTGCCTGAATAATATAAGTTAGGACATTTAATCTCCTCTTAGGAAGTGTCTCCAGATGATTGAATATCGATAGAGTAATCTCAACCCATAGTTCAGTACCATTTGGACAAACTTTCCCCAAAAAATGGCATTATGCTACTACAAGAACACACACATCAGCTTATTAATAGATGAGGTAGGATACAATGCTGCTTGAAAAGCCTGTATTATGCACATTAATCCCTCACAGAACTCTGCCTCATCACCTATTTCTTTTAAAAACACCAGTTCCTCAACTAGAAGTATAGGAGGATCCACAGGTGTCCATGGCCCACTACCTCCATTGTATGGTCATCAGCATCCTTTTTCTGTATGACTAGAGGTCATCAAGGTGGCATGTCTCGACTATTCCAAACACACACCTCAAGAAATATTGATATGAGATTTCATAGATAAAAGCATAAGATATTTCAAAAACATCATACATCAAGTCGTACCACACAATATGTTCCTAAATCTAAGATTGGTAAAAAAGAACATGCTAAAAATTCACTTGATACACTACCTATTGGGAAATAAAAATTACGGTCTTAGACAAGTTCACTATTTCACATTTCAACTCCCATTCAAATTCATATATATATTTTACATTTCATTTTAAATGGTTGAATCAATTTTTTCAACAATTCGATTCCATAATGGCCCATACTCATCAATAATCGAAATATGACATCCACCAAACTCACACCATAACATGTTCCGTTCCATGGAATCTTGGTCCATGACTCAACATTTCATAATTGGCTGCATAGGGTGTCTCTTATATCCTAATAATGAATACACTACTTAGGTTACAACAAGAACTCCAAGTAACAACAATGGTTTCCAATTCTCTGCACGGGATATCCCTCAAAACAAAAGGCGTATATCCAATAGTATGCATCAAAAAGTCATTAAAAAAGCAACATATCCAACATATCATGTCATAATGCATGTAATGTGATACCTATAAAGTTCCTAAAATGATGTGTGGGATGGAATACCCTTATCTCATCAGGTTTCAATAAAATATAACACTCAAACATATCAATGATAACATCCCAACCCTTGTGTATCACCAAACGGTGGAATTAAGTCAACTGTATTACCCAAAATCCAGAAAACAACAATTTTAATTCGAGGAAATTTCGATTTTTATTGTATGTGGGTTAGCTACTCCAAGACCTAGTTCATTAAAAAATTTAAACTCTTACAAATCCACTAACTATTATCAAGGAAAAATAAATTAGAAAAAAAACCCTATGATACCAATTTGTAAAGTCTCGGACCCGGATTCCACTAAATAGTGCCTTGAGCTAGTTTTCCACATGACCTCAAGAACATCTACCCAAATTTCAGAGGATGAAAACTAGTAGTAATGTTCTAGGGTGTGTCTATATGTATATTATTCCCTCTTATTATATTATATAAAGTGGTAGCAATCACCCAAATCAATATAAAAATATGTAAATCAATCGAACAATAGTTAAAATCGGGAAATATAAATAATTCCTAAGGTAATCACATATACAGAATGATGATCATTTCAAGTCTCTAAAAAGCATCCAAAATAGGTATACAAGTCCTGGGTATGATACATGAATCAAATATATATAAAAAATCCAAATGTATATATCTCATATAACATCACGAGCCTCATCCTAGTCTCATGCTCCCCTACTAAGAGCATGGCATAATATTAAGCCTCAAACTATGGGTGCTTTCCCCAGTCCCTACTTGCATCAATATAATCTGTTTGGATACACAACGACAATCCAAACATGTTTTAAGTTACAATCACATAAGTTCACCACTCAAGGTGTCTATAACAATTCATCAATGTTCAACACAAGCTAAAGGATAGTTCATAACATAATAAGTATGACAGTAATACAAGTAAATATCCCTAGGAAAAAATTAAAAAAACAAGTGATCTTATACAACTATTCAAGGATCCCTGAAAAACATGTTTCATGCTCCTATAATAAAGATGAAGAAAAAAGGGATATAAACACCACGACAATTCTACATACACAATATGTCACATAACCTACAACCATATTGTATAACTAGTATCTCATGTCAACAACGACCAAGCCATTAAATCAAAAGTGTCACATTTACTATTTATGATCTATATATTCAATCATGTGACATTTACTATAATCATTCCATATAATAAAAATTTTCAAACATCATAAATTCCAATACAGGGTATAAAATATAAAGTAATCGTTATTAATCCATAAGAGATCAATATGAAACTAGGTAATAACACTAGTGGAGCCCAAGGATCATGTCATTAGAGCATATCCAATACGAGTCAAGAAATCAGAATCCAAGGAGTAGAAACACCTTTGGCATCCTATGGAATCAAGATCTTTGGTTTTATAGGTCCAAGGTATCTTTTTCTATAAATCAAGACCCAAGGGTGAAATGTACATGTAATTTAAATGGAATCAAGATCCATGGTATACCAAACAAGGAATCAAATACCATTTTAATTCACATATCAATCCATTTATCAGTTAACAATCTTCCAATTCCATGAAAATACACACTCATATACAAATCTATATAAACCAATCAATCAAAAACATCAACATGAAAATGAGGCAATATATATCTCCTAACAATCAATTCTATTAAATTCAATTATTTTGGGGATTCCTCTAATAAGGAAACCACGAAAATCAACCTATAGGTCATATATAAAAAAAGGAAATCTCAAATTCACACCACATGATTGACCATGATTATGAAAATAACCTCTAACAAGATTCAAGGAACTAGTGGTCATAACTAACAGATTACAATACATTCCATTTAATTATTCTATTCATATTTTTGGGGGACACTAGAAAGTACCGATTTCATAAGTATGGAAACAAACGTTATAAAGAATCAAAACTATAAAATATGTATAGACTACCTATTTATGGTCCATGTTAGAGTGCTCATCCTAAATTAACTTCTAATTCAACTCATATCAGGAGAGAAATAAATAACGAACAAGGAACCTAAAAATAGAACATATTATTTTACATGTAAATAACTTTTACGATATCATGATGAATTAACAACATAAAAAATGAATTTCATACTCCTTAGATCAAAAAATGATACTGACATCGCTCGATTCTGAGTTCGGAAGGAGAATCAGGGTATAAACCTACCCATTTTGCTCAAAGAGGGTTCTTAAAATCACGAGGTTTCCCTACGTGAGAGAAATAGAACATGTCTTTTAGTTATAACATAATTTATGGTAAAATCAATCATTTTACTGCAATAAACTGCACCCCATGGTTTGGATACATGATTGGACAAACTATACGTCAACCATACACCCTTCTTTGTTAGGAGGGTCACCTCGCACAGTTATTGCCCACATGTTTTCTAACCATGTGTAGACCGTGTCTCATACCACTATCAAAAACTATTGAGGCCATCACATGGGCATTGTCCTCTATCCATATAGTTTTAAAAGTAATGCAGTTTCCTCATTCCCACTACCCTGGTTTCACATGGTTAATAGTAAAAAAGCAGCATGACGCCCATAGATTATACTAACCCGTCAATTTTACTTATTCTTGATAAAATTTGGTTCGGGGATCCAAATAAGCCCCGAAAACCCCTGATACCCCCATCAACCCAAATTTATTTCACGTTAGTTCATAAAGAAGAATTTAGACTGAAAATACAAGGATTTGTACTGCTTAGGAAACCCCGAGATATTATAAATTCCATATAATATATAACATGACCATAATATATCAATAGGTGATATAAAAAAGAAAATAAATAATCAAATTGATATAAATAATTTTTTTATAGTTATCAAATTCATAATTTCAAACATATTAATGATAACATGAAGTCCTCAACCATTTAATTATACATAAAAGAGATAGAAAACACCAAACACCCATGTCAGTTGGTCTCCTTAGTCATGTCAATGCATCTATGAGAAATATAACTCTTTCCACCCCATTATTTACTAAGTTAAATTCATTAATATTATTAAATTAATAAATTGATAATAAATTAAATACATAATGTTCTCTAAGAATATTTTTATATAAATATGTCTATGTGATAAATAATTACTTGTATTAAAATCAAGGGAATGCAAGTAGATATTATTTACCAAATCAAATAATTGGTATAAATTTTTAGTTAAACTCCATTAAAATTAAATTATTAAATATAGGGTGTCGACACCATATAGAGTAAAATTTTTATAATAAATTTAATATATCTTGTTAGGAAGATATAAAATACATCCATGAGTTAAATAATATAGATATAAAAGAAAATGATGAAGTAAAAAAGGGACTCTGAGAGTAATGGAGAACATAACCATAATAAAGAAAAATTTATTGGGAGACCCGCTAAAATAAATCATATATGAAACTAGTTAAGAATATATAGAAAAAAAAAACTAGTAATAAATATTTTTAATTATTTGGTGGGAATTTTATAAGAGAAGATAATCAATAGGGAAATAATAACGGGTTAAAATGATGATTTGGAATAGAAACCGTTATTTTAACATAGTAAGTGCATAAGGCAATGGTTTAATGAGAAGAAATGAGTAATATAATAGGAATAAAATATCAATGTTATGATAACAATATTGAATTATAAGAAAAATTATAATATAAAGAAGTATTTGAAAACATATTTCAACAAAGGAGTTAAAAAAGTTAATATGAACCCTTACCTTGACACCAACTCGCATGGATGCTCCTTAAGACTCTGAAATAGTTGAGTTAAATATTTTATTTTAATAATTAAAAAACTGATTAGTTCTTATTTTATATATTATGACCTATTTATTATCAGTTTTCAATCATTTAATAGATTTATTTTCATTTGTTGATAATCGAGAGGTTATTTGGTTCCTAAATTCATAGCCATTTCTATGTAAGGGTAAAATTCAAGGATCATAGTAAATTTTTTCATAAGATCCATATTAGAGAATTCATATATTTTATTATCATTCTAATTGTATAAAATATCCATGTTAAATTTATAGGCCAAAATTCATTTGGACTAAGAAACATGTCTATATATTATTGTTTTTCAAAAAATGAATGGGAATGGATGTTTATTGTTAATATCATTAATATAATAACAATTTAATATTAATAAATTATTGATCATGTAAAAATAATTATATATATTCAATAAATATATTTTTAAAAAAATCTATGTAAATTTTTATGATTCTATTTGTAACATATTCTATATATGTGGTTTATATCGGCCACATTGGAAAAAAATTCTAAACAACAATGAAATGGATTTCTATGAATTATATTATGGTTTAATTCTCTAATATAGTTGTATAATATTATTAATTTCATTATTTAATCATAATTTAAGAATATTATAAAGAAGAATGAGAATAAATAAAATGAAATTATAGAGAAACGTTTTAAATTAGAAGAGTTATTTTTTTCTTTGAGATGACAAATTAGGAATACAACGTAACACTTCTTCTAAAAGTGTTTTGATAATACCATAGCATTAAAAACCTGGATAAGATAGTTTTGTAGGTATTTGGAAAATATTTTTTATGTTAATTTTTTTATGTGAATAGAAATGTGTGGATAAGGATTTCATTTATAGTTGGAGTAGAAGGATGTTATATAATAAACTATTAATTAGTTTATTATTTTTCTAAAGAATATAAAAAATATTGATTCATTTGACTAAATAAATTAGTTATTTATTATGAGAAAAATAGAGTGGATTCCTGTGTCATTTAGGATTTCACAAATCATGTATTTATATTATAAGGAAAATACAAATTTTTATACTATTTCCCTAATTTTTGAGTATTTTAATATTTTTGAAAACTAAAAAAAAACAACATCCCAAGATAATTTTAACATTATATATACATAATTAAAATTAATTTTAAGAAATTAAATATATAAATAGTGTATTTTTAATTTTTAAATATTGTACATGTATTTGTTTTATTGAATTGCATGAAACATGTTTTACTACAAAAAAAATAAACATGTACTTAGATTATGTGGTATTGATTGAGTAATTATTTCATTTTATTATGATGCTTATATTTACTTACATTGATTATAGTAAACAAAATTTATAAGTTCAATTCATCATTTTTTCCTTATTGTCATTTTACTATTGCAAAATTAGATGTAACAACCTTGACATTTAAATATATTAAATTTTACTTGTGAATAAATAATTTCTATCATATTTTGAAAGATAATATAATTTAAACAATTGAAATACATAATTTTTTACTTAATTAATTGGTAAAATAAAATTTATCAATAAAATTTATATATGAAAATGGAAATTAGTTAAATGGAACAATAAGAACATACAAAAAAGTTTACCTAGAAAATGTGGATCATGTTTTTCTCCTAGAATTATCAAACTTGCAAACAACATCATAAATAAGTGAAAAAATATTAGTAATCCAATAAAAATTTTATAAATGAAAAATATTGAACCTTGAGATGAATTAGGGATAATTATTAATGATGTAATTAATAGGTATTATAGGAATTAATATGATTGATAGAGTATTAATATGACCATTGAAATAGTAACATGTACATTAGGAATAATAAACTTTTGGTTAATAATAGTATCCTAAAAATTGGAATACTTAATTGACCTCAAAATAGTAAAATGTCAGATACATAATATATAACATTATTAATTTAAAAAAACATATTTTAAGGCAATAAAATATATATCAAAATAGAAAGTGAAAATAAATTAACATAACATTTATTAATAAAACTGAATTTTAATTTATTTCATAAAAATCATAATTTTTATATTAGTAATTAAATTTACCTGTGTAAAAAAATTATTTTCATTAAATTAAATTTTTTTAGAATCATCACATTCAAATTCCTAGTAGGTTTTCTTTGTAAATTTTCACAAAAAACTCATATTTTTTTTTGTGAATAGAAAAACAATTGTTTGTATATAACATGTATGTTTTAAATTACATCAATCATGAAGTAATATTGAAAAAATAAACTATAAAATTTGATAGAAGACAGAAAAACATTATTAATAATTAATACAATTCATGAAATTAAAATAAAAAACCAAATAATTTTTTTTAAATTCTATTATCTAATGTATTCTATTAAAAAGTAGTTTCTCATTTTTTTACATTAATTTTTAATAAACTAATGAATTCGGTTTAGAATTGGTTCTAATATCTTAAAAAATGTAATTTTAAATAAATATGATTCATTATTTTATCATTTTCACTAGTACAAGGTTTACTTTATAAATTATATTTTATTCAATATTTTATCTTCAAAATACATCTCTCATCGAGTTCAAATACACCCTCTACCACCCCTTGAAAAACCACATCCCTTACACTTCTCAAATACAAACCTCTTACATGATTCATTCACTTATGTACCTCATAGTAAATATTTATATTCGTGTGCCATAAAACTCTGAGCTTTTAATGAGTCAATAGTCCTAGAAAAGGAATAACTTCGTGAAAGTGATCATTCTATTTTATCGTTTTATTTCATTTTCCTTTTCTAATTGCCCAATATTATGTTATTTTATAATATAATCCTTCTTAAAATAATTAAATATTATCTAGACAATTTTAATCTCTATTAAATTGTTTATAATATAATCATATATTATATATCTCTCATCTCCTCTTTAGACAATGTCCTATTAACGATTATTTGACAACCCATTAGGATTATTCCAACTATGTACATATAAACAATGTTATGGATTTATATAATAATATATTCATTATATATTAATGGATAAAAATATTTATTTATAATATTTTTTACATAATTATATTATTTTCAATTATTGACATAGAAAGATCATGAAATTGAAGAATAGTATGATATTTTAAGGAAAATATAATATCTAAACATCTCACCATTAACAAGGAGGATTTGATAATAAAATACAATGATTATAATTTAAGAAGAGTGAAAAAAATAAACACAATTTACATATTTATTAATGTTTTATAAAACATATATTCTTTATATATGAGGTGGGAAAGTGATGAAATAAATCTAGAACTATGGTATGGGGATTCATAAACCCGAAATATTTTTTTTGGATTATCTCTTTTACCCTTTATTTTAAATAAGTAATCTTCTCAATTACTTCAAAAAATATATTTTATTCTTCATTCCCATTTTCTTTTGGGGGTATATAATTTATTTTTTGGGAGTGTTATTATTTCAACACTATCTATATTAATTTTCAAAAAAGTAATTATTTACAAAAAAATACAATTCATCATTTAGAATTGATTATCATATAAAAATTAACTATAAGATTTTATAAATACATTTATTTTAAAAAACTATGTTTTCCCCTTGTTCTTTTGGAAATAATGAATTTTATTATTTAATATATTGTTCATGTAAACCTTATGCCATACATTATGTTTTCAATTGTTAATTTCATGACTATAATTTCCCAAGAGGGGGAGTGCAATGATTTTCTAAACCCTTATGATATACAATGCAATGATTTACTTGAAGACATTTCTAAAACAATGGGATGTGAAGCTCAAAACATTTTGGTGGTACATAATGAGATATCTTTGACTATAAACAATAACCTAAACCATGTCAAAAATCATTATACACCTTAAAAAGAGAAACTAGCCACTACGTCCTTTATGCACCAGTGACCATCAACCTTTTGTGGATATTGTGATATACTTTTCATGGAAATGTGGGTTAACTAAGTGGAAAAATAAATTTTTTTCTCCAGTATTATATGAAATTGAATGTTACATTGGTCATTTAACATTTATGTTGATAAGATGATTAGTGGTGAGTATTGATCATGAATATGGAGTTGAAGGATGAAATATAATAATTTAAGTGGGAGGTCATTCAAAAGATATTTAGAAACAAAAAATTCCCTCAAATCTCCATTTAAATATAGAGAGATAATTTCTAGAGCTTATTAAAATGGAGAGTGATAATGTCACATCATACATGGTAATTTTTACAAGATATAAATGGTGTTACTCATGTTTTCATTCAAAAAATAAATCAAAATATATAGATTATTTAGTGGTATAAAACTATACATCATAAAGGCTTTGGCTATCTAAGACTTTGGGATTAATGTTGTGTTAGTTCTATGTTCAATCAATGTAGAGATGGATTTTGGAGAATGGTCCTACAAATATAGAGGTGAGGGGATAATAAAAGAGTTTCGTGATTGGGAATCGAATAAATAACAAGGAAAAACAATCCAATCATCCACATGGAAAACTAGTGGAATGAACAATCTTGGTAATTTCTTAAAATATCTAGTAAAATGCTTTAATACTGGGAGATAAGGTCATAAAACTCAAAAATTACAAGGAGATATAAATAATATAGACAACATCATGGTGAAATAATGGAACCTCCCCATGGTCCAACCACCATTTAATGCTACAACTATATAGATAAATGGCACTATGAAGGCTACTGCACTAAACTATGGTTTATCAAGGATGATCAATGTCAACAACCACCGATTATACAGATGTAAGTGAATTTTTGTTCCATGACCATTTATGGGGTGGATCATGAAATTGATGTCATATAAGGTACACATACTATTCACTCTATAATCAAAAATATATTATTTGATTCTAGATATACACATCCCTTTATATCATATATATTTTACAGAACAATTGAATCTCATATTTGATACCATCAAGAATATATATCTATAAAGACCCCTAGTGGTGAGAAACTTCCTACACAAGTATTGGAATCTTGTACAAATATTGTTTGTGGGAAGATGATTCTAGTGAATCATTTAATCCTTCTCTTGGTGGAATTTGATGTTATACTGAGAATATACTAGATATGGTTATATAGGCCACACATCAAATATTAGGAAAAGGAAATATATTATTATATCTCAAACTATCATGTTCTCCTATAAAAATTAATGAAAGGTTATTAATATAATTTTTATAATATCCTAATGGTGTTTTTGTTGATACCCCATGAATAATCATATCTTACCTAATTAATTTTGTCAAAGGAAAGAATAAACCTTGATGAAGAGACCATTTTAAGGTTAGAGACTGATGTATTTTTTAAAGAGATTCATGAGCCTCCACCATAATATGATGTGAATTTATAAAAATAACGTATACCCAAATCCAATCTTATCTCCAATTTCTCATATAGGGTATACATTATAGAACATGAGATTTTAATGAAGCTGCTATAAGAGAATTTGAAAAAGGGGTTAATATTCCCTTGTGCATCACCTTGGGGTGTTCTAATTCTATTTATCAAGAAGAATGCACGATCAATGTGTCCATGCATCAATTATCGAGAGCTCAACAAAATAATTGTGAAGAAAATGTATCCCCATACATGGATTGATGAGTTATTCGATCAATTTTGAAGACATAATTTCTTCTCAAAGTTGTACCTTCATTGTTAGATAAAATCAAGTAAAGGTGAAGACATTAGATATCTAGAAAGAAACTTCTCTTATGATATATGAACAATATGAGTTCATAGTAATTCCCTTTAGACCAACTAATTCCACATAAATCTCCATGAACATGATGAATAGTGTTAATAGAGACTATATAGAAAATTAATTATTATCTTTATTGAGAACATAATATAATACTCCATGATCAAGTAACAACATAAATAGGATATACGTATTATACTTGAGGCATGAAGAAATGAAAATATATGTTCTAATTTCGAAAAGTTTTACTTTTGGATCCCTGAAGACATTATCTTGGGTTGTGTGATCAATAGTGAGGGAATTTTGGTGGAACCCTCAAAGACAATGAAAATTGAGGAATGTACCAAACACTTAATTGTTATGGAAATACATATATTTGTTCCATTAGTGGTTTAATATAAATTATTTGTGAGAAAATTACAATTATTTTATAGCCCACTTAAAATATTAACATAGAAATTGCTAAAATATTTCTAGATTGCAGGTTGTTTGGAATGATTTAAGTAGCTCAAGAAGAGGCTAATTATAGCTCTTTCACTCACATGACCCACCAGTGGTGAATTTTTTGGGATTTAAATTGATTATTAAATGAAACTCTTTGGGTTTTTAGGAATTAAGAATAATAAAGTGATATCCTAAAAAATAGAATAGTTAAGGATCCATTATGAAAACTACCTGACACATGATCTAGAGTTGGCTGATGTTGTCTTTTCATTGAATATTTTATGAAACTACCATTATAGTGGGATGTTTGACATATATCGTGTTCAAAAAGGTTCAAATTATATATTCATATAGAAATATATCACCATGAGTTAACAAATATGGATGGAGCTGATCAAAGACTATTATTTCACAATTCATTTCAATCTTGGAAAGGGGAATTAGCTAGTTGATGCTTATAATTAAAAAGTACATTATACTATATCCATGATGTGGACTAAGAAAGACCCTATCTACATGGATATTAAATGCATAGATCGAGAAATTATAATGTAAGGTAATACAATAATCATTTACTAAAATATTTCCCAACCACCAATCCAACAGATGTTCATAGAGGCCCAATGGGATAATTTGGAGATTCAAAATTAGGTGATAGAATAAAAGGAAGAGAGGATTCATAAATTCAAAATTGATAAAGATTATCTCATTAAATTTGGAACTAGTATTTTTGTGCCTTTATCTCATAAGATAACAAAGTATCTATTGGATATTTCTCAAATAATGATGAACTATTGTTCTCAAGATAATTCTGGTGGGAAACAAGATGAAGCAGATTGTTGAGATCACCTTAAAGTTCTTGGTATGTTATAAATTAAATTCCAATTGATAATAGTAACAAGTAATTATGATAATATAACCCATAAAAATATTTAAATTGGAATACATAAAAATGGAATTTTTAGTAGTCTCCCAATGAAATCCAGATGAATCATTTTTATTTGGGATATAGTGGATCGACTCAACAAGACTTCCCACTTCATCGTTGTTCTTAAATATTTTAATCTTATCCAAATATTTGAGATATATATAAAGGAAGTGGTTAGGAAACATAGGGTTCCACTTGTGATTATTTCTAATCATTGTCCAAGGTTCACCTCAAAATTATAATGAATAATTAAAAAAATATCTTAACACCGAATCAAAATTCATTACGGACTATCATACCTAATCTTGTGGATAATTTATACATGTTATTGTGACACTCATAGAGATTTTTAGAAATTAATTAATGGTATTTATATGAGGATGGGATTAATATATCATATTAATAGATTGATAATACATCAACAACTTCCACTCAAGTTTTCAAATGGACCTTTATGAATCTATATTTGGGAAGTCATGTTAAACCCCTATATCTTGGGATGATGTTTGTGAATGATATATTATTGGACATGATTATGTAAAAAAGATGACCTAGGAAATTTATTTCTTTCAATATCACTTTAAATTCATTCATATTCAAAAAATATCTATTATAATAATCATTAAATTTAATTGGAATTTTATGCTATAGAAAGAGTTTTCCATTGATTATCACTATAGAGAAGAGTCATGTAGTTTTGAAATAAGGAAAAGCTTGACCCTTGGTATATTGAGCCCTTTTAGATCCATGATTACATATGAGTTGTGGCCGATTAGCTATCACTTCCACCAAATATGGAAAATGTTCATGATGTATTCCATGTATCTCTCTTGGGGACGAAAATACAAAATCCCTCACATGTAATGAATCTCATGGTGGTAAAACTAGACTAAGACCTCTCATATGAGGAGAACCCAATGATTATATCTGACTATACAGATAACTTTCTATGAACTAGAATGAATAACCTCGTGAAAGTGCTCTACAAGAATCATATGTGTGATGATCAAACATGCGATCATAATGAAGAAATGAACAAAAATTAAACTCATCAATTGTCATCTGATTATGGGATTTGAAATTTTAGGGTAGAAATTTACAGGGGGGAATGAAACAACCCAAACATTTATGTTATTGAATTTTCCATCATAATAAATAATTTTTTTCATAATTGGAATTATTTTATAGTTTAAACACATGAAAGAAAAAATTAGTTCATTAATTAATTGTGGAAATTACATTTAAAGAGTAATTATATCCATAAAAATAAAAATTATTATAATGGCACAATAAATAAAAAAAATAACACAAATATAACTGAAAAATATTGACTATGATGATCTTTTAGAATTATCACACCAGAAAGATAAACATAAAAGATATAGCATTATTAATCATGTCATCATTTTTGAAATGAAAAATATATAACCTTGAGCGGAACTAAGGTAATTGATGAATGAATGAATTAATAGTTATTTTTATGAAGTAATACGACCAATGTAATTGTAATATTATTATTAGAATAGTAACCTAATCATTATCAATAGAAACCTGATTGTTAGCTAAAGAAAACTAATAGTTGGAACTATTAATTAACCATAAAATAATAAAATTTCATATAAACATTTTTACCGTGACTAATTTAATAAAATTTAGATATTTTATTTCCCTAAAATAAATACAATGTTTAAAAAACACATAGAAATTATAAAAAATTATTTAATAAATTTTCTTTTAATGTAATTCATAAAAAGAATAACTTTTATGTTAATAATTGAAATTAACAATTATAGAAAATTACTATGTTAAATTGAATATAATTTTTAGAATAATCAGGTAAAAAGTTTCTAAGTTGACTTATTTATACTTTTTAGAAAAAATTTTATTTTTATATAAATAGTAAAAAATAGTTTTTTAGTAAATTGATTTTTTAAAATTACATAATTCATGATGTGGTAATTTAAACAACAACTACATTATTTAAATATAAAATAAAAAACATTTTTAATAAGTAAAATAATTCATTAAATTAAAATTTATTATATAAATATTGACTTTCAATGTTTATATTTTAATGTAAACAATTAAAAACTAAATTTCATTTTCCCACTTTCCCTTTTACTAAATTAATTAATTTGATTACATAGACATTTTAAAGTCTTAAAATAATATATTTTTAGTAAAAAACGTTTTATAATGTCAAAGATATCACTATTATGAGTTTTACCTTGTAAATTATATTTTATTCAATATTTTATGCTCAAAATGCCCCCCTCTTCAATTATAAATACATCATTTACAATCCATTATAAGACCACACCCCATAAACTTATAAAAGAGAAAAATATTACAAAATTCAGTCCCTTAATCACTTTAAAATAATTCAAGATGTTACAGAGTCACATGTCTCTATTATTTCAAACAATTAACAGTCGTATAAAGTGAATAACTATAAGAAAGTGGTAATGCCATTTTGTTGTTTTATATCATTTTCTTTTTCAAATTCCATGTCCTCCAACTATTTTATAATAAAAAAATTCTTAAAATAATTAACTAGTATATTAATATTATCATTTTAATTTTTTCTCCATTCAAAAATAATTATTTTTTAGAAAATTATTTTTTATATATTTCCCACTTGTTATTTTAAAAATATATCGAAAACGATTAGTTAACCACCCATGAGGGGTTTCCAAATCTCTACACACAACTACATTAAAATAAGGTTATAGTAAATTATTTATAATATATATCTATATGTGTGTGTGTGTGTTTAAATTTATGAATTTTTAATCATTTTGTGTTAATATTATAAATGTACACTGTCAAGGTTTCAAGATCATGATATTGAAGTAATTGAGGAAAAATGATATCAATACATTTAACCATTAACAAATAGGATTTAACACAGCAATTAAATTATTATAATCAATAAATAGTGAAAAAAATAAACATAATTTATTTCCAGTTTCATGTTTTAATAAACATAATTTAATTATATAGGATTTGGAAAAGTATGAACTAAATTAGGATCTATGGAAATGGGAATATTGAACCAAAATCCTTTCTTTTTTGGGTTTTACCTTTTTTTGTATTTATTTTTAGTGTATTATATTCACAATTACCTTAAAAACATTTCACTATTATTTTTATTTTTATTTTTTTGGTATATGTATTATTCTACTTTATAGAGATGTTTACATAGATACATATAATGATTTTAAAAAACGAACTAATTTACTGAAACACCACGTTAATTAAATTGATTTGGTTAAAGGGGATTGATTATAAAGAAAATAATGAAACACTAAATGCTGAGAAGTACTCAGTAATACTCGAGATCAATACCTCAACAAGACCAATTGGAACTGATTCCAGTAAGATGTACCCTGAGGTTTCCCAGAACATGTAATTAATTCATTTTAAATTTTTTGTTCTTAAGACCAGGAACAATATTCTTTTTTGAAAAATTTTAATTTTAAAAACTATTTTTTTCTTTTTAAATTTTCATCCTCAATGTTAATTATTTATATGTGATCCACAACACCCTTATGAAAATCATTATCTTTCTATGGTATTATTAAATGTATGTCATTGCAGTAAGTTATCTTTTTAGTATAACTCATAATTACAATCATTTTATAGTTCATGGTAAGGACTATAATTATATATCCCCCAATTCATTAGTTAATCGTATATATCTACTATGATTATGTGTATTATGTGTGAACATAAATCTATCGTTGTTGACAACTATGATGATATGATTTTTTCAGTTATGTTATGCATAAAACTAATGCTATCTTTATTAAAAAATATTTTTAGTATTTTAACACTATGTTATGATGTTTCATTATAATTAATATTTCATATTCTATGCCTTTTTCAATTTATTCCCTCATGATTACTATTATAACCTTATATTTATGTCATGAAAATTATGATTATGAACACAAATGTACTTTTTATCAATATCTATTATTTCTTCCTTGTTATTCCTCACCTTATCAGGACATTATTTGATACATTATTTAATGTATATCCTTTAGTACTAAGGATAAAATTAGATATTTTAGGATACCAATTAATATTAGTTTAAATAATGTTTAATTTCTATTTTTTATTAGTGACGTGTGAACCTAATTATCTAAAGATAATAATCCTTTTGATGCAGAAATGTGTTATTATTTTGACATTTATCCTTAAAATGATTTAATAGTCATTTAATAAAGAATATTGTGGACATAGTAATGATGAAATTATAACTACTGGGTTGTTCTTCAGTTGGAAATATTTCTAATGATCATAGAATTATATAAAATATTATTAATTTCCCTTACTTACATCATTATACATTCACATAGTTTTCCCTTTTGTAAATAGTTTTCGAGTATTTTTTGTTCTTAATGATAGCCATAATTTAATTTTGTTTATTAGTGAATTGTTTTATCCACCATTGAATAGTTATCATGATCATCTAGGTTTTTTACCTTTATCTTTTTTTTCTTTTCATCAAATATTTATTGATTTATTACCATATTTCATAATATTTTTTGTGTTTAATAATTATTATTAATTTTTTTATCTAGTTAATATCAAATGAATGTTTTATATTTCACCATTAAGTATTAAGATATTTTGATTATATGGGTTTCGTGTCTAAAACACCAATAATCATTATCACCATACATCAATACAAAATTTTCATTTGACATGGAATGCAACCAACCCAATAAAAGATGATATTTAATTATATTTTCTTTTGATTGATTTTAGAAAAGTTATAATAATGTTATAGAATATTACTCTTGTATTCATAATTGCTGCAAAAATATTTCTAACCATGAACCAACTAAAATCATTGTAAATATAAACGGTTGCGGCAAGACACAAAAACCCCTGATCCTTTTATGAGATAACATATACAAATGTTCCAACTAACCATTAATTTGTTCATTTGATGTTAGATTATATTTCCTATCTACTTAGAAGGAACAAAATGTTATTATCCTAGTTAATTTTGTTTATGGTGCTCAGATGGATATTTTTATTTAAATACCATATTTTCTAATACATAATTTCTGCAATATGTTTTGACATATTTACCACTTTTATAGTATATCTTTCTCCAAACTCCATTTCCCTCCCATTTGTATTTTTTTCTCTGATATCCACAATGTTTTATTATAGATTACAATTTTAGAATCATGTTGATATTTATATAAACATATATATATATTATTTATTTATTTTTTATTACATAGTGAGGCAGAATTTCACATGATGAAGTTATTCTATTATAAATAATTATCATTTGGTTTTATTTTTCTAAGATAAATAGGATCCATATAAAATTATGAAATATTTATTTTGAAAATATTTATCATTTGGTTTTATTTATTGGTTGATATATAAAATATTGTCATAGAATATGTAGAAGTGTTCTATAATTATGGGAGGGTATAAATTCATTTATTTGTTCTAATCAACATTAATGTTTGGTTGTTTCACGGCATGGAGTGGTTTCATAGCATCATGCATGTTAGTTTCTTTGAATAAAACCCTTTTTACATTGGTTTGGGAACTCTCATGGATCGTTTCTATGTATATTATAATTTTAGTCAAGTAATATGCGGCAGAATTTAAATTATCAAGTGAGAGGAAGCCAAGGTTTCTTTTGAGAATAGAAGGTTTGAGGAGGAAGTGAAAGCACAAATAATGATATGATATTATAAAATTATCATGATATCCTGTTCTTATAAAATTAAGGATAAAAAACTATGTGTTTATGCATTCATTCAAAATGAGGGTCTATGAGTTTTTTTATAAAAAGGTTGGGGTTGAAGCCTCATTTATTATTAAAACGTAGGAAATACCTTTTAAACTGGGTAGCGGTAGACCCATTACATACCCCGAAGGCCCAGTGGGAATTTAGCAAATACATGTCCCGTAGGCCCAACCTTTTGGCCCAAGGCCCATTCAATGAATAGTAATGCTACAATACCACCTGCTACAATAATATAGGTTCCCAGAAAGAGATATATATAACACATCACATCCTTTTAATCATAGTTTATAGCTAAAACAATGAATCAGGGAGGGGCACATGCCTGATGAAAGATGATTACAGGGACTGGACAACCAAGAGAGAAGATAGTGGAGCCAACCAAGTTGTGTTTCCAAAAAAACAAATGTATTTATTCCCAACAATCCATAACAATTCTTCATAATTTGAGGAATAATTCTCTTTAATGAGATCTAGAGGTCATAGCCTTCATTTATAGTGGCACGATTAGTGGGGAACAACCCATAAATCCTTTTGATAAAATAATTCTATATATAATCCACTTATATGACCTCCCATACAATCGTTTCCTACAATAACCACATATTATATTCTATTAATTTCATATTAATACCTACCCCCACATGGAAGGGGTTTTATTGACATTACCAACTATCCAATTCAGAAACAATATCATTCACCCCAACATGTAATGAAATATCCTTTGAGTTTTCATTGAATATGGTGTTTCATATATGTATACCAGATTAATGTGGTGTAATATATTTACTAATATATTTAACCCTGATGGAGGATCCTCTAGTGTGTTTTAATGGATATTATAATTCTAATTAAATGTAGATGGTTGTTATAGGATTGCTGTAATGATAATAAATCTTGAAATTAAAAAAAATATATATAATAAAAACCACCCAATATTTAAATAAGTAAATGAAAATATAACAGTAAAATATAATAAAATTAATGTCTTAAAAAGATTAGAATATTTGTATTTAGGAAAAAAATTCAAAAACTAATCCTCCTTTTGGGTTCACCGATAATATTAATACCCAATGAATTTGTGGAATTATATTTCAATACAAGTGATACAAGTAACTAAAAAAATTATATAATAAGTGATGATAAAAAAAATTAGAGAACCACTTTGGTGAGAAAAATGAGGGAACAATAACAACCGAATTTGATTTCTCACAATGAAATGAATATTTCATCCCTCTATCATACTATTTATAATAAGTGGAGCATTAAACCTCTATATAAGATAGTGTACCTCCCCATACCCACACTCCCTAATCCAATGGTGATAACACATACTATACATACTTGTTTCGATACCAATAGTATATTCTTGGACATAAATAACCCAAAATTACATGACATAAATAAAATATTACATTACTTACATTACAAATACCATTATATTTTTTATATTTATAGAGTTACTAAAAATAATAAAATAATAGATCCCATGTATTTATCAAATAATTAACCTTTTTTCAATATATAAGAAACTAATTTATCAATATTAAGACTTCTAAACCCCCCCAAATATCTAGAAAATATATCTTATTAAAAATATATTGTACATAAAATTTCATCGTAACATAGAGGAATGGACACATAAGAAGGGGTGAGATAAAATTCATAGAAAAGTTAAAAATAAGTTATAGAAAATCAATATTATAAGTTATTATAATATGAGAATAAATAATATAAAATAAATATATTATAAAAAATAATCCCATTATATAATGAAAATGTAAATATTTATATATCAATGGAAAACAATATAACACGGATGCCAATAATCAGTTATTTAGAGATGAAATACCGAATTTCATACCTCTAATTCTATTACTAGATCCAGTAAATCATGATATTATACACCATAATTATTTCTTCAAGGACATGTGTCTATATAATATCTAGTTTTGTGAGGGTATACACAAATATAGACAACCTAGTTTTTCTCAAGACATGTATCAATTCATTGAGGGGATATCTATTAATAGACCCCATCCATCACTAATTAAATCCAATTCATTAGACATATTATAATATGAATAAACAATACCTAATTAACTTTTCTAATAATCATCTGTATTAGAATATAAAAAACATAATTCCAATAAATTTCAATGCATTAATTAAAGGGATATCATGATCATAAACCATGTAGATAAATTAGGTGTATATTTAACCCATACATTGTTATATTATATGAGTAATAAAAAATCCATATCAGAATAGAAAATATATGTATTTTCAATATTTCCCTAATGAATAAATGGAATTTCATTCAATGTAATAATTCATCAAAATAATTTTGTTTAGATCAAGGGGTATACATTGTAGTAAAAATATTCCCCAATAATTAAATATATAGATTATAAGTGATCTCCCTTCAAAAAATTAAATGGAATACATGGTACTTACAAATTTATGTTCATGGAAGAAAGGTTATGACCAATCATGGTGTATGGTTATGAAATACAAAGGGAAATATGGATCTTATCTTTGGTAGAATAGAATGTTACATAATCCATCAAGAAAAATAAATTGGATGGTTGAAAAATATCATATCCCTAAAAAAATACTTTTTAAGGATGTTGACGTATATGGAAAAACTGTTGAACTAGAGGTTCTCTGAATGTTACCACATAATAAAGGACGAGGAATTGGATTGTTTGACACCATGAGTTAAATACCCCAAAATGATAAATTGAATAATATAATATAGAGGGTATATCACAAAAAATTAGTCCAATTTGGTTGATTTAATTTGAATACGGAACGGAAAATGTATGTGAAAGCCTGACACAATTCTAGGGAAGCATTTATATTGTTATCGTAAAGATGACGTCACAAGTCATTTTCAGAAGAAATTTTCTGAAAAAAGTGAAATGATAATTTTGAAATTATTGACCTTTGAAAATAGTATTAAATAATGGTTTCTTGAAAAATAAATAACGGAATCTAAGAAAATGTGGTCTTGAAAATAAAAATATCAACATGAATGAATTATTGTTTTAATTTTGACCTACATTTGTTAAAAAACCATATCATAAAAAATGAATAGTAAAACATTATTTTGTAATAAAACATCAAATTCGTAGAGGGGAAGAGAAATTAACATATAAAAATCATAAGATTAGATTAAACAAGAAAACAATTATAAGTTTTATGATGAATCATTATAACTAAAATAAAGTATATTTGAGTTCTAAATACCCCTTACGACCAACATACTTAATGAAGCATGAAATATTTTAAAATGGGTTTATGTGGTAAAATATAAACAATGATAGAATGCCCTATAATAAATTTAATGGATAGAATTTACCCAAATTATTGAAATAACTTATAGAGAATAATCATAACTCAATGAATAAAAATTCAGAGGCCAAAAACTCTTATGACTAGGGAAACACTGGAGTAAAAATACATTTGAAGAAAATTACTTGATTTGTCTTAGTATATAGCATGAATTTAAAGGAAAAAACTATATAACTTATATGGGATAGTAAATAAATAGGATATTATAAAATAAATACGGTTTATGACTTGTATCATGTCTTAAAGAATCCGAATTGAAACTATGAATCCTCTTACGAATTTAGATACTTTAAAAAAACCCTTCAAGGAATGAATTTAAAAATAAAAATCAAATACCATTAATAATGATAGGATCATGAAAAAAATATTAAAGGTATATTAGTTAAAAAATTTCAAATAAAACATTTTTTATAATAATAAATATTTCACAAGGGGTGAAAATTTTAAATAATAAACCCTTACCTTAATTTTTGTTTAGCTAAGATCTACTATTACGTTCTATGTAACAAAATTGACTGTCATAATCACCTATTTTTGAAAAATATTTAATTCCAAGGAACTTATCTAAAAATAATTTATAATTATTCTATCTCTCTATATTTGTAAGTTATTATATATTTTTGTTATTGGGTATGAATAATCATTATTATTTTAAACTAGTTTCATAATAGTGGTATTGTTCATCATTATTTCCGAATGGTTCATCATTACTAGATCAGTTAAGGTAATGCAACGTATTTTTTATAATGTTGTTTAATATTATTATTTCATCAAATTTTATATTTAGTTTTTATTATTAAATATGAAATCATCTATGGGCATGTTTATGTGATTTTGTAGGAATGAATGTTAGTATTTTAAATAATGAGCTTATTATTAATATTAATATTTAAAATGTAAATTTAAATTATCATTTACTTATTTATATCATATATTAAAAGAAATTAACTATCCATATTTTACCAGGTTATAAATTTATAGCATTAATGAAGTAGGTGGTAAAGTACACTCAAACAAGATCATACTATAATTAATGGATGATTATGATGATATTTAGTTGACATATCATTATAAAAGAGTAATAATGAAACTATTTAGTGTTTATTAGTGAGATATAATTAAAATATAAAAAATTTATAAGAATAATATATCATATTTCATGTTATTACATAGTTTAATGATTCATTTTTACCAAAGAAATCTCTTTTGGATGGATTAATTTACTAGTTGTTTTTATTTCTCATATTATTATTAGGGTTATAAATTTGTCTTCACATAAAATTAATAAATTCATAAAAAAATATTTATCAATTAATTTCTTTACGATGACCATCCATTCATGGAGGGGATAAACAAATCTGAATCAATAATTATATAGAGGTGGTAGTCTACACCTACGCATGATTGAAGATTTTGTATTCGATAGAATGGGATAAATGTAAAATATTTTTACCAATAAATAATATAGAATAAGTAAAAATTTTAATACTTATTTATTAAATTAATCATTAAGACCAATTTTATAGGGAGGTTAATGAAAAAAATACATAATTCTTTATGGAGGTAGTAGTCCACACACACACATAAATGTGGTTTTTGTCTTCCTTAAGGGAAAATGGGAAAGGTGGTTAAACTTTATTACCCAAGAATAATAATATTTACCATAAAAAATAATGATGTAATGAAACTGAAATTATAAAAATATATTACAAAAATTAATATCAAAATGGGAAATTGAAAAATTAGTATCTCATTGAGGACATGGGATTTCCATTGGAGGACTACATGGAAAGGGAGGGATTAGAATAATATATCATTATGATAATCATAAGAGTTTAAAATAATATTATAGAGAAAATAATAATGGTATATTTACAAGAGTAATATAAAATATATAGTGGTATTTAATATGTGGTGAGAGGACCCTTTTATAGATTATTAAATGGAATTTTTTGTAAATATTTTATCTTAATATAATGAGAGAAAACGTTTCTAATGCCATGTGGCTCAATAAATTGACAATAATAGAGTGTGGGATTATATATGGTTTAGAAAATCTCAAACAGTAAATTATTAACATGTTTTTAAATTCTATCAAGCTCTTTACCCTGAGATTTTATACTTTTATCATTTTTTCAATTACTATGGATACTTATTTTTACCTAAGTAAATGCTCTTTTATTCTTAATAAAAAATGGTCCTTATAAAATAAATTATATCTTGTGATTTAAAAATGGAAATAAATCTTTTCAATTAAAATTTACATATTTAAGAAGAACTCATTTTAACATTAGCTCATGTAAGACATACAATCCAACATTTAGAAAACCTTTATTTTTAAGATTAAAATTTATTTATAGGGTAAAATTATCATTTTATATTATTTTTATTATAAAAAATAGATTATTATAAAACAAATAAAAGTTATATGAATTTAAAAACTTAAAAAACTGATTTTTTGTTTAAAATATTTACTAAAAATAGAAGACCAAAAAATGTTTATTTTATTTGGAAGTACTACTTTAGTTTGTATAATTTTAATCATATATTTTATTTATTAAAAATGGAATTTATAATTATATATTATAAATTATTGAATACAAATTTAATAAATTAAAAGGTTTTATAAACATTTTGTTATTTCTTATATAATTATAATGTCATAAATAAAATAATTTTTAATAAAAACTATATTTTTCATGACTCATTTATAAAAAATCATTTTCAGAAAAAACTATAAATTCATATTAAGATAATATTCACACGAAAATTATAAAAATCAGTTTTATTTTATCAAATTATTTTTCTAAAATTTTATAATTTTTCTTTTAAATAAAATCGTAAAAATAAAATGAAAACCATTTTCATATGAAATCGTTTTTTAAAAAATAATTAATATTCTTATGATTATTTTCAATTAATTAATAATAAAATTATTATCAATATATTTTTCATATAAAAAATATATTTTATTTTGGGAGACCTTAGCTTGACGTACATAGACATTACATTACTTTTACAGAATATTTAATACATGAAAAAAAGACACTCAAAGATTGTATTAGTTTAGTGTCTTTGAAAACTCGGAACGTAATCTTCTAATAATGGTGAAAGATCTTCAAAATATTTTATAAAGATCTTCCCCTATTTTTTTCTTACCTAAAACCATTCTTTATATCCTGGGGAAAAGAAAACATAAAAAGGGTGAGCTCAATTTCATAGGTCCCACCCATCTCACAATGAATTCATTCGTACGTGTGCCACAAAAACATAACTCAATCAGCATAATATAACCAATGAAATAAAATGGGATTCTTAAATATCATGCCATCTTAACATAATCCATATAAGATAAATGGATTGCATAAAAATAAATCCATCATAAACATAATTAAATCAAAGTAATAATAGGGATAGAAACATAATCCTATGTCATCTTAGATGCAAAATAATTTAGATAAACTACTTGAACTTAGTTCTTGAGGAAAACATCATTTATTCTTCATAAACATTTTCTTTTCTCGAGATGCAGCTCAATTTTCAAAAGAAAATTATTTGGTTGAATAGTGGGTTTAAACATATTATTAACTTGTAAAACAACCATAATAATATTTATGATATCATATATGATTCACTTATGAATTATATTACCCCTTCATTTGTAAATTCAATGTTAAATAAACGTTTTAGCTAATAATAGTTTCATTTATCGTACGTGTTTGGACTTGTTATTCTTCATATTATTACATAGATCATGATTTAATTACTTCAAGAGTGAAAAAAATAATTTATATATCATATATATTCATTATATAAATATATATAATATATCGATAAATGGAATGGAATACACTGTTAATGGAGACAGTTGGTCGTACGTACGCATTAACGCTATTTTTGTTTCCTCACTAAATTGAACAGAAGTAAGTAAATGAAATATATATATATATACACATAAATAAATAATAATAATAATTTAATATATTTTATGATTATTTATTATATAAACATTTTAATCATTCATGAATGGTTAACATGGATAATTTATCTCATCTCATCATGGAGAGAGTAAGTCGTACGTACGCACGAGCGACGATATCATTCCCATAATTGTTGAATGGTATTGAATTGAATGGTGTATTGTATATCATAATTAGTATCATGCTATAATAATAATATATAGTTATTATTTCTACCATTATACCCATCTATGTTAGGTGGTGGTGAAAAACATATTACACCATGGAGTGGAGGCGTTAAGTCATATGTATGTACGCACAATGATTTCATTTTTTGTAGGATGGATAGAAGGTGAAATATGGTTGTTTCATATTTATAATAACATACCAATATTTTATTTATACTTATGTTATTACTTTATAATGAAATAAAAAAAATAAGAGGATGTAGAAGAAAAAATAAATTTGAAATAATTAGTAGAAGAGATTACCTCTTCCTTGACGCACCTCTTTTAAATTTCTCTTAGGGAACTAGAGTTGGTCTTTTTAGAATACCAATGCCTATATAATTTTACTAGGTAAGTTTATAAGATAAATTTGTAGGGTTTTGTGGATCTTAAAGGCTCAAAATGGAGTGAATATGAGAGGGAGGAGGTTCCCTTTTATAAGAAAAGAGGTGGCACTTTAGGAAAGTTACAAAATAATAATTTATTATAAATTAAATTTCTATTTAAAATGGTCAAAAACTTATTTAATTATAAGATCAAATGAATTTTTTTCGAATACCCATCATCCAATAATTGTTTGACAAGATTTGAATATTTTTTTATACTTATCTTTTTGGTTTTACCCTTATTTAACACTTTTTAATCTTACCATGATATCATGTTATTTACACATTATGGATTAATGTAATTACCATATCATGTCAAACGACTCAGAAAGTTATTTATGAAATATTTGGTCTCATATTAACTATTTTATAGAATATTATATTTTTAGGAATTTGATATCATTTAAAAACTATTTTACACTTTAGTTATGAATTATATCAATTTTGGATACTATTCATACATGACTTTTTTTGAAAATTCCTAACAACTTAATTACATAGAAAAAAATTATTTTTCTCATCCATAACATGTCAATGTAATCTATAAAATTCATGGATGGCCTCAAAATATTAAAATTAAAATTATTTTAATATTTATAAATTCATTTATTTGAATCTTTAATTAAATAGATAATCACTATATAATAATTGTGTCATAAATAAATATTTTTTTCTATTGTCTAAAAATTATAAATAAAACACAATGATATAGGAAATATTTTTATCTTTCTAATTAATATTTATAGACATAGGTAAAATACAATGATGTAGGAAATATTTTATCATAATTTGGGCATGTGTTAGGGTAGTTTAATATTATTATAATATTAGTTTTTTACCCGTATTTACTAAATTTACCCTTTAACTATGGTAAAGAAAATAATTACTAAAGTTACTATTTATAATGTCCACAACTAAAAAGTAAATATTTACACAAATTGAACCATCTGATTCCAAATATGGAATGAATTTTTTCAGTTTAATTTAAATGATGTCCATTTTCTTAAAATATAAAAATATATTATATTTATACATTAAAATAAATAATATATTTTAATCATATAAATGATTTCAATGAAAAAATTTGTTTTCATTTAAAATTTAGCGTATTTTCACTATTATTAAAATATAAAAGTTATCAGATAAATATCAAAAATTTAACCAAAGTAAATTTTTATGTCAGGCATCCATATAATAATATAATTTTTTCAAATATAACTTATAAAAGTATCAAAAAATATATTTAAAATGGGTACTCCATCAAATATTGGTAAAACTACATTTTTGAAAAATAGCTCCTTTATCTGAAAATTTGATTTGATTTTCATTTCATGCGAAAGATGAATTATATTGTTATATAAAATTCAAAATGTTCTTAATACTATTCATAACTACTATTTTTCATAATATTTTAAAAATATATCATTGTTTAGTGAAACATGATATTGCGTACCACGCAAGCTATCGAGGAAGGTCATTCTTGCGTATAACGCAATCCATCTCAGTGTTAGGTGTAGCGCAAGATAATCTTGGTGTAGCTTATAACCCAAGACATTAATGAAATTAAAAAGAATCTCTCTCATAAAATCACGGGGTTTTACGTTCTACCCCACCTAAAATGAATTTCTCCCTCAAAATTCGTCAGGGGTTATAAATGGATTTATAACTGAATTTTTCCTTCATGGAAACCCACATCGTAAAAAGGGATAAAAGATATTGTTTTGTAAAGTATGGTTAGAAATGTAACGATTACCCAAAGTATCTCATCATTGGGTTTCCACATAACAGAATATAGGTGGGAATTAAAAACATGGATATGGAAGAGAAATCTAACCATCATGTTCTGATGGATAGTGATAGAGAAAAAGGTTTGGAAAAAGTTAACTACCCAAAATGCATAAATCTGTGATGATTTAAGGGACCATATAACTCATCGAATAAGAGGGTACTAGGATAAAATTTTTGTTATTCAAGATCATTTCCCTAAAGTTGAAGAAATTTTTCATAAGGAGAAATACTTACAATATTTTTGTGTAATATCAGAGTTTTTTGTTCCAAAATCAATTTCCACTTCAACTCTTATTTAAAGAAATAAATATGAATTTATCATTATTGAAGTGTTATCATATTATATGATAATAAGATAAGTCATTCTATCAGTCTCAAAAAAATTGTTAGAACGGATTATTAAATATGCCTAAGTCTACCAATAGCGAGATAAAACATTAATCTAAAAAAATTTGACCAAAATATAAATTATACTATCTATAAATGGATAACATTAAAATCCTTCCAAAAACAGAAACTATTAAACTTTATAAGGAGGTGAACTAAATAGATTTAACATTTCTCTCCCATATCTCATTTGGAAGTTCCTTGTTGTCACATTCCAAACATATAAGTACCTTAATCATGTATTCTATTGAAATATGATAATAACATAAATTAAAAAAATAACCTTAGTGAAAATATGCATTCTATAAAAATTAACTCTTTCTACACACCAAATATACCAAAAATTCTATATACTCAAACCATGATATCACTTTTTCTTTTTATTAGTCATGAGCTCATTAATATTATCAAACATATTATTTTCTCCTTATCCCTTCATTATGTGAAAATCATCTGCTTTACAAAAATATTTCAGTCACATTTCATGGTTACCAGTACTATATAATTATGTAAAATAATAAGATACCAATATAGAGATACTCTATTATTCCATAATTTTATAAATGAGATTCCATAACCCTATTTTGAAATACCGTTACATAAACACTTAATCGTTCCACTACTTCATTGTGATACACTACATTACCAATATTGATCACATGTGACTACCCTTTTTATTTTTCCTTAAGAGTCTATTGATGTCGATCATCGTTAAGCCTTGGATTAAGGCATTGGTTAGCATAATTCCCCATTTCCTTGCACTTATAGCATTTAATTTTTGGTGGTGTGTTCTCTGTAGTCTTTTCTCCATTCACTTCATTAGAATCCTTTTCCCCTTACTTTGGCAATAAAATACTCAATGACCTTCTTTTCAACACTTCAAACATTTTCTAGTCCATTTAATACAATCTCTACCATGATTCTTTCCACACATTGAGCATGATGAAAAATTTACCTTCTTTTCACCATTATTTTGATATTTTTACTTGACCTCCATCTTTGGTCTCTTATCAAAACCATGATATGGATATATAACACCAACTTCCAGTTCTACCTTGATAGAAAAAAACACAATCTATTCATAGCTACTAAAGTCTCTTATAGATAATTACCTTCGAAGACTTGGTTTTTAGTCACTGAATAGTCGATCAACTTTACTTTCAGGTTGAATGATAAATCTAGAATCCTACCATTGATGTCTTGTAAAATTCAACTCGTATGTACCAAATTATTCCTCATCCTTTTTCCTAATCTCAAGGAACTCATTTTTCATCATTTTTCTAATAATATTAGGGAAGTACTTATTGAAAAATAAGTTCTTGGACTTTTCTCATTCCGTAGATTCAATTTCATCTTGCTGCCTTGTATTCTTAATTAGAGTCCACCACTAGTTTGCTTCACCTTCTAAATGATAGACATCCAAAATGAAATTTTCATGTTTTGAACAATGAGGGATAGAAAATATATTTTCAATGGTATTGATCCATTTTTTATCAATAAGTGTATCATAGGACCCACAGAAAGATGGTGGGCGTTTCTTCATGAAGAACTCAATGGAATTTTGTTCCCTTCTCTTCTCCTTTGGGAGTCCAGAATGATTCAATGATTTTGTAAGTATGGAAATAATATTTTTAATTCCATATCCCATAAAATTTGGATTTTTAGGAGGAAAATTATTGCATTTCCCAGTGGATTGATCATTAACATGATTCCTTCGGTTTCCATCCATTATCTAAAACACAAAAAGAATAGTGTGAGAGGTAAAAATCTAACTAGGAAAACAACATAGTCAAGGGGGAGTACCTTCAATCAATAACATATTAGGTTTAATTCTAGGTTATTAATGATCATTACCACAATCAGGGGACTGTATCCTATAGTTATACTTATCCTTTGTTACATTCCTATACATACCTTAGAAATATCTCTAGGGATCTCACTAAAGTTTCCACATCCTAGTTTCTAAAGTTTAACAGAACCTTCACTCTGATACCAACTGTAGATAACCTAGCTTTATGTATAGAGACATTAAATTAATTTTGAGGAATACTTAATACATGAATAAAACAGACACCCAAATGTCATTTAAATTTAGTGTCTTTGGAAACTTGGAACATAGTCTTATAATCACGTTGAAAGACCTTCAACATCTCCCATAAAGATCTTCCCCTATTGTTTTCCTACCTAAAACATTTCTTTATATCATGGGGAAAATAAATCATAAAAAGGGTGTGATCAAATGTTCATTAGGGGTATACATGAAGAACATAAAACAATCCATAAAAATTTGATGGTAAAAACATGGACATAAAGTTTAAACATCAAAATCTTTAGCAATGACATATATCTTGGCAGTATGTAAGGCATAGATCATAAATAAACATTAAAAATGATTTAATAGCATTGGTATAAAACATGTAATTGTGGAAAACTAATAATCACATTATATGATTTCCATAGTTGACAATGCATTACTTCCAAGACTATCATAGTGGACGAAGTCCATTACTAAACCTGGTTTACTTGTTATTCCATCCCCGTATTACTAAAACAGATTTACTTTACGTTACAACCTTATCTATATCATGAGATATAAATCTTTACCCAATGCATTTGAGGGAGTTATAGGTCCCACCAATTTCATAATTAAATCATTCTTACATATTCCACCAAAACATTAATCATTCAACAGAGCATAACCCATGAATTAAAATTGTATTATTAAACATCATTCCATTATAACATAATCAATATATGATAAATAGACATCATAAAAATAATTCCATCATAAAAATGATCAAATCAAGGTAATAATAGGGACACAAACAGAAACCTCTATCAATTTAGATGGAAAATAATTTTTATAAAGCACTTGAACTTAGTTCTGGATGAAAATATCATTTCTTCTTCAAAAACATTTTCCGTTCTCATAATGCAACACAATTATAAAAAAATAAGGTATTTAAAAAAACTGAAATAGTGTAGAGGATGATTCATGGAAATAAGGTGTTAATAAGATGTAAAATTCTGTTCATTTCGTATAAGTTAGAAAAACATTATCCTCGTACTTTTACTGGAAAAGTCAAAAAGTACCTTGTATGGTAAACAAAATAATTATTCTTTCCATACCATGTAGTAAAATTCAAAAGTCAGTAAAAATTACTTTAAACATAAATAGAAGAATATTAAACTTTTTTTGAACTCTTTTTTATAAAACATGGACATTGATGATGAATATATCCCCAGAAAATACTTTTGTATAAGCAATATCGAATAAAAATGAGATTGAAAAATTAACCCCTTCCTTAGGTCCAATTTCTTTTGTATGTTTCCAAAAATCCTGTTTAGTGGGTTTAAAAATATTATTAAATTATAACAGAACAATAATAATATTTATGATATCATACATGATTCACTTAAGACATTATATTACCTGCTCATTTGTCAATTCCATGTTAAAGCAACATTTTGGGTAATAATCATTTCATTTGTTTTACATGTTTGGACTTGGTTATTCATTATAAGATTACTTAGATCATGATTTACATAAATCTAGAATGTAAAACTTGATTTATATATCATATATATTCAGTATATAAATATATATAACTGATCGATAAATGGAATGGAATCCACGGTTCACGGAGACGGTAGGTCGTACATACGCTTGAACGCTATTTTTTCCTTATTAAATTTAATGGAAATAAATAAAAAATATATATATTAATAATTCAAGTAGAATTATTATGTAATATATTTCATGAATATTTATTTTATATACTTTTTAATCATTCTTGAAGGGTTAACATGGAGAATGAATCTCATCGCATCATGGAGGTGATAATCCGTACGTACGCACGAGCAATGATATTGGTCCCATAATTATTGAATGGTTTGGAAAAGGATAGTGTATAGTATTTATTAATTAGTATAATGTTATAATAATCATATATAGTTATTATTTCTACCATTATACTCATCCAAGTAAGTTGGTGGTGAATAACAGATTATACCACGGTGTGGAGATGGGAAGCCATAAGTACGCACGTGTGGTGATTTCGTTTTTAGTAGGATGGATAGAAGGTGAAATAGGGTTGTATCATATTTATAATAACATATATGTATATTATTAATACTTATGTTATTAATTTATAAGGAAACAAATAAATAAGGGGAAGTATAAGAAGAAATAAATTTGAAAGAATCGGTAGACGAGATTACCTCTTCCGTGACGTGCTTCCTTTAAATTCCTCTTAGGGAACTGGAGTTAGTCTTTTGAGAAGACCATACCATCTATAATTTTACTAAGAAATTTTGGAAGATAAATGGGCATGTTTTTGATGTGTTTTATGGGTCCAAATGGAGTGAAGAGGAGATAGAGGAGGTTCCCTTTTATAAGAGAGGATATGGGTACTTTAGGAAAGTTCCAAAATATTGATTTATTATTAATTCAATTTCTATTTAAAATGGTATAAAACTTATTTAATAATATGATAATATGATTTTTGTTTGAATAACAATTAACCCATAATTTTTTTACATGCTTTGAACAATTTTTTATTCTTATCTTTTTGGTTTAACCCTTATATTACCTTTTTTAATCTTACCATGATATCATTTTATTTACACATTGTGGGTTTATGTAATTACCATATCATGTCAAACGACCAAAAAATTATATTTAATGTATATTTTGAATTATATTAACCATTTTTTAAAATATTATATTTTTATAAATTTAATATCATTTTATAAACTATTTTCTATTTTATGGTACGAATTATGTCATTTTTGGATAATATTCACACATTAATTTTTTAAAAAATTAATAACAACATTATTACTTAGAACCAAAGGAATTAACTCATTTTAAATATTTCAATGTAAACCATAAAATTTGTGGAGGTAATCAAAATATTCAAATTAATCTTATTTTCATATTTATAAATTCATTTCTTTGAATCTTTCCTTAATGAGGTAATCAGTACATCATAATTGTTTTATAAATAAATATATTTATCTGATGTATTAAAATTATAAATAAACTACCATGATGTAAGAAATATTTTTAGGTTTCAAATGACTATTTATATACATATATATCTATTATATAACCCCATATAAAAATCAATTTATTTAAAGATATATGTTTAGGTTATAATTATCTTTTACTTAAAATTAATTCTTATAAATTGTCATTTTTACATCCAAGTGAATCCTTGTGGACCCAAAATCGACCCAAGGATTACCATGGTAGGAAATATATCATCAAATAATATTATGTCATGTTTTAGGCTAGTTTAATATAATTATAATATTATTTTTTACCCTTATTTACTAGATTTACCCTTTAACTATGGTAAATAAAACAATTACTGGAGTTACTATTCATAATTCTCAAAAATAAAAAACTACCTATGTAAAAAATTTGAACCGTATTATTCCAAATATGTAATCCATTTTTCCAAACTCAAAACACATAATTTTATATAATTAATTTATAATTAAACCCATTGTAAAAAAACTGGTTTTTGTTTAAAACATTGCAAAAGATTGAAATCTTTTTACATATGAATTTTGTGTAGAGTTAATGACAATGACTTAAATTATCTTAAAATATAAAAATATACTCTATTTATAATTTAAACCCATTAAATAATATATTTTAACCATATAAATTATTTCAATGAAAAGGCTGTTTTAAATTAAAATTTTGCATATTTTCACTATTTATTAAAATATGAATATTATGAGAAAAATATCAAAAATTTATCCCAAGTAGATTTTTATGGCTCAATTACATATAAAAAGTTTATATTGTTAAATATAAATTCTAAAAGTATCAAAAAAATATATCTAAAATGGGTGTTCCATCAAAAGGCGGTAAAACTGCATTTTTTTTGAAAAAAAACATCTTTTATCCAAAAAATTATTTTTTTCTCATATCATGTGTTAGATGAATGATATTGTTATATAAAATTAAAAATTTGGTTAATAATACTCATAATGTCAAGTTTAAATAATATCTTTTATAATATATCATTTTTTAGTGAAACGTGGTATTGCGTACCGCACAAGCTATCGAGGAAGGCCGCTCATACATGTAACGTAAGCCATGTCATTATAGAGTGTAATGAAAGATAATATTGGTGTAGAATAAAACACAATAGATCAATAAAATGAAAAATAATTTATCTCATAAAATCTTGGGGTGTTACATTTTTCATACGGTATTTAGGTTTTTAATTAAAACACATAAAAAGCGAGTTTTTATAATGTTTTCATTTTAAATCATAAATTAGCCATATCTATTAGTTTTATCCTCTAATTTAATTTATTAATTCCATACCATTTAGAATGTACTTTATTTTTATTTCTACATATATTACATAATTTGGTTATAACTATTTAACCTCCAATTATAAGGCTACCTGTTAATGGTTATATAAGGTTCAATGGTGTAAATACCCTAACTTTAGTATCCCATAACAAGTTCCTTACTCTATTAAATTGGTATTCGATACAAGAAATAGCATCCCCAAATAAATAATAGCTTATTATTCTAGGTAAAAAAGATACATAATTGAAATCCATACAACATTTAAAAATATAAAATACAAAAATAATTTCATTATGACTTCCATTATCCCCTTTGTGTAACCCTGCATATCATTCATAATATTGATCTGGGAATCAGATGGGAAAATGGAACATATTAAAGGGGTGAGAACAAACTCTCAATAAAGGTATGTTTATATTGTAATATATCATTAATAAGTGAGCATAAACATTTCGGAAAGATGAATAACTCAAAGATATGCCATTTAAATAATCACATGATCTTGGATACATAACCATTGATATTATACTAGTAAAATAATCACATGGAAAATCAATAAATAATCATATATTGACTGAATGCATAATTTCAGGAATCATAAACATAACATCAAGGATTTATCTTGGACACCAGACATGAAAGGGCATGTCCTCAGCCAATAATCAAACTAGTTTGTCTCATGAGTCTTACCAATGCATCAAGGGGCTATTATAAGACCAAAAAGTCACTTACTATGACTAATACATTCCACATTAGATAAGGGTTAATCATAATAAAATTAAACACTTTTATTGAGAAACTATAACATGAAATGTGCATACTTTATCCCTAACCCATGATTGGTATCAAAATACCACATACATAGTCAAACTGATCCTCAAAACTTTAATAAACTATGCTATATGTAATAATAAGAGATAACCTAATGAAATCATAATATATAACAAACTATGTTCACATGGATTAAAATAATCTAATAAAATCGCATTTAATTATTGAAGAAAAACTATTGTTAAAGGTAAAGCCTTGAACTAGTAAATCCAGATTAAATACTAAAAAATACTATTTTTCATAAGATAGAAAATAAAAAAAGTACATTATACATACAAGGACCTTTTCTAATATAGGTTCTGTATAATTAAACAACAATTACATACATTTAATTAGATTTTAAAAAAATAATTAAAAAATAAATAATTGGATTCATCTGCATTATCACCGTAACCCTCCTTTTAAATTATAAGTAATCATGGGAAAACATTTCAAAACAGGGTATGAGCCCAAGAAATATTAGTAAGGGTTATAAAAATAAGTAAATAAACTATTATTCCATGATTACTTATAAACATATGAAATCATCTCCACATTGACATACTTCTCACCCATAGATAATTACTTTGTGAAACAAAAAATTTCCTTAAAACAAGGAGAAAATAAATAAAAGAATAAATATATCATTGAGAATTACTTATATTTTAACCCTCGTGGCTATCTTATGATTTTTAACCCTCAAGGATACCTTATAATGTAACCCTCATAGATACCTTGTGGTGTAACCATCACAATTACACTTAGAGTAACCATACGACTGACCTCAAAATGAGACATACCCAATCCATTGGAAGGAGATATATCTACCACCATCCATCATAAAAATTTACCAAAACCATAACATTATCATAAAATATGAATAATTTTATAAATACTTTTCTTTTGAATTTCTTGAAAAATTATTTTAAAAGAAGATTATAATAGAAAATTACTTTAAAAATAACATATAATTGATGTGAGATTTAATATAAAGAAAGGAATATGTGTATATACTATAAATAAACAAAATAGAACATTATATAAACAAAATTTCATTACAAAAATAATATTAGTACGATATAATCAATGATGTATATGGTTAACCCAAGGAATGGAAATTGGGTTAAGAATTCCCTTACCTCGAGTTCATCTAGCTTCAAACATGTTTAAACCTTATGTATAGTTTTTAAAGGAGTGTTATTAATATTATAAAAAAATTTATTCATGTTTCTAACACTATATATGATAATATTACAACATAATTAGTCCAATTTATACACAATATTTTGTTATTTCTAGTGTTTCAGGAGAATTGTTTATATGAATTACATGATCAGTTTGTAACAAATTTTCTTGACGAATAAAATAGAATATCTAGAAGTAAAACAATATGTTATTAATATATTTTCAGAATATGAAATGATAAAATTAATCATTTTATATCATATATTATGATTAATTATTTGATAAAACATTAATTATGTTTAGATCATTTTGACATGTCTTCGATAATCACGAACTTGTTTCGTCATAAACCTTTACTATTATGAATATAATATAATTCCAGAACATAATAAATGTATTATCATAACAATTGAAATACATTTCAATGACAGAAATGGTTTTAAAAATATATTTTATTGATGTAATGGAAATTTATGACACATCACCCATGATGGAGCTAAATCAACACATCACATACTAGATTTTTTTATTTTTAGAATAAGAGGGAGAGAAGAGGGATTATGTTAATAAAGTGTTACATAAACATGATAAAAATCCAGAATATATATTAATAGACATTTTATGACTATTGAATAAGTCTAGGTGAATAAATTATAAGAAAAGAAAAGAATTGAAAAAAACACAAGAAAATGGAAGATGATTTTTACCTCTTAATATCTTTTCCTTGAGATCATACTGATGGACTTTGGTATTTCCCTTTTGGTTATAATATTAGGTATTGTATGAGTGTATGAGCCTTAGGAAGGTCATTTTGTATAATTTGGTCAATTCTAAATGCTTGAGAGGTGTGAGAGGAAAAGGGGGTGATTGTGGTATTTATAGTTGAGGAGATGAGGGGTTTACCATTATTTTAATCATTAGTTTAATATTTTTTCTTCAAGACAGTAAATAATATTGTTTATTATGAAAACACATACTAATAAGTGCATGTTAGTTTTAACCAATGACCATTTACAGTATCCATAACCCATGCATGATGCATAAATTCATTTATTTAGCATTTTTCGTAAATTATCGAATTTAATTACTCACCAAAAATTCATGTATTTTAGAAAAAAACCCCAAAATTAAACATAACCATTTTTTGAAATTTATAATTCTAAAATGAACTCAATTTTTCGAAAATAAATTTATAAATAGGATTAATTTAATTTTTAAATAAAGTCATAATTTATTCGAAAAATAACAATTTTAAAACGGTAAATAATTTTATATCTCCTGAAAAAAATAATCAAAATCCCATTATCTTATATCCTTAATAAAATAAAGTTATAATATTATTTACTATTCATAATTTCCGTTTTAATATTCATAAGGGTATGTTACTATTCACCAAACATCAAGTTGGTTTTATCAGACTCCAAATAACTTAATGATCGCAACCATAGATGTCCATTTCTCTAAATTCAAAACACCGAAGAAAAAAATTATGTTTAATGGTTAGTTTATAAAGGTCACATAGTATTTAATATTTCATTTAATCACATAACGTTTCCAATTAAAATCATGGGATATTACATTATACCCATATGACAAACACTTTCTTATAAAAATACCATTTTCATTAAAAATAACCATTTTCAATACCAAATATACCAAAAATAAGGGAATAGGGTTTTTAATTTAAGAAAAAATGTACTATTTTAAAGGAATCTAGAAATTAAATAATAGTCATGGGGGAGGGAATGTCGTTTTCACCATGTATGTTAAAAATAGAACGTTCCTTTAATCATTTATCAAGACAATCTGTACAAAACATGTAAAAATATTCCTTTTGAAAACCATTAAATGAAATTAAAAATAATAAAAAGTTATTTTACAATAATTTAATATTTATATAAATAAATATTTAAGTAAATATCAAGAATACTTACATGGGGGGAAATATTTGATATTTAAATATTTAATCATTCGAGGTGTTTCATACAACATTAAATATTTAAATCTCAAACCCCTTGATAGAATAAATTTAAAAACAATAAATAACATGTTAATAAATTAGTTAATGACATTATAGGTCAAAGGGGATGTATATATACCTCATAAAAGAATGTGGGTGTATAACATCAAACAATGCCTTAATGAAAGGATATTAAGATGAAGACCTTTACCTTACGCTTCCTTTAGTATAAAATTATTTGAACGCTTGTATAATTATTTTAAATATTTTATTAACATATATAAGATAATTCTTCATTATTATGATATCATATATGATCTTATTATATTATTTTATCACATGTTTGTTAATAATATTTCATTATTATCCTTCTTTCTGGTGTTAACTATATAGTTTTTCTATGCATGTTTTGTCTGGAATGTCTTGGTCATTTTGCATAGGATATAGATACAATAACTAAAGAATTATATTGATGTTATAAATAACATATTTAATCAATAAATATTTTTTTATATTAAGTATTTAATGGTTAGAAAATAAATTGTATCACATCATGTCATGGAGATGGTAGGTCTTACATACACACGAGCAAAAATAACATTCCCTTAATGGTGAAAAGGTAAGGAAGGGGATTCTATATTAATTATCTATAATAAATATAATTTTATAAGTACCCTATATATCCATTATTTGTATCAACATACCCATCCAAGTAATGTGGTGATGAAAAAAAATTACACAGCGATGTGGTGATGGAAAGTCGTACGTACGCACATGTTGTGCCTTCATTTTTCATAAGATGGATAAAAAGTGGAAAATAGTTGTACCATAATCATAATATAATATCATCATATATATTACACTGTAATTGTTTCTTTATCATGGAAGCATCATGGGAATAGTAAGTATAAGAATAAATGAACTTAAATGAGTTAGTAAAAATGATTACCTATTCATCGGGGGTCTTCCTTTAGATCTCTTATTAGGGGATCTAGGGTTTGTATTTTTGGACGTCTAAGACCTCAAAAACATTGTTAAGGGTTGTGGGAATATAAATGGGTAGGTTCTTGTTGATATACAGGGATAAAATTTTGGTTAATAATTTAAGGATGTGGTTCCCTTTTAAAATTGAGGTGAGAGACACTTTTGGAAACTCAAAAAATATTAAATTAATATAACGTAATATTAAATAAAAAATGGCTCAAAAGATAATTATTTTTTTATAATATTATAATGGGAATAAATACATTAAAAAAATAATTTTAATACATTTTTAATTCATATTCTTATCCTTATATTTTGGATTTAATCGTTATTTAATCTTCTTAACTCTTACGGATAAAAAATGTTTTTTACTTCTTAAGGGTTAATATAGTTACCGTGAAAATACTAACAAACCAAAAATGTGTAATGAATGAAATATTAATAATATACCAAATATTTTGGATTCACTATATATTTTTATAATTTTTTTCATCCAATAAATTATTATTTATTTTAAAATATCATTAATGTTAATTTTGAAACTATTTATCACTTCCTTTTTAAAAAAACATAAAAATCATATGTCTTAAAAAAACTCTTTTAGATTATCCCCAATATTAAAAATTCTTCTATAATATTTTATTATTATACTAATTATCTCAAATAATAATTTTTATGTTTTTAATACCATTTATTTGATAATTCTATTAATTGAAAAAATACGACATCATCATTGTGCAATCTTTAAAGTTAATTTTTTAATTCCTTTGTTTTTAAAAAAATACCATGACTAATATAAACATTTTATATTTCAAAAAAACATTTATTGTCAAATATATGTTCTGAATATGCCTTAATTAAGAGATTAATACTTTTTAAATACAAGAGTATGACATATTTCACTTTTCATTAAATAAAACACTATAAAAGGATTAAAGTCATCCATGTAGCTCTAATAGGCCATAAAATTGGCCAAATGTTGGTTTTGGTTGACAATAACTCATCAAATAAAACTAGGACAAGTTTTATCATAATTTTATAATATTATTATTACCCTTAAATACCTGATTTACCCTTAACAGTGGTAATTAAAATTACTAAAGTTAATATTCATATTTGGAAAAAAGGGACCTATATCTTTAATTTGGAAATTATGATTCTAAATATGGAATAAATTTTAAAAATTATAAATCCATAGTTGTGAAAAATAAATTTAAAATTAATCCCATTGACCGACTGAGAAACAGATTTATTAACATGAAAAAATTCAAAAGTTTAAAATGTTTTTATATCCAAATTCATTGTTAAACTTATTACAGTGACCTAAAATGGAATATATTATATAAAATTAAACTAATGATACATTAAATATAAAAAAATTAATTATTTTACATTATAAATTATTAAATGAAAAAATAAATTTAAATTAAAATATAGTATTGTTCACTTGTCATAAAAAATAAAGCTTATCCGAAAACATCCAAAAATTAAAAAAATGTAATTTTTGATATTCCTATTTAATATAAAATGTTTATTTTTTCCAATAAAATTTATAAAAGTTTCAATAACTAGATTTAAAATAATTGCATCGTGAAAAGGCGGCAAAAGTGGTTTTAGAAAAATATAGCATTTTATGCGTAAAAGTATATTTATTTTTATTTAATTTTGTAAAAAAAACATAAGATGAATTTTAAAAATAATATTGAATATATTATATTAAAATTTCACAATCCTATTAATACTATTCATTTTATCCAATTTAATGGAATGATTATAATAATATTTCACTGTTTGTTTAAGTTGTGTATTACTTACAAGAAAATATATTGAAGAGTTGAAACTAAAAAAACAGATATTGTTATATCACGGGGTGTTAAATTCTCCCCACAATAAATCAATTTAATCCTCAAAATTTTAAATTTTACATAAAAAATTAATCATTGTTACTTCAAAAATTCTTTGTGGGAAACCCAAATTAAAAATATGGTTAATAAAACATCTAATTAACAAGAGGAATTGGGAAATGAGGTGGTCACCAGAAAATTAGGATTTCAAATAGGATAACATTAGAGGAAAGTGAAAACACGGATATGGAAGAGAAATATATATGTCACATTTTGATGGGGAGTGACAGAAAACATGTTCATTAGAATGTTAAGCATCAAAAATGAATGTTCAACATCAAATTTTCATGCCTAAAAAACATTTATGAATCACAGGATTCACTAGTCATTCCTTTATATTTTAAATGTATACTGAAACCAAATTTGTTATCATAGGTTATCAAATATAATAAATCATAATTTAAACCCAAACAATAATATCACATGTTCAAATTAATCCATTCCAACCTTAAGACTCATACAAAATATATCTATCCAAATTCAAAGTCCAAAAAGGTCTCTAAATTTCAAAAAAAAAAAAATCTTAACATTATATTACCAAAACTACACTATATAGCTCTTATTTTCACAGACTATATATATGAATACCATGATCACCTTTAAAACATTAATAAAAACATTCGTTCTTCAAAAAAATAATTATTACAGTACAATCATTATATATCTCATTTTCTTAAAACCATAATATCATACAATAATTATTGAATTCAAAAGCAAAAGAACAATAATCATTCAACTTCATTGTCAAATCATTAACCATGATTCATCATGTAATTCATTTATACATCCTACCATTCATTTTTCTTTTGTATTATCTTCATCATCAGTAGTATAATCATTACTTATATAACCTTGCTGATTCTAACCAATGACCGAAACCCAAAGAAAAATGTGCGAAATTCAAATCATAGTGATATAGTCATGAAGAATCATTTATATAATGTCTAAACCACTACAATTTCTCAATATATGAATCCTTATGAATAACCTAGGTAATCCATAGAATTACCAAATCTATAGGATGGTATCACATACTTTGGATTATCCTCAATGTCAGTCATAGTGTTATGTTTTCTAATCCATGATTTTCTAAATCTTATTCCCATGGTTTCTACTAAAGTTATTATGATACCAATAATAAAGACCCAAAACCGAATAGCTCTAATCTAGTTCCTTACTTCATAACATTGGTATAAGATATAAACAATCGTATCCCAAAGGGCGGAATTTTGTTTTAGTCTGTTAAAACAAAATACATACTTGAATTTAACATTATATTCAAAAACATAAAATACACAAAGAATTTCACTGAGTATGCCATTATACCCACTTTGTGCAACCCTTCATATAATTAATAATAATCTTATTTGATTATTGGGGGAAAATGAAACATATAAAATGGGTGAGCTCAAATTCTTATTAAGGGTAAGCATAAAACTAATGTTATCATTAACAAATAAGAATTAATATTACGGAAATGTGAATAATGGAAACACATACCATTTAAATAATCACATGAGTTAGGAAAAATAATCATGGATATTATACTAGTATAATAATAACATGTAGTGTCAATAACTAATCTCATCATGATGTAATTCATAATGTAAGATATAATAAACATACCGCCCAGGATTCGGCTAAGACACCACAAATAAATGGCTATGGCCTCAGATTGTACCCAAACTAGTTCAACTCGTGAGACTTACTGATGCATCGATCAGTTATATCAGGCGCCACCTATAACTTACTAATTCCAATTCATTCCTCATATGAAAATGGTGTAACATAAACAACATAAACACTCTTATTTAAAAACAAGAATATGACATTCAAATACTTTAACCACAAACCACTGATGGTATCAAAATAGATCATCCATAGTCAAAATGATCATAAAGAAATTCAATAAAATATCGTATATTTTATCACAATAGACCAACCTCAGTCAATAATAATATTCGACAAATTATTTTGATATAGATTAGAATACTTTAATAAAATAATATAAATTTTTTTTGAGGAAAAACTCTTTTTAAACCCATATGAAAAACTCTTCCGTCTAAAAATAAAATTTTTTAATATAAAATATTCCAATAAATAATATAAAAGTTTTTTTAATTTATTAGAATATTTATTATTTTAACAGAATCTATAAACTAAATAAATGTGATGATAAAGGTAAAATCCTTGTCGTCATGTACGTTAAAATTTGAGCACTCCATTTGTTGTTTGTAAAAATGTTCTCTATAAAACATGAAAAAATATTCCCTTGGAAAATAATTGAATGAAATGTAAAATATATATAAAATTACCTTAATAATCCTTTTATATCCATATAAATAAATATCTAAAATAATATCAAGAATACTGAGATGGGGAAATGATTTGATAATTAAATCTTTAAACATTCAAGGAAACCCTTACCACTTTTAACATTTAAATCACAATAACGGTGAAATAATTAATTTTAAAATAATATTAAATAATATTATAATAAATAAAATAATGAGATGATAAGTCGAATAGACTATATATACACCTCATAAAAGATGGTGGGCGTATAACATCAAACTAGGCCTCAATGAAAGGATATTGAGATAAAGTCCATTACATTACACTTCCTTTAGCAGAACTTGCATAAAAATCATATATAATGGGGTTAAGAATGTTATTATATTATTATATAACCTTATAAATATATATCATATCTTATATAGTCATATTATTTTATTTTATCACCCATTTCTTTATAGCTTTTGGTTATTACCCTTGTTTCAAGTTTTGACTAATTCATTTTTTTATGGAAGTTTTGGAATGAATGTCTCAGTTATTTTTAATAGGATATATATAAAACATATCCAGAGGCTTATTAATATTATAAATATAATATTTAATAATTAAGTACATTCTTGTTGTCATTATTGAATGGTTTACATGGAAAATCAATCACCTCACATCGTGGAGATGGTAAGTTGTACCTACGCATGAGCGACGATATCATTTCATTAATTATGAATGTGTAAGGAAGTGGATGATTTATTAATTAATAAGAATCAATATCATATCATAATTACCTTTTATATCGATTATTTCCATCATTATACCCATCCAGGAAAATTGGAGAAAAAAATCAAATTACACCACAGCGTTGAGATGGTAAGTCGTGCGTACACACGCATAGTGATTTAATTGTTCATAGGATAGATAAAAGATGAAATATATTTGTATCATAATCATAATAACATAAAATAATAAATTTTATACTTTATTTATTAATTTTTCATAGTAATGACATAAAAATATAAATTTGAATAGGAATTGAACTTGAATGCATTAGTAAAAATGATTTCCTCTAATTCAGTAGACTTCCTTTAAATCTCTTCTCCATTGATCTGGGGATGGTATTTCAGGAAGACCAGAACATATAAAAAATTTATAATTATTCTTAAAATTTCTATTCTTAGTATTTTTCAATCTATATGTATTAATGTGGTGTTAATATGTGATGTATGATGTTCCCTTTCATAATTGAGGTGATCATAACTTTTTGAAAATCTAAAAATATTAAATTAATATAATTAATATTTTATTCAAAATGGATCCAAAGTGATTTCTATTGAATTTAAGATAATTTTATTTCTTAATACACTCATACAATAATTTTTAGACATGTTTATGTCATATTACTACACATATATTTTGTCTTTTACCGTTATTTGATCTCTTTAACTCTTATCGGGACAATATGGGTTTTTACAAGTTAACAGTTATTATAGTTTCTACAAAATTCTAAACGAAATAGAAATGAGTTATGGATGACATTTTAAACCATATATAAATATTCTGTAAGAATTTTATATTTTTTGACTATATATCATTTAATAAAATCTTATTAATTTTAAAATATCATTAATGTCAATCATGACACTTTCCATTACCTCACTTTTTAAAGATATCATAACAACAAGATATCATCAAAACTAATCTTTTAACTTATCCCAATTATATAAAATTCATCAATAAAATTCGCATATGACACTAATTATCTTAGATCGTTTTTATTTTAATATTTTTAATATCATTTCTTTGATATTTCTATTAATTTTACAATTACTGTATCGTTATTATTAACGCTTTGAAGTTAATTATTTCATTTTCAAATTTTTAAAAAAACTGACACTGATTATAATAAATATTTTAACTTTCATAATATAATTTATATACAATATATATTCTAAATAACCATATTAAAAATTTAATACTTATTAAAATTATTAATATAACATATTTTATATTTTAATAAATAAAATATTATTAAAGTCATAATGTCATCCAAGTTGTTCTAAGCGGCCATAAAATTATCCCAAGGATTATTTTTGTTTTTCAATCACTCATAAAATAATATTATGTCATGTTTTAGGATAATTAAAAAATATTAATTCTACCCTTAATTACACGATTTACCTATAATCGTGGAAATAAAAATTACAAAAAGTTACTATTAATATTTGGAAAAGAAATAAAAGATCCCTATTAAATTAATTTATAAATTCTGATTCAAAATATGGAATCAATTTTTCAACATTCAAAACAAATAATTTAATAAAATTAATTTAAAATTAGTCTCGTTGATGGAATGAGAAACAATTTATTAATGTGAAAACATTCAAAAGATTGAAATGTTCGTATATTCTAACTCAATGTGAAATTGATTCCAATAAACTAAATTGGATTAAATGATATAAAATGATCTAATTATACTATAAAACCCATAAAAACAATATTTTAATGGTGAAAATTATTTAGATGAAGAAGCTATTTCAAATTAAAATTCATTATTTTCACTATTCATCGAAAAAAGAAACATATCCAAAAAATATCAAAAAATAAAAATATATATGAAATTTTGATATTCCAATTTCAAATAAAATCATATTTTATTCAAATAAAATTTATAAAAGTGTAATGAAATTGACATAAAACAAGTTCCCCATATAATGGTGGAAATATTACCTTTATAAAAAAAATATATTTTTAAGCATAAAAGTGTATTTATTTTTATATAATGTATAAACAACATATAAGATGCATTTTAAACATTATATTGAATATATAATAAAAAAACTTTATAATATGGTTAATACTATTCATTCCACCAAATTTAGTGTTCAGGGTAATATTTCGATATTTATTTGAACTTCGTATTGGGTTCTATAGAAGCTATCAAAGAGTTTAAATTAAAAAATGACATAATATAAACTATTTTGGATTTACAAATGGTTTTTTCATGTTTCGTGTGAAGAAATATATCGAACAAATTATGTTTAAAGGGAGAATATAATTCTAGATTTCATGGTTTAACAACCAGGATCATTGAAAACATATTGATGTTAAAAAAGAGTCTATAAAGGTCATATGAAATATTTAAAAGCCACCAAATTATCTAAAGTGCTAAACCACTTTTGGGTGAGACTCCAAATGGGTTTAATCTAACAATGCGTTGAGCCACTTTAGACCAGGATAAAAAAATTTCTCATGTCATTCAATTCCCATAAATAATTTTTATTTCATCAGGATTACGAGATAATAATATAAATAAATCATTATTTATATTATAAAACCTCATTAATTGGATAATTAAGTAAAATTTATTTAATTAAATATCTCAAAATTTAAAAACCAAATTTTTATTTCTATTTATTATTATTATAAATATTTCTATATATGAGATAATTACATTATTACTAAAATCCTAATTATAATTACCTTATTCTCTATATAATGTTCCCATTGTAAATATTGAAATGTTGATGAATCACATTTGTAATCATAATCAAATTGTTGTATCAGGAAACATGTAATTACTACCTAACGGGTTTGTAGTGATCTAATGAAAAACATATCTATTTTCATTATTCCATTGTATTCGACATCAATATTGAGCCTGAGACATATATTATTTCAACCTCAAATAACCTATCTATTTTTAATAATTTTTAAGCTAAATAAACATATATAATAATATCACATGTAATTATCTTAGTATTTCCATTCACATAGTCAAAACTCAATTGAGGGTCAAGATGTCATAACCCATTATATAGGTGTAAAAATACTATATTGGTTAATCAAATACCTCTTCTTGATAAGTATTATATGATATTACATTCACTTAATCTAAATTCTCTTTATGAAATTATATAGGTATAAAAATAAAAAAACTTCAAATGCAGGGAACTTATTCGATAACCTCAAGTTAATGGACCCATATCCCATGTTTACATGAGTAATACCAATGAAATATACTTGATAACCATTGTGGTGTACTATAAGTGGAAAAATTAACACCCAAGTTCACTAACATATATCTCACTAGGGATACATTATATCTCTACACAGGTGGTCTCACTCATATTCATCGTAAAATTTCATCACAACCCAAAATTAAAATAATAATTCAAGGATAATCTTGTGATACATATTTTATATAGGTTTATTATCAATATATATCCCATGTTCTTCAAACAAAACATAAATTAATGATAAAATATTTTCATTTATATGCAATATATGGTCAAACATGTCCCCAATACCATAATACCTGACATGATTTATAGAAAAAACTCTAACAATTGTACCACATGAATTATAAGAATTGAATAAATCTAATGAACATTACGATTCATATATACTACTCATTAATTTGTGTTATTTTATACGACACTAATTTTTAATGGAATATTAGAACATTTTCCACTTCGAAGATATTATAAAATAGTCTAATTATCTTGTATGTCCACAAGGATAACCTATTTCATTTTTTTATTGATTCCATGAATAAATCTACCACCAACACTGCCAAAGGATTTTGAACAATAGATATTTTTAAAAAGGGTTTAGAAATATCATGAATGAGTGCCTTAGAATAACCTTATTCAAATACTAAAATGAAAACATATATTGATAGTAGTTCATAGTATGTGTCACCATATGAAGGGGTATATATAGTATAATCTACCTTAATTGTTACAATCATAGAGAGAAATGAATAATGAAAATTTTTTAATAGAAAAAATTCATAAAAGGTACTCCAAATTTTTTAATTTAAAGGTGTTATTTTGGGGAAAAACTATGCCATGCCTATATTAAATTCTTTTTTTAACATTAAACTATAAAACATCGATAATAATTATAATAAAATTATAGAAAAAAAATAAAATCACAATCTCATGCCATAAAATACAATATCTGTACACAAAACCTAATCAACTACATTGAATCCTCTTAAAAAGTTGGTTTATTCAGTTGATTTTATTAATTTTTTTTAAATTCTATTTTGATAAATCCCCTAATAATTTTTGGGTTTTAAGACTAGGGTATGATTCTATAGAGATACATATTTATATGTATGAGTTTTAGTAACCATGATAGGGCTTTAAGGGATCGATAAACACATATTAGATAAAGTTAAAGTGATTATAGAAACTCTAACCAAAGAACACAAGTCTAGACATATGAAATCCCAAATTTTGTTGAAAATAAAAAACTAAAAAAGTTTAACTTTCACTAATTATTCTATTGATCCATATTCATATTGTCCTGATGAAGATTACTAAGATGATACAAAATGTCACGAACCGATCTTGGGTCTAACCTAAACTATTTTGTGACAAAATGGTATCAGAGGAGGCACTTGTTTTTTGGGGTGTCTAGTAGATTGAGATTAGAACTCTCAGGACATGAGAGGTAGGTATTGGAAGGGCATCATGGACCCTCAATCATTCCAAACCTCGAGTCACTAGGGGTAGTCTAGGAATTTAGTACTGGTCTTATTCTAGTTTGATTTAGATTTGGGGAAGACAATGGAGGTGAGATAGTGTCATGTTGTGATTTCTTCTAGAGTATGACCCATGTGATATCCATGTTCCCAGTTCAAGTTCTTCTAAGTGTTATTTTATACCTGGGCATGGATCGCTACTATGTCACTGAGTTGGACATAGACACTAGTCCCTATCTTCGGTATTTTGGTGTAATTGGTGTTTTTTCATGGATCTGGTTGGTGTAAGTGTGTTTTTGAAAATGAAAATGGATTTATGAAATGATAATGCTTTCATTAAAATGGTTTTGGGATTGGTAAAATTGGCTTTAAAGGACAAATGTCTAGGCTTGAAAACATGGTATTTGTTTCAAATTGGTAATGAAATGGAATGGATGGAAAAATATGTGATAGTCCATGGAATTTCATGGGTGTTTATTTGAAAGTAAAGGGTTGACCTTGTTTTCTAAAGTCTTTTTTGAAAGGGATTATTTTGGATGTGTTTATATTTTTTTGGTTTTTGATCCAATTGTTTTTTGATGAAGATGCTTTCATTGATGTTGCTTCATCTTGAAATTGGTTTTGGCCTTACGTTTTATATGATGTTCATAAAATGTTGTGCAGTAAGGTCCCCACGATTTCTAATAAGTCATGCCTAGTTTTTGGTCATTATCAGACATTTCCTATTCTTTATAGTGATCGAGGTCCGTTAGAGGTAGTTCGATGGCTCAAAGAGGTCGAGTGTGTCTTTAGCGTGTTGGGAACTCTTTAGTCTATTAGATTTTGATATGTCATGGGATTGACTGAGGGTCAGTATTTGAACTAATGGGAGTTGATCACCCTATCATCAAGGAAATTTTAGATGATTTGGGATGTCTTTAAATCTGTATTCTTCCATTGGTTAATATCTAAAAAGGGAGAGGAATAAAAAATTTAAGAGACTAGGCATATTCAAAAAGGCCAATAGACTATGAAGGTATATGTTGGCAAATTCATGGAACTGGTTTTTTTTTCAGAGGATGTATCGGAGGATCTGATGAATAATTTTTAATTTCTCGGGGGCCTCCATCTAGATATCAAGTATCATGTCCTCCCTCATAAGGACCATCGTTTCGAGAAGCTGGTGGATGAGGCGTTCCAAGATAAGTTGGTCTCTAGAGTGAAGATGGTTGGAAATGGAGTGTATCCAGTTGTTTATGATGGTTCCCCATCCGGTGAGCAGGGTATTCTAGAGGGGCGTTTTTCTAAATAGATATCGACAATTGGTATGGTTTCTAGTTCGTCAGTCTATTAAATGGGTTTTCATCTGTGTGGATATTTAGGGCACATGAAGTCATCATGTGGTATCCCTATGATGAAGTGTCATCGTTGCGGGTGTCTGGGTCATCTAGAGAAGTTTTACAGGAAGCGTCACCTGAAGAAGATGTTGTGACTACAGGATATTCAGTGTATGTCTATGATTCATGAGATTATTCAGCCATTAGAGCCCCAACCACATGCTTCAGGGTGAAGCTCACACATAATATGGAGTTTCTGGGGTTGTGAATCCTTGGTTTGGGTTTTGTGTTCCATATTGGTAATGGGACATTTAAAGAATATTTGTTCTTGTTTCTATGCTGTTATTGTTTTACTGATATTGTATGTTCATCATTTCAACATGGGAATATGATGAACTTGTTTTATTGTAATCCAAAAGTCTTGTTTGTTTGATTATGGTTTTCTAAATCATGTATTTTCTTAAAGTGTGTTTGGATCTTGTATGTGTTTATCTCGGTTTAGCTATGTTTATTTAGAGATGTAATTGCATGTGGAAGAATCTATGTTTTTTTTATGCCCAAGATCACTACTTGGGTTATGTTATTCTCGTGGATTTTTGTCTAGTATTGGGGGCTTTTGGTTTGTGTTGATAGTTCCACGTTTCAGTGGGGGTGTTATTTCATTTGTGCTATAAAAGTTAGTTTGGATCGGTTGGGAGTTTCTATATCGACGCCCTACCCTCTCCAGAGAGAAATGTTTCGGTGTTAAATTTCCATACTTGTTGAGTTCTTGTGGTAGGGATAACACTCTCATGTTCTCTAGTTCTCTTGTGTTTTTTTCTTTTAGTTTCAATCGGGTATGGATTCAAGTTCTTTCTATCTTTTAGTTGGGTGAATTTCAAGAGTAAATTGTGTATGTGGTGGGGATAATTTTCAAACCCCAAATTTTATATTTATTTTAATTTTATTATTTCATGGCTTTGGTTAGTCATGTCAAGGTTTGGGCTGGGTCCCAGTTTATGTGTTTTGACATTTAATGACTTTAGTGGGTTTTAAAACGGTGCACGAACACCACATGGTTAGCGGTAACCACATTGTCTCCCCAGGTGTTTGTGCGGGTGCCCATGTGGTCTGGGTTGAGGCGTGCAGCTTGCGTGCAGTTTATTAAGTCACGCACTGAGCACGTGGTAACCCTATTCTAAAAAGAAGTGATATGATTGCATGGAAAATAAAATGAAATAGAAAAAAATATTATAAAATAAAATGATAATAAGATAAAAAAATGAAAAATAATTTTAAAAATAATTTTTGAAAATAATAATAATAATATTTTATTATTGTTATTATTATTATTATTAAGAATATTAGTATTGTTTAATTTTTATTATTGAATTTTTTATTTTTATTATTGTATTATTATTATTATTATTGTATTGTAATTATTATTATCATAATCATTATTACTATTATAAGAAAATGAAAAAAGTGGAAAACTGTAATCCATCCCCCTCGTGCCCCCTTAACCATTGCATGTAGTATTTCTCCCCCACCCTACCCCATGTGCGTGCGACTGCCAAAGGCAAGCACCCCCCGCCCTCCGGTAGGCCCCCTCGGCACTTCGCACTCCCGGTCTCGCCCCTCCGCGCTCTAGATGACATCCCCTGCCCTGACGCACTACCCTCCCTTTTCACTTTCTAACCCATAGCGCCTCATACTCACCTCCTTCGGTGTGACACCCAACTTCTGCAGTGCCCCTCCCCTCATATTCCATCTTCCCCGGCAAACCGGCAGCGACGCAGACCCTCTTGCGCGTTCTACGCTCCGGCCAACAGATCCCCCTCGCCCTTCCGTGCCTTTGGCCAGCTAACCATCCTCGCCGCTCCGGCCGACCGAATCCCTTCTTCCAGTGGCCACTCCACCCTGCTATAACTTCCTACCACCTCCTTGCGCTGTGTCTTGTTAGCTACCCTCCGGCCTATTCCCGGCATTACGAACCCCTTTCTCATTATATTTCATTCTAATTGGTGTTTTTATCAAATTAACCAAAATTTTAATCCATGATTTGTAATTTTAAAATTATTATTGTTGATTAGAGTGTGTGGATGGTCTGTTGGGTATTGTTCGTCCTTCTATGGAAGCATCTTTGTGTACACACTTGGTGAGAGGTAGACAAATCAGAGTTTATCCTTTCTTATACATTCCTTTGACATTTTCATTATTCAAATTATTTATTTTTATCTGAATCACAACTTTATTTTTCTCTTAAATTGTATTATTTTGTTTTAAATTGTTAGAAGTTGTTAAAAAAAATATTTTAGTATGTTTCTTTATGTATTCTTACCTACACTAATGCGAAAGAAGTTTGATTAATGACCATTATTGTTTCAATAAATATTTATATGTGGTTTTCAATTTTGATAATTCTTGTTTCAAAAAATCGTTTTATGTGTTTATGAACCCAAAATATTCGAGAAAATGCATTTGCACTTGTAAGGTGAAATTTAAGGTTTTACGATCAATTATATTTAATTATATTGGGATGGTATCTTCTTTTTGGTTAACTTGGTCAAACCCACATGGTTTGACGATGTAGTAATTTTCAATTGTGTCAAAAATTAATTGAAAATGGGTTTAATTGATTTAAGGGGATTGGTTTTGTGTTTTATAAATAATGCGGATGGCTAGGTTTGATTATGAAGAAAATGGTATTTTTTGTAAATGGTCCCTTAGAGTTTCTTCTTGGATATTTGTTGAGCGATTGGATTTTGGCACCCCCATGGGTGCACCAGGTCCACACATTTATGTGCACTCAAATGAAGATGACACCTTTAAAATAGTGTTTTAAAAAAACCTTCATTTTCTAAATGGTTTTTTTTGTTTCCAAAATAAGGGTTGGTACTTTGTGTGGATTTTATAAAAGGTTTGAAATGTAATCCCAAGGGTGTGACCATTTGTCCTTTAGGGTGTGTTTCAATGAATGTTAGAATCAAGGGGCAGTTTGGCTATTTCATATGATTGTGAGTTTTTCATTAAGAGTTTGAACGGTTTTACTAAAAATGCATTGGATACATTGTAATGAAAGGCATTTTTGTCTCTTCCCACTCATGGGTGATGTTTTATTAACTTTTAGAATGTTTTGATGTGTGGTCATATTTTTAAATGTTTTCAGAAAATAGTTTCAATATGGGAATGATGTAATGAACTGGTTGACACCTTGGACGATATAAAAAAGCATTTATGTTATGTATATATATATATATATATATATATATATATATATATAGTGGGAACCTATATTGGGTGATATCCCTTTATTGGTTATCATATTGAGTGTATGTGTTTGGAGTAGGCAAGTGTGGTGGCGAAAGGTAAGGTGAGTCACAGGTGCGAGGGCCTCTCACTTACACAATACTTTTTATAACCACCATGGGTTCATGAAAACCTTTTAGATGATCGAGTGATGGTTTTTTATCAACATAGATTATACTGGTTTGTACCCCTTGGTTTTTTTATTAGGCCATGTAGGCATTTCCATTGGATTTGGTCAGATTTGGGAGGCTAGTTGGTTATAGACTTAGGTGCTTCACCATATGTTGGGCAGTGGTTCTGATTCGAGTATGCCCAGGGGTCCTCTAGGGATGTTTATGATCACCCTTGGGTACTTATTCATTTATATTTCTTGTTTAATTTCTTTTGTAATAGTTTATTTACATCATGCACGATTTACCTATTCTAGTTTATCCCAACATTGATATTTTTGGTTTTGGGTTTTGTTTATAAAATGGTAAATGGTCTCAGAAATGGTATGTAGAATTTATTAGATTTTTTAAATGGGAAAAACATTTTTCTCATTTTAAAATTTCAACACCCTAATTTTCTATTGGTAATTGAAACTTGTGTCATTGGATTGTTTTGGGAAGAGAGATTCTAGGATTTTATGGGTTTTCTTGGAAGCCTTACAAAGAATTTTAATACTCTTGCCAATTTTATCATTTTAGTTGCAGGTTACCTTTACGTAGGTTCTCCTCAATAAGTTTCTCATTATTGGAGTAAGGATATAATTTGGTTATGTGGTAACCTAGAAGGTCACATGGAGGTATGTGCAGCTTATTTTCTTTCCAATGCTAGTTTAATTTTTATAGTCGATTTTTATTTATTTGTTTATATTTTATTCGAGGGACAGATCGTTCCTGACAACTAAATTTTGTTGCTCGACACTAGTTGCCAGCCCAGGGGAACATAAATTCTTCTTGAGACATGTCGTGGACTAGATTGGGTGACCGGTTTAGGGTGGACCCAGTATGAGTTCATGACATAAAAACCATCCCTTCTCTAGAGGTATCTATAGGTTATTTAATAACTTGACATTTAGGTTAGATCATTTTTTTTGACAACGACATGATAACACCTAATACTTAAAAGGTGAAAGTCGAAAGAAATATTTTAATTCATTGGTATTTCATCTAATAATATATAATATTATAAATTCCATCACATTTTAATGGGGTCTTTTGAAGGGACCTCAAGGATATTCCCACACTATATTCATTTACTAATTTGTTATAACACATGGGAAAATACTTCAGAAAGTTAATACAACCCTTGAAGGAATTCATATACTCTTATTCATTTCAAATTATCAAATGGTTCATAAATGATATTATACATGTAGTAATTCCCACATATAAACATTATCATCTAGTTACCTTCAATCATAGTGTTACAGTGCATTGTATCATATTATAACACCTATATATCATATAAATAACTATACATTATGATTGGAAAATGGAAGAGGCATAATAACATGATGTATGGAATCCCGAGTTATGTAATATGATATATCCATACTACATAATATGAAATTAAACATTAGAAAATATCTTTTTCAATATTCCTCATATACTAAATCATAATATTTTTACATATCTTTTCACCTTATATTGATTCTTATAGAAAATCCAATTAAATCATTGAAAAACCCTTTGGTATGAACTCTAAAACACTTTTAATGTTTCTCTATAATAAAATACAATCAAAATTAAGTCATATACAATGTTTTATCCCATGGAAAATTATAATATTGATAAATAATATATAAATCACCATATCCATATATTTATCAAATCCCGTCCTCTAGAAAAGAATATGTGTTACTCAAGAGGCAAAAGGGATCTGGAATATTCTCCATCAAAGTCAAGAATCTCTTCAACATTGTCTAATGGTTTCATCATATGAGAGGGAACATTATAATAAACTCAATTTTTAGAGGACATGAATTGACCATGGGACATAGATGATGACAATCCCATATAGTGAACTCATATGTTATCAATAATCTGAGTATAGAGTGACCAGGTTAAAGAAAAAATCACCTTCAATTTTTCGTTATCGATGAGAACATCACATTCCCCCCAAATGAAATCATAAAAACATCATATATACTATCTAGGTAGGTCTTCACACTCCCTAGTATTTATCATTTGAAATACTGTATTACATAAAAGTTATATAAGAGGAAAACATCCATCTTAGTTGATCTGCAACTGATATCATGATCGACAACATAAACTGCCACCCATTAATTAGCTGTGACTCATGTCTTTTATAATAAAAGAATAATTAATGGATGTTATCATGCTTGGTATCCCACCAAACATAGGTAGAAGTGGCTCTTAATATGATCTATTCACCCATAGAATATCAAATGTATATTATATGACATTACATGTTGTATACTTAGTGGGTAAACCAGTGAAATGAATACTTTTTATGCCTCATGAGAATATTTTTTATCTCCATAAAAGAATCATACTCAAGAAAACATTAATATTTTTTTAGAACATATTATACTTTTGGGAAAAGTCAAATTCTAACATTGATAGTTGAATTATCATTGAATTTCATGAAATGTATATCAATATATACTAGTATATAGCTAATATGGAAAATGATTAAGTAAATACATAATTTTATATGATTACATTTATGTTACTAAGCTCTATTAAGAATAGATAAAAAACTATATATAATAATAAGTATACCATATAATATATTTTAGAATACTTGATGAACCTTATGTTTCCTACACATTCTGGGTTTTTACTACCACTTTTCATATATATGTAATTATTTCATATTATTATGTAACCACATAATAGACCACTCCCACTAAATTATTTATTAAACAATTTCTATTAATAAGCAATGTTTGAATAATGGTGAGATCTAGGAATCATATTCATTATGTTCAACTAATTAGATATAATAAAATTCCTTAACTACATAACATCAAATGTTAAAATGTTAATAATCTATATTTTGTAATTATAACGTTTTTATGTATGTCACCATCATTATAGAAATCTATTCCATCATACTTTTGAATGAAATTTAAAGGTAATTAATTTAAACATTTAAATTATTACCTAACAATAGATCCTAAACACTTTTAGGATAAATTGATATTCACTTTGTTATGATAACAAACTATAATTTTCTATATTTAACTTCACATTCACATATCTGAAAATCATTATAATATCAACTGAATCTATCTTTTTAATTAAACGGTATAGTCCTTCAAGAAATAGAGATACCAACTTTCTCATGGAAACAAAATGTAACATATTACATATCATTTTACCATCACATGTCCAAAACGACTTTGTATATCAATTGAAAAACAATATAATATTTTATAGTTATAATCATTTATTGGTTAAATTTAAACTTTTCTAAGATGAAACATACTCCCAATAGCCTCATAAACACTCTATTTTATTAATAATTTCATTATAAGATAAACAAACTTCATTTTGTGGGAATTAAAACCTATTTAATTTCTATTGGAATATTTATCAAATAAACCATTTATTCCATATTATAAAAGCTATTATATGTGTTTGGAGAATTGTTCCTAAAAAAACAAGACGTTGTTATTTAAAACAAACCACTGAAAGTTTTTGAGAACACAATCCCTTGTATTTTAACAAATATCTAGATAATCCTTTTATAATAGATAAAAAAATATTTTTCCATATCCCATTTTGAAATCTTATTATTGAATCTAATGAATCATGAACCATGAGTATCATCTAAAATTGTTCACAATAATACATGGTGACAAACAAATTCTATAATCATATAAGATAAATGATATAACTATAGGCACATTAAATTTATATTCAACTAATCTTGATATATTCCATTACAATAAAATATATGATATAACAATTATTTTCATTAACATTTTAATGAAAAATACAATATTAATCAACTATTTCATTTATTTTGAACTCATATACATATATATAAAATAACAACCAAACATTTTATCAATAAAAAATTATATTGTTATATTTATGTCTCATATTATATAAAAAATACTATAAATCACATAATATAATAGAGATAACATAGTATGAACCTTATAAATTAATAATGAATTAAATAAGAGGTATTTTTATAAATTAACAAACTTATACCGAAGGAATTATAACTAGAACTTCATAATAGTATTATGACCCTTAGAAATTGTAATTCAACCAATATAATATTAAATTAACCAATAAAAGTATTATTAGAGTTTTTACATATTAAAAAAGAAAATAGGATATAATTACAACATTATATAAGTAAAAAAATGCTTTGAAAATGATAAATTAAGTGTTGGTATTTTAATAAAACATAAATATTTATTTACAATTTTATATCTAATATAATGATTTAGAAGAAAATTTATTTCCAGAAAATATATTCATAAATTAATATTTTATTGTATTATGATTATAAGAGAAATTCTTGAGACCTTATTTAATTTTTCAATGTGTAAGAAAATTAGTTATAATATAAAAATTGATATCTTTTGAGTAAATAATGTTTGTATTTAAAAATAATTATTCTCATATTTAGAAATTTATTTTTATAAAATGGATTCCAATTTCAAATTCTACACATTGATAAAAGGTTTGGGTAATTTTTTTGGATTTTTCTAAAATAGTGTACTTTATTGTGAGGAGTAAAATAAGCTAATTTACAGTATAAGCTAAATAAAGGATTTTTTTGAGTCATTATTGATTCAAGGATAATGTAAGTGGAATTTGGTATAACTAACATACAACAGTTACTATATCCAGTCAAACTAATCCATTATATTTATATACTTGAGCCAAAATAAAAAACTATTGATTAAAATAATAAAAAAACATCCCAATCCTCCACTATAAGAACCACCCCTCACCATTACTTCTCCTCACACCAAATAATCCCTGAATATTTCCAAAATACTACCCAATACACTCCACATATATCCCACACACCCATGAGATTAGTTTACCTACAAAATCCCACACTCTAGAGCCTTAAAGAGGTTCTCATGGAGGTGAATTGAAGAGGAAAAAACCTCTTTCTTTTTCTTTCATTTTCTTTTCAATATTATTTATTTTCATATTTTATCCTCACCTCCCATTATACATGTGATATGATAAATTTAGTATTTTTATATACTATAATGTTTTGTTTTAATGGTGAAACCCATAATCATTTATCTTCCCCTAACCTTTTGTTCTATCAATGAATGTATCGTCCCCGATGTGTTACTTTATCACATTCAAGGACAATTGGTTTTCAATTTACCTTACTACTTTCATGTCTGGTCACAAAACAATTTTTATGGTTAATTTTTTTTAATATATTTAATATAGAATATTTAATGTTCTATGACCAATTTTTAATCATAATATTAATTATAAAAACAAAAGTAGTTCATAATGATCAAAATTCACAAAATAAACTTACAATTTATGACTAACGTTTTTCTAATGATTCATCCTCATACAAAATAACCAAAATTAATTATATAACCATTTAAAAATATATAATTTAGTTAATAACATATAATTTTAATTATTTAAAATCTATTCTCATTTTACATGATTCTCCATACAAGTAAGAAAATAAATTTATCCTAAAAACCAAGGAAGTGAATGCTCCTGAATGATAAAATTGTATATTATTACTCATCAAAAAGTCATACATAAACTTAATAAAATTACAACAAATCAATTAAATTTTCTTAATAATATTAATTAATTAATTAATTAATTAAGGATTTAATTTTATTATCCAGGACATTATGTTTAAGTGGATAACTATTTTAGACATAAGGTAAGTGATTCATTCCGAACATCCAATTTTTCCTTTGGGTTACACATTACCTCTCTTTAACCCAATGCAATTCCCCATTATTTTTCATTAATTCATATAAATTATGTTTATATGTTCCAAAATCATATTTCTAGATAATTACATCATTATTATTTGGGAAATACATTTTTTAGAAAGAATCCATTCTCAATTATTCTCAATAAGCAGTCCGATTAAAGGGAAATTCCCAATTTCATACCCATTTTATAGTGCACTCCATAAGATATTTTAAGACACCATAATTTTTCTAAAATACATAATTTTATCATGAAAAAACTTTCTTTTTTTATTATTTGTTTTAGACAAACAATTGTGCATTTTCTATCTTAAAGAATCTTTAAAATCTTACCCTAAACCTCAATAAAGTTTTTCATTTCTAATGTTTATAAAATATTATTTTTACATGTTTTCACTTATTTTTGACATTAATTATAAGAATATATACCTATTTTCCTCTATTAATGACCATCAATGATATAAATTTGTTATTTTATCGACATTTTTGGGATACACCCATGTGTTATGCTATATAACATGATTATGATGCCCACATCGTTCCATGGGAAATGATTATGTTTATTCCTTATGTATGATTCTTCTTGTGGAACAAATATTCATGAACATGTTATGTTGGGTGCACCCATATAGTTCTCAAATGCATTAGGAAATGTTTAATCTAATGAGACGTCATGTTGGGATATGAAGTGAACCTGATTCCTTTATGGGACTTTGTCCACCATTTGATATAGTCTTGGTAGTTAGCCTTGAATTGTTTTAATGTCATTTTATATGTATTTTTTCAAATTCCTATGATTCCTTTATTATATGTTCCCATATTATACACATTATTCATTATTATTTTTATTCATGTTATGTTTCATCTATGTCATAATCTTTTGCCTTCTAACCCATGTGCCATGTTTTATTACTTTCTTTATTCCCTTACTAGGATTTTTAGTTCATATAATTATTCATGTATCCCCCAGGTTGTCCTATAATTATTTAAGAGATAAATGGAATTTAGGATATCATTATGGATATTAAATAAAGTATTTTTTTAGTTTGGTTTCACGTTTTCTAATTATAAACCTAATCATCCAAAGACAATATACTTTACTATCCCTGGCATGTAATTTGATGGATAATTATGATTAAAATAATAAAATAATATGTTTGAATGGCTTGGATATTTATAGTATGTATCAGAGTAAGGTATAATTTTTTTAGATTAGGACCAGATTAGTTTAGTAAAAATCCTAGGGATAATTTTATAACCATTGATAAAATATATTGAAACTTAAGGAATCACATGTTTAGATATAATTTTTATTTACAAGTTTATCCTTATATTTTTAATGATTCATTTTTTATTCTTGTTATATATGTGTTAAATCCCCGTAATTTTTTTTATTTTCTATTTAAGGATGAAAATAGGTTATATAACCTCACTTGTTTTCCCCTTATTTTGTAAAACTAAAATTCAAGGGTGAAATTTCAAAAGGGGGGAAGAATGTGAAGTCCAAAACTTTTATCAATGGGAAATGATATTCTTATATTTATGTCACATGATATATAACACATAATAAAAATTACATAACAAAATATAGAGAAGTAAATATGTTTCTTATAAAATAATAATTAATGAAATAAGCTGTATTTCTAAAAATTAAAGAAATTATACCGAAGGAATAGTAATTAGACCTTTGGAATAATAATGTGACTATTAGAAATTATAAAATAAACAATAGAATAGAAACCTCACGTATGAAAATAGAAGTACGATTTATCCATCTTATAATTGAAAATATGACATAATTATAATATAGTTTAGGTAAACAGATGTTTTGAAATGATAAATTATGTGTTAGTATTTTAATAAAACATAAATGTATATATACATCTTTATAATTTATATATTGATTTAAAATAGAATAAATTTGCATAAAATATATTCATAAATTGATATTTTGTTGTCTTTGGATTATAATATTATTTTATGTGACCTTATGTAATATTTTAAAGTGTCATAAAATCAGTTATAATATTGAAATTAATATTTTCAAGTAAATTTTGATTTTATTTGAAAATTAGATTTCTCATATTTAGATAGTTATTTTCATAAAAGGAGTCCTTTTTTAATTCTACACCTCAATAAATGGTTAGGGTTAATTTTTTGGGATTTTTCTAAAATAGTTTATTTTTTTGTTGTGAATATTGAGATACGGTAACTTATGGTATGAGCTAAATAACTGAATTATTTAGTAATTCTTGAGTCATGGATGATTTAAGTTGACTTTGGTTCGAAATAAAATTCACTAGTTATTGTATTTATTCATAATAATCCCCAATATTCATAGTCTTGATCAAAATTAATAAAGTATTGATCAAAATAAAAAAACCCCTCTCATCAACTGTAAATACCACCCCTCACCACCTCTTCTCCTCAAACCTCAAAATCCTTGATGATTATACAAATTTGGCACAATATTCTCCCCAAACATCTCCCCATCATCCAAGAACCATTTGTCTTTATAAAAGACCAAACTCTAGTGCCTCAATGAGGTTCTCAAGGAGGAGAATTCAATAAGTAAAAAACGCTTTCTTTTTCATTAAATTTATTTCCAATATCTTTTCTATTATTATTTTATCCTCACCTCCCCATATATTAGTGAAATTATAAATAAAATATATTTTACATACTATAATTTTTTTGTGTTAATTGAACAACACATATTCATTTCTCTAACCCTCTCTTATTGTTCAAGAAATGAAAACATCATTCATGATATATTCATTTATCGCATTCAAGGATGAAGGGTTTTCAATTTACATTACCAACTTCAAAGATTATCCTTAAAAAAAACTTTATGTTAAAAATTAAAATATTATATTTATTACTTCTTATTTAATTCTATGGAACCAGTCTTTAAACATAATATTATATAAAAAAATAACTATAGTTCGTAATATTCGAAATTCACCAAAATAAACTAACGTCTATCAACAACATTTAATCTAATGATTCATCCTCATAACATATAATAAAAATTTACAATATAAATATTTATTAATATTTATGTTCATTAATGACATATAATTTTAATTCTGGAAAACCTTTCTCATTTTACAGGATTTTCCATCAATGTAAACAAGTAAACCGGTCATAAAATCCAAGGGAAAGAATGCTCTCGAACGATAAAATGGCGTCTTTTAACACAAAAAAAGAATATAAATAAACATAATAAAAATAAAATAAATAAAATACATGTATAAAATATTACAAATTAACTAATTATTGGATTCAATTTTACAATCCATGATATTATGTTCAAGCATAGAATAATTTCAGACATGAGGTAAGGGTTTCTTTTTGAACCTCCATTTTTTCATTAGGGTATGCTTTCTCTCCTATTACCCCATTTTAATTCATCATTATTTTTGTATAATTCATATAAATTATTTTATATGTTTTAAACTCATGAATCCATATCAGTTGATCCTTATTTTAAGGGAAATACATGATTTAGAAAGTATCCCTACTCAAATATTCTTGATAAGTAAGATTGATTAAAGTGAATTTCTCATTTCTTGCCCATTTTAATTTTCTCTCCATAATCTATTTTAAAAAAAATTATTTTTCCAAAATCACTCATTTATTCATGAAAAACTATGTTTTTTTTATTTCCATTTGAAATAATCTTAAAAATATTCCATTAAACCACCTTAAAGTGTTTCATTTAAAAAGTTGATTAAAAACAATTTTGAAATGTTTACAATCAGTTTGACCTCGCTTATAATGATCTTTTTTTTTACCCTATAAATATTCCATTATGATTTAAATCTATTCTTTCACAGACACTTTTACGATACATCCAATATTTTTCTTTGTGATTTGATTACAATTTTCTCTTCTTTCAAAGGGAAATTATTATGATCCTTTATTATGTATGATTCCTCAATTTGGAACACGTATTAATGAAAAAGTTTTTCTGGGTTCACCCAGATAGAGCTGTAATGCATTGGTAAATTGTTAGTCCATGACCCATCATGTTGGGACAGGGAGTGAACCTAATTCCTTAATGGGTCTTTGTTCACCATGTGATATAGTCTTTTCAGTTAGCCTTGAATCATGGTTATGTCATGTTATATAATGTTTCCAAAACCCAATGATTCCTTGATTATATGTTCCCATGTTATACATGTTATTCTTCTGTATTATTATTCATGTTCAATGTATATTGTGTGATCATGTTATTCCTTATATCCCATGTGCTATGTTTTATTCCAATTATTATTCCCTTATTGGTATTTTTAGCTCATTCATTTGTTCATGTATTCCCTAGGTTATCCTATATAGATGTAAGATCTCAATGAAAGTTGGGATCTCATTATGAAGATTAAATAAAACATGTTTTTAGTTTGGTTTCATTTTTTCTAACTATGTACATAATCATCCAAATATACTAGAATTTAAGATTCTTGGAATGTAATTTGATGGCTAGTAATGCTTAAAATAATGTAATAATATATCTACAAGTCTAGGGCCATTAAATATAAAATAGTTTTAAAATATACATTTAGTATCATATACCATTGAAAACTAAATAATGTTTTTTGTAACAAAGATAACTAATACGGTAATTCCAAGGTTTTTCCAAAAATCAATAGTTGTATTAAAAAATTCCATCCTTTAGAATCATTACTCATTACAGATAATCCATTTAGGTTTCAATGACCATGATTGTCTACTTCAAGAAACATTTTGGTATTTTACAAAAAACCTGTCCTCTAGTAGTTTGATCTATTGACCACTTATACTATTTATACAGTACTAGAACCAAGACATTATACACCCAATTTGTCTATCCTCCACTTTGAAAATATAAGGTAAAATTACTTCAAATAAATAATATATTTTTGGAAATTTATATTGATTAAAATATAAAGAATTACTTAAGTAGAATAATTCTTAAAGAAATCTCTATTCTCACTAATTCATTATCATACTCAATCATATCTTGTATCAATTATATACACAGTCATATTGCATATTCTTTACTAAAATTAAATAATTAATTTTGCATAAAATTTGTTTCAAACCATTACTAAGATATTATATGATTCCCATAAGCATCTTTATTCACCTATCAAATAACTTTAACACATGGTTACTCTGGTTGATATCATCAATTGTAATTTAGTTAGTCTATAATTTCAACATTATCATATATGATAGTTGGATAGTTGAGAAAACAACTCTATATCGAATCCATCATATTTAAACTACCAACTAATTTCATTTTTTATCATAATTTTTTGGATTTCCTGACTAATTTAAAAAAAAAGAAACATCCCAGAACAACAACCTAAATTTTCAATGAAACTACCCATTATTTTATTTCCATACACTAGATAATCTAGGTTCCCCAAAATTTTGTATGAAACTACCCGGTTAGATGATCATGGTCTTCAAAAGTAACACTTTGTAAAGAATATAATACTTAGTAATTTTAATGGTTTTTATTCTCAGCACATTATCTCATGTAACACCCTTTATTTGTATGAATTCTTATATGCAATTTAGTTTGGTATTTCATTTTATTCTTCAAAATCAATACGTTTAATCAAAATTGATGTGTAACACCTTATAAGAATCATAGTTTTTGTTACTAACCCAAAAATGAATGACAAATATATTTACACATATCCAAATTCATCGTATGTATAAGTCACACAAAAATTTATTATAAATATTTAAATATATTTGATATTTACAATCCCCATATGAATAATCATGGATCCATATATAATTAACCCCCACCTTTCTAGAATAAAGAGTAATCATCTATGTTTTTGATAATTCCAACCCAAAGTCCATATATCTATTGATACATTACTCATCAGATATTATAGTTCATAATAAATCTAACACCTAATATATATAAATTATATTTAGGTATAAAATTCAAGCTAATATCTATTATTAAAAATCAATGTCAAGGTAGATGGAATATGAATCCATTATCATACCCAACAAATAACTTTTAGATTCATTTATGATAACTAAAAATCATTTTAATGATTTAAATTAAAGAGTTCCCATATTAAAAAAAATGTAATTTATAACCTAGAATTATAAATAGGATAATAATATTTAAATAAATGAATAATTAAAATATTTAAACAATATAATTAAATTTATGATCAATTCATATGAACTCCTTCATATTAATCATTATATCCAATTTCTATTTAATATCATATATTTTATTGAATTCTAAACATTCTATAGCCAAATTAATATTTTTTGTTTGAAATCACTTTTCAAATGAGAATATGAAGATTAAAAGGTAAAAAACATGAGTAAAATGGATGTGAATGATTTCAAGAATCACATATGTTCACCCAAATAATTCCCTTCAAGTCCCAACCAATATCACCACACATGCCCAGCCTTCATGCCTAACATCGCCACACTAGGTCATCCTACACACCAACGCAATCACAAATGCCTAGAAAGGTCCACCAAATATATTATTTTAGGTTAGAAATGTTTGATACCTAGTGTGGAACACCTATGTGAGTTAACACCTTAAACTAGTGTTTTGAAAATGCCTATAAAAGGGACTCTTAGGATCATCATTTGAAAGGACTAAAATAAAAATAGACTTCTTGAGGCTCTAATCTCCCAAGTCTCTCAGCCTAGTCCTCTAAGCCATCAGGTGGTGCATTAAGCCTCCATAATTAGTGGAAAATTAGTAGAAATCAATGGATTAGGATCTGTCATGGTTTATATTACCAAGAACCTTGAGAGTAACCCATTCCCCTTAGTTAAAAGTTCTTAGGTTGAAGACCCTTGTACTACTCAAAACATGAGTTCTAGTTATCCATGACACCTAAAGAGACAATTAAATATTTGGTAAAGGCCTCACTCAAGTGTTTTTTCCCAGGGATTCCATCTCCCAATGGCATATTTAACTCACCCATTCCTACTCTACATGAGCCATCTTACGCTCACCCATGTTTAACCAATGCGATCATATTCAACTCTCATAGGAATACTGGTGTTATCCATCTTCAGTATGACCAAGTTTACCCTACATGGGCCATCTTTATCAAACCCAGTTTTACCTTGTGCATGTTATCTTCTAATCTCTCATAACTCACCTTCATGATCCACCCTTTGATCCTTTTTTTCATACCACTGATGGTATGGTAACCCTTATCTAGGATCTCATTTTTGAGAGGGACCAAACAAAACCCCACCCCAAATCATCTAGGTATGTATAATTAGAATTCAAGGCACACCAATGACTCCTCCGAATCATAAATTCCCTTGGAAAATGAGGTCATATTATAAACTAATTAATAATGAGGATACACATAATGTTTTCAATCATACATTCATATGGTAATGATGGTCCTAACCATAGGTTTGTTGGCATTATGTTACTTTGGATGAGAAGCTATACCTGCAACTCGAAACATGAGGATAATTGGACCAAATCCATTTGGGTGCATAAGTCCGGACCCTGGGGATTGAAAATAAAATATTATAAATGAAAATAAAAGAAATTTCTCTCTTTTGTAGCCCCTATCTCATCCACCAACAGTGGAACAATATTATTTGGTTTTCTAAATATTACCTTTCTTATTGTTTCTCAAAGTGAGAATAAATACTGTGGGCTTAGAGGTTAATTATGATCATGACATTATATCAATAAAATACCTATATCAGGAAGATATTCACAATTCATATCGTCATATCCCCTTCTATCTAGGCCTCTTAGTTGATGTAATACCCAAAAATCATGTCATCCCCTAAAATTTCCATATTCTCAATGGGGAAACCCCTAGACCTTCTAATTCCCACTCCTCTATATAGGTGTTTACATAATTCCCCCCTATAGGTGCATAGGTAGTGAACATGTAAGGCCTAATGATGGCATAATCAAGGTGATAGACTTACCATTTTTTGAAAAGAATCCTTTTTCAGATCACCCACTCCCTTTGACATGGGACTCCCCAATATGTGAAATCCCCAAACATACTGAACTACATTGGTTCTAATTATTTTAAAGAGCATACATATGTATCACCTCTCATAGTCAAAATCCCAAAATTAGAACAAATACTATCTTCTTGTAAGATGATAAATTATGGAGCACCCCACAACATGGATTAAAACTGGAATAATAATATTTAATGAAATAAGAATATCTAATTAATTTAAAAAATGGTACCATCGATGTAAAACCATGAAAAAATATATAGATATCTCCATCTATGGAGAACCTCATATGTATGCAGATGATTGTAATGAAAATACATGATAATAATTGATCGTTAACTTCATGGATACAAATTTTATATTTGGTATTTAATAAATGATTCTTGAAAATATCTTATATCTATATGTGAGTCCCTGAGAAGGTAATAATTCTCCTCAAAAAGGTGCAATGAGATAGAAAAAAGGCATGGGAATGAAGGTTCATGAAACATATCAAATATGGGAACCATTAGGTGTTTCTATTTCTATGAATAAAAGTTTTTCGAAACTACCCAAAAAATACATGGACATATTTGTCTGTTATGGATGTTCATTCCACCACCACCATAAAATGCCTTGAAACCCCATGTAATGGTAAGGGCTGAAACAAAAATAGTTAACCCAGTGTGAAATGCATAACCAAAATGACTGTGTCACCCACATGTCAGGCCCCTTTTGTGCTCTCACAAAATTAATGCGGTCCAAACACAGATAAATAATAATCAATCACACATGTTATTGTGTATTGATATTCTACTTTAATTGAATTTTCAGTTTTTTGTTTATAGTCTCAATCACTTTCAACAAGAAATATCTTCAATGCAATGGAGTCCTTCCAACTATCACAATCGTATGCATTATCTACTTCCCCACCTAGGTCATTATCTAACCCGAGTACACTTTCCCTTACCTAGTGTCTTCAATGATGAGTTTCAAACGAATTAATTTATGAGTACCACATAAATGGTACCATACTAGTGCTGGAGGCTCCTCGATAACCCCATGAAAAAAATGAATCCCCACTACATGTCCACTTAGTGACATTTGGTGTCCCAAAAAAATATGACTCCAGTTACCCAATCAAACTATTTCACGAGCCATTCCCTAGAATGAAGAAAAAAAATTCCTTCTTTATCTTATGAATGTTTCTCAATATGTGAAAAAAGAACTCATTCCAAAAACAATGTGCTTCTACTAAGGGGATACAGATAGCAGTCACTTCCTTCAACACTGCATGGTATAATGTCCTCAACATGATGAGAAGACATCCTCATGAGATTTAGATCTAGTTAGTCATCCCCAAGAACCCAGGTAAACCCTTCGGAAGAAGCAATTAAATAATAAAGGATGGGTTCACATAATTTTCCCAACAGAAGAGGTCTTTTAAAAAATTATGGTTACAACTTATGGGAAGATGAAAATCACATCCTTTACTCCTGAAGACTACCAATGTAGTTTGGTAGTAACCAAAGAATCCCCCAAACAAAACATGGTGGAAACCAATGAGTAGATGAAAATTTATACTCATGCATGTCAAGCCATATAGTATAATTTGGTAGCAATCAGAGTAACAATATGAAATATACAAATATAAAATGGGGGTAGAATCATATTACCTCCCACACACATGAATATTTTTGGTATATATCGAAAGGAAATTGAGGGAAAGAGAAGGCCTGCATCTCAACTCCAAACACGAAATGGGAATATATCCCCATTCTGACCACTAAATTTACAAAACATATATTTATAATAATGAATAGGAAGACACAAATTCCTACCTACATCCTAAATTCCATTAAAAATATAATGATACACGAAGCTATATACGATGTAAGAACAAATAACATTGTCCCCTAAATTGGGGTGACACATCAACATAACACAAAGGTCACTATGAAGAAGAAGAATATCCCTGATCCCATCTATGATTATCACGAGAATAATACCATGATAAATGGAAAACTAGATTGGTTTCATACCCCCATTCTAGCTGGGGTCCATCGGTCTATCCTAGTGTTCACTTTTAGTTAGATATATCCCTTCAAAAATTCCACAAATCTATCAGAAAATTGCAACAACATATGAGAATCTCAAAAATGACTCCATGTATGAACGTCTCTATCCACATCCAATATCCCGATTCTCTCAAAAGATAGAATCAATAAAATATTCATCACCAACAACTATTAGAAAATTAAGAGGCGGTTTGTGAACCTACACTTCTCAATGTGGGTGTTCTTGAAGCCCATAGACATTTTTTCTATAGATGCTATGGATCCTACTCATCAATTACCAAATTATAGAGGTATTGGATGAAATTGAAAATTTCATTCCCAAAACTATGATGCGAATAGTTTTGCAGGTCCTCGCTAGATAAATTATATTAATGGCTTACTTTATACCCACAATCTGGTCGATCAAGAGATCCCATATCCTGATGAGCACCATGAAAAACCTCCTTACGACTAGAACATTAAAAAATAAAAAATCCCTCCACTTGCTATAATCCAAACTAAAGTCATTCCCTGTGTTATATAATGTAATATCACCCCTTATAGTTATATTTTAATCTATGATGGCAGTCCTCCGCATGATGGATTTCACTACAAAGGTCCTCCTGGCGGTGAAACTTCATTTATACTAGAAGCTCCTCCCCTTTCCATATCATCTATGAGAAAGCCTTTATATCATGAGGTTCTTGGGAAACTGCGGTCATTTTGGTCGGATGGATCATTACTGAAAAGTGATATCATTTTTTAACTAGAAGACAACCCAAGTCAATGATCATTCTCTAAACCACCCTTGGATTTAGTTCCATCCAATTCAACAAAATAGATTCATAAAGACGCGAATGTCTACAAAACAATTAGCTATAAAGAACCCACATCGAGAAGGTAAGGTAGAATAATCTATTCCATTAGAAGATTGGAATACATTTCTAATGAGAAAAAAGAAGACAAGGATAATATGCCCATCAGTTTCTTGCCCTCAACCACTTCTCAATTTGATATTCCAGAGGTACTATGAGAATAATACGTGCATTACATCCTCCAGAACCTCTGGAAAAATCTTATCAACTTTAAAATGATGTTATTTAATTTTGAAGGGTATCAAGACCATGTTAAGGTAATATAATAACTTTATCACCAAATTGAATTGGCGGCCCTTTCAGCTACACAACACCCAAAATTTGGAAAACAGCAGAAGGATATTAACATTACAGGACTAAAGGAATTGAAATAATTATGTTGGATGACCATAAACTCCCCATATGGTGTTCATATTAGGGGATGGGGGTGAATATAGATATTTTTATTTCACCATGACTTGTAATAAGAAAAATAAACATTAAGTGACATCATACAATGTAATTAAATAATGTCAATTCTTAGATGCGATCAGTACTCATGAAATATTTTGAACTCAGTAAGAATCGGCCCAGACTAAGTATCCGAGATGTCGATATAGAAGAGAGTGAGACAATGAGATACTTAGGAATGAAGAATACAAACATATCGAGTAGGTCTTATACTTAAGAATATCCAATCACGAAGAAACTATAGTATCTTCATAAGTAGGAGGCTCAAGTACAATTCATACAAGGCACCCAACCCATGTTCAAGATAATCACCATAAAATCACTAGATCATCCCCACCAATCTAGGTGAAACCCCATCCCAAATGGATGTGGTTTTCTACACAATCATTGAGGCTGATGAACCATGATTGAAGTTTGTGAGAATGGAATGGGACTAGCCCCGGCTGACAAGGCTGATGGATTTTTTTACCTCAAACTCATCCCCAATGGAAGACAGTATTTTACCATTTAAGGTGAATGTTTTTGAATTGATACTATCTATTCAAGCTATCTAATGACCCATATTCCTCATTCGTAAAATTAATTATGAAATTTTTAGTGATTCCATATAGATCACCAGTCGTCAAAAGATTTCAAAATTCACAGAGAACGAGAGGTTGCTGCATCTTGGAAAACACAAACAAGATGTTTATATCAATGAAGATGGTGAGAAAACTTGAATGAATTATACATAGATGAATGTTTTTAGAACCACCTTAGTAAATGATATAAAAATGATTCCAATAGATCGGAATAAGAGGAGGAGGTTTATGTTAATAATATGGTCTACATAGAAATGATTAAATGAGGAATGAATAATCAAAACCAGAGAAATTATATGAATATGTAGATTCCATAAACTATTCCACTACTTTATCCTTAGTGGAAATCATTCAAAGAAAAGGGTAAAGGTGCTAGAATAACATACCCACCACTTGAAAAGGTTGAAAAAATCACACATAAGTAAATTTTTTTATCAAAAGTAGGAAGAAATGAATGGGTTGAGAAAACACAATACTAAACTAAAGTAAGGAAAAATATGTATGATATATTTTCTACAACTAGAGCCTAACCCAGTGCTCGTAGTTGATGCACCTCAACAAATAAGGTTCTTCACAGAAACTAAAATGAAGCTATAAAATCCTGTCAAATGTTTTTCCAACATCCAATATATTTGTTCCACATAGTCGAAATATATTCAGAGCCCCCCCCATTAGGTCCAATACTAGAGACATATTAGATGCATCCTTATAGTTTATCCCACGTAGGTTACCCACTGTGAGTAAAAGAAGAACCCCCGCAACTGACCCTACCTATTACTTCCCATGTTCAAGCTCCTATTGAGATAATCGTTAACTAGGGGGATCATCAATACTATTGATTTATTGTAAGATCAATTAAAGGTTTTTGAGTAATAGTGTGAACCTGTGTAGTTGGAAAGGAAACTTTTCCCCAAATGGGTGGATCTGACCCCTCACCCGCCAAACATTATGGACCTTAGATTTCCAATATCCAATGGCTTGGGGGAATTGGATTATAATTTTATGCATTTTCTGTCACCCTATGATCCCATTATCGTAAAACACTATTAAAAGAAGAATTGAAACTCAGGATCTTCATGTAAACATTGAATGGTACTACCTTAGTATGGTACACTAGTTTTTCGGCTTGGTCAATCTAGAGATGGGAAGCTCTCAGTCAGCAATTTCTTTTTTATTTAAACTCAATGCTATAGAAGACAACAATCATTAACTGATCTAAAAACTGAAAATATTATAATGATAGTGTCTCATATTTTAGTTCCAGTTCAAATGTATTTACCTACTCTATAAAACAATATCTTCCTTAGGAATATGTTTTGTCCATTTGTATAGGGAATCTTTGAAACAATTTTTGAAAAATGCTCCTCCCTGTAACATAGATAGGACGGTTTCGTGATACTAACATAACATATAAGATATTATAATATTTTATCCTGCAAAGCAAGTCCAATTCTGTAGTAGTTCCATCATCATAAAGGAAGAGTACATTAAAATTAGAGGCAATTGCTATCAGGCTTAATCCATCCCTAACACCATCTCTAGCTCAAATTCCTGCACCACATCATGTGGAACCCCATCTTAAGAATAAAACACAACTCCATCCGCATTAATTTAAGTGGAAGGGATATAAGAACAACCCATTTGAGGAATTGAGGAATAATATTTATTCATTCTGAGATAAGAAAGTCCCCGGATAATTCATAGTGGATTTGGAGAACAACATTCTAATCTTTCTGAAGCCCAAGATTCCTAATCAGGATAGTCTTGATGATCTCAAAATTTATTTCTTCTTACACCAAACATTGTGGAACACCATCCAAAAAGAATTTATTTTCAATGGAATCTAGAAAAAAAGTTGGACTCTAGGAAAGTGAAATTGTGGAAACCCTTTTCACCATTGGAATGTGTATATATTGTGACCCCAAAGATATAGGATGAGTAGAAAAAAGTTTCGAGAATGGATATGTAGAAGATCAATGACTAGATAACCAAGAATACAATATATTAAATTCAGTTTTTCCTTAAGGAATTATTGAACCAACAACATTTAACCCAGGTTTCTCATTTTATTGTATGACCTACACTATGGACACCGAAGTCCTCCAAAAAATGGAACAATCTAAGAACCAAACGTCATGGGTAGGAAGATGAACCAATATTGATGACAAAACCATTCCTAAATCCATCGTATTTCATTCCCCTAACCTAGAAAACATGGAAAATCCCAATCAAATGGCACCACAATAGTTTATCCACCAGAAGAAATCCTCATCATGAAAAAAATTAATCTTTAGTTATATTAATGTAATTCATTAAATGGATCCCTTATATAATGATGAATATGGCCATGAACCAGAGACCACTACACCGAATTGAGTAACTAGAAGAAGAGGCCACAGTATCTGAGGATACAGGGAAATATGTGGTCCCTAAGAAACTCAATATTCCAACAATTCTGTTTCCTAGACTATTTATGATACTAGAAATAATGGAAAATCCCACCAAAGGGACCAATAAGAATAGGAAATTTTCCCCTCATACGTGAGGGTTTAACCTATCCCAATCATCCAACAAAATTTATTTGAGGGATAAAAATCGTCCGTTCAATTTTGGAAAGCTATAAAACTTATTTATCCTAATGAATCAAGGATATGAGTGGATTTAAAACATATTTTAATGTCTATTCTACCTACATAATGTACATCAACTCCTAAAGTTCTTATGAAAGAGCATTATTATACTGTGAAGAGTGGACATTTAGCCTAGAAATTTTAAATTATAAAACAATTATCATTAGTGATGTCTAGGATGTCAATCCTGGATGCTCTATGTCTATCAAAATACCTCTATAAAGACCACATAGAGGATTTACTAAACCCTTCAGAGCTTGAGGTAGAAGTTTTAAATTCTGAATTGTATCATGGAATGATTAATAAATATAATTCCATACAATTATATATTTCACAAAAAAGATAATGATGACATTGTACATTGACGCATTAGAAGCTTGTATGTTGTTGACAGGATAAGTGTCCTAGATATATGACATTCCTTCGTTGACAATGGATTAGGTGTTAGGATCATCCCAATCTGAACACATCATTGACTCATCTATAGTGAGGTCCACTAGTCCCCTTCCACTCTAATGCTACAGGTTTATGAAAAAATTGATGAAAATAACCTTTGTAGAATAAGACCCAAAGATATGTTTGGGTATTCTATTTCGAATTCATAATTTCGTATTTTTGAGCAAGATACAAACTTCATCATTCTTCTAGGGAGTCCTTGTTTTTATCAACATATAGAAATAACCTTTTCATGTCACCAATGCCTCAATTATTGCATTAATGGTCAAATTTAGATATTTCATGGTGATAAATCCTCATATGAAGCTTTCAAATAAAATAATATTTATAAAATATTCTACCATATGGAATTGAAACAACCCATGACTGATGGTGTTTCTCATGTCACTACCTCGAATGGTATATAAATGATACCAGTTAACCCCTTCAAATGGATCATTGAATAAATATGATGGCCACTAATCATATCGATGGAATGTGCCCAAATTCGGGCACATATTCCACAAAATTCATGATGTAAATCACGAGGACTGATCCTAGTAGTACTAAAAATGTCTTATACCCCGCCCACAAATGATAGGATATTGGGTGAAAATACCCCCATTATATCTCTTAAGCTTCAACGAATCCATGCATCATTATATGAGTCAAAAGGGGAAGTAATTTCACTATGAGGGAGTAGAGATACTTAATCTACATACCTCACCTCCCCTTTTGAGATTCATAGAAACCCAAAATTTTCATTTCTCTCACAGGAATATTCTTCATCTTATAGGTGTTGAAATGTTGATTCCTCTCTTAACTCTATAAAGTTTCCTTCATTAACTACTCAAACTAATATTGAGGTAGAAACAGAAGAGGAATATGGGACGAAAGTGGAAGTTGAAGATGAAGTCGTCCTTAGGGATAATCCTATAGAATTTAAGGAAGGTGTATCTACCACTATTGACGATCTCAAGATAAAAAACATGGGTTCAAGGGAGGACCCAAGACCCACATTGATTAGGGAAACCATGTATACTAATGAACAAGAGATATGTTCTTCCTTTATGAGCGAATATTTCATATTTGTTTAACTTGAATTACACATAAATTAGGGGTATCAATCCTGAGGTGGACACTCAACGCTTGGATGTGGAATAGAGTCACTAGGGTTACAAACAGGCATTCCGAAGGGCACACCCAACTCACGCTGCCAAAATTGCAACTAATGATGAAAAGATTATCAAGACCAATTTTATTAGGTATGTCAAGTATCTGAAATTGATAGAGAACAAAATATGGTAAAGAATAATAATGGAAAATTAACGGTATTCATTAACATCAATGTTCTCAACTTACACTATCTAAAATATTAATTCCATGTTCTAATCATGTAGCTACCGATCGATTCTACAGCTAGATATCACACACTTTCATCATGGATATTTTATCAGGATATAACTAAATCCTAATATCCCTTTAATATAATGATCCACCATTTTCAGATCAAACCAATTTATTTATTTCTATTAGGTAATTATATTTGTATTGAATAATGTTTTCACTACTTTCCAAAGTGCCATGAATCACATCAGAATATTATTTTTGGGAAGGATAGACGAATTATATTTCAGTGTTCTGGTGGTAAAGTCGTGATAATAGTCTAACCAACTTGATGATATTGTGATCGTCTTTAATAAACTATGACTGCATATCCTAAATGTGACCCTATTGAAATGCGCATTTCAATTTACCTTGATAATGTTTCTTGGATTCATCGTATATAATTATGGAATCAAATTTGATACTAGTAAGAAAAAATATATAATTAATATACCACCTATTCAATGCCCCAAATTGTTTTTGATATTATAGTAACAACATACCTATATTTTTTTCATAATAGAAAACCACACAAGAATGTATTTTCCCTTCACCAAGTTGATGAAAAAGGGTGGCACATATGAGTGTAATTACAATTTTCAGGAAACATTAGACAGTATAATGAAATATTATCTGAGTCCACCAATACTGATTCCACCTATTGGGGTGAATCTGACCATCTTATATATGGAATCCTTAGAATGATCTTTGGGTGATTTCAATTCACAATAGAATGATGTTGGGAATGAAAAAAAACCTCTATTATCTTAGTCAAACCTTTCTAAACACCGAGACTTGTTATTCAGATATGAAGAAGTTCTATCAGGAATTAATATTCATGATTCATATGATGAGGCACTACCTGTATTTCCACATGTTCTATTTGGTATCCTGTAATAACCCTCTCAAATACGTCCTTAGTTATCCTACGTTAAATGGATTTTTGGCATAGTGGGTAGTTATCTTGCAGCAGTTTGACATTCAGTTATTGTCTCAAAATAGTAAAAAGATAGGATTTTGAAGGCTTCCTTGATGAACATTGATTTTTAGAAACAACATTATTTATTACTAAATTTCCTAATAAAGAGATATCATCTATTCAAGATGAACCCCATACATGGGAAATGTAATTTGATGATTCATCTAGAATCTGAACATGGTAGATAATGGAATACACCAATCTGAACCATAATGGGTTGGGAGTCATGCTCATCTATCTTGAAAAGGAAATATTTCCTTTCTTTTTCCCGTTGTTATAATATTGTACAGACAATGTGTCATAGTTTCATGCCCTCATTACCAGGATATAAATGGAACATAAAACTCCAGTGAACAACATGAAGTGAAAAGGAAATTTAGATTCCAAAATAAAGAAGATCAATGTGGATATTGTTATTAAAAATAAGGATCTAATACCCTTTAATGATTATTTATGAAGACTAATTGAATAATTCCCCTTGGAGATGACATCGACTCACGTTCCATGGTCACAAAATTCCCAAGAAGATGCATTAGAAAATACAGGTACGGATTTAGTGGATCAAGCTCAAGATGAAACGGTTATTATCATTTCTCACCACCTAATAGTGTGGAAATTTTCTCATGTTTAAATTGGAGAAATCAATTATGTTAATTCCATCCCTGAACTAGATGGTCCTATAATTTGTTGGATGATTCCCATTGTGAACCACCATCAAAATGGAGTTTTCCTATCAGAAAATTCTAGAAAAAAGAAAACACATGGATTAGTGAAAAATATTACTCTTATGATGGCCCAAATCATTAAACTATCCTATACAAATGGGTCTCCAATAGAGTATTTCTCATTTTCATTGAAAAATAAGAGATTATTGATGTCATAGAAGAAGAAAATGCTTGATCCTATGATTCCCACCAGTAATGGTTCAAGAATTCCCAAAAAATATATAGGCTTTGGAACTACTCGCCCTGAATGATGTAGGATTGTATGAAATTAGAAAATTTTAAAATTCCTTCCAAATGAATGCAATCTTCAACCATAAAACCTTAGAGTAGATACACTCAGCTAAATACTCACGAACATTTACCATAAGGGGAATAGATGTTGTAGGCTTGTATTCACTAGATACAGTTAATAAATTAAAATCCATCCACTCTAATACTGAATTATTCTTAAAATGATCTAAATAAATATGCCTCAAATAATTTGGGATCAAATGGATTATTAGCTTCTTGATATTAAATATAATTACTATATTTTGTTCCTCTTATATGATTTTGATGGAAAATGGAGCCAATTTATTAGTCTATTTGAAGAATATGTATTAAGATTATAATATCAAATCAAACCATTTATATCTCTACCATGAAGTGACCAATGGGTAAATATATTACATCAAAAAGACCTTATCAAACATTACCTAAAACCTGAGGGGAAAGACAATAATCTTATCCTAAAAATCTCTTGAATTCCATTTGCTCCAACCAAACTATAACCCACACCACCACAAAACTAGCCCCACATTCATTTTTTATAGTAAAAATGTATTAATACCCATTAAGACCTGATTTACCACATTCTTCCTTTCCATATAAAGTCAAAATCCACATACAAGAAATCCCAAAAACATCTGTATGAATTTGAGTGACTTAATGAGCAGAAACTGCATACCTTAAATCACATAGAGGTCCAATAAAATCACAGATCATGATAATTTAACAATTATTTTTCCCTCTAATAATTCCTCCAAGGATAATCGATATTGGTAGTCAACACCTCAATGATAATAGGGAAGAAACCTACAATTTTTGAGTTGAACTATGAATAAACATATAAAATAAACAAGGTCCACTATAATCGGGATTATTCACGGATCTCGATTGATGAAAAGTTTTTTCTGGCCCCTAACAATGCAAGGTTTCACAAGAAATAATTTTTAAATCATTAACTAGGGTCCGAGATGCAAGATTACAAAAGGCATAACCAATGGTCTCCATCGCATGCCATTAAGGGGAAAGAGATGTGGTCCAGGTTGTACAACCTAAAACTACAGTAAATGATAGTTCAATATATATGACTTTAAACTATATATACTAACATCATAGTCACAAGAAATTAATCTATATGAAAGCATCCTTTACACATGATACAAAAAAAATGGTTCACATCCTTATTGGAAGATGTAAAACTGCATAACTTTTCAATATATTCTTGAGCAGATCATGATCATTGCTGGTGATCTGCCACAAAACTATCATTCATGAACTAAATGTGCCTTGATTCCTATATTAATTGGATAATGAGTGATTCCCATACCTTATTTCGTGGTTATAGACATAATGTATACAAAATTCACCCTATCATATATATAAACAATTAACTCTAAAGGGGTCTTCACACTCCATGGCTGACGTCAGTCCAAATGTTCCACTTGTGCTTAGACACATTCCATCCACACATTATAATCATTTTCTTGGGAAACATCCGATCTCCCTAACATTTCTTCAGCCATTAATAATATAATTTCAAATTCCAAAGGAAAAATATTCTTGACTATGCATTCATACACCCTTGTCTGGATTTTCATAGTTCACATTCAAAAGACCTATCAACCAAAGAAACCTTTATCCATAGAAGAAACCTCTTCTATCTCCATAATCCATGACAATATCATACTAAAAAACACTTTTCTAAAATTCTTCATGTACATTCCTTGTGTAGTCGTCCTGTATCATTTCTACAAATATGACAACCCTCAACATCAGGGTTTATAAATTCTTTATTCATGTTTGGAGTCTTTTAGAACATCATTGTCCTGTTAATACCTATGTCACTCATCATTTCCATGATTTATGTTCATAGTTTTATGACCTAAACAAGCAATATACCATTCATCCTTTCCACATGGAATTAAACTCTATGGTTAACTACCCTCTCAATCTACGTTAAGATGATCACAGAACATCATGTTGCTAGATTCTCAACCATGTGTGATATGTAGTGATTCAAAGATCCTACACCCTAGTACAAACACCACAAGATCTATATTCCCATGTCATTTCATCAAATCACCTCAATATGGTAAAGGAAACCTTTTCCACTCTTTGTTTCTGACACTAAGCATAGCTCATTTGGGATTAGTTATTTTGGAAAAAGATTCCCCACTTGATTGGGGAAATTTGTTCACATCAATGTTACCATGGACCTGGATGGAAGACCTTAAAAGAAACACCAAAATTCATTACAAAATTATTTTAAAATGCATGGTTGATATCTCTTGAATGACATAAAATTGTGTATTGTTATGGACCTAACCCAAGAGGAACACTATACTAGGTGTTGGTCTCCCCACACCCCTTCATCTGATAACTATATGTAGATTTATTCTTTCATTGATGAGATACGTAGAAATTACCATATACTATATAATGGGGCCAATTATGATAAAAAAAATGCCCATACATGCATTAGGGTCAATCATGCATATGAAACATTTCACTCTGCTCTTGGATGTTTCATACATGGAATGATCCCTTCCATATTCAGGAACCCTCCTTACAAAAAACCAAACTCTGTGTTTTGGGAAATATGAATCGCCATAAGCTTTCCCCTACCATTGGCATCAAAATGTCTGATTCCTAAGTACGCCTTTGTTTTGACTATGAATTGGTACAACCATGTCTAGATTTGTATAGGCCACCCTTAAAAGTCTTGTCAACTAGAGACACATTTATCCTTAGTAAAAACCTCTTCTATATTATAATGCTCCAAAAAAAACATTGTGATGGAAACCAATTTACGAACATTGTCTTTGATCATTAGTCACATATGTTTACCATATCACTTTTTGGATTTGAAATCCCCCAGATTACAGCATAAGATATTATATAATCACACCAAAAATTGATGGATTATTTTTTATCAGATAACCATGAAATCACAAATCACTAATATTCCATTCAATGATAAATTTCCTTAATTTTTATTCATCAAATTCCATTTCACAATATGTTAAACAGTATGGTATACAACCTAGTCATATGACATTAAACTACATGATGCCTTAACACTCATCATAGAGGATACTTTTCTCCATGTTTCAGTCATCCAACACGTCACCCTAAATAATTGTGTGTGACCTGATACTCATTCCACTAGGACACATAGTGACACAAAGATCCTCTATTCTAGGCACAACTAGTACAAAATCCAAAATATTTGTGTTCCTCCATTCCCAAACACCATCCTTTGAAAAACCACCCACAATGGTCTAAAGAACATTGTATCCTTATAAAATCCCCGAACATCATTAAAATAATCATGGATTCCATAGGATCCCTTTTAAATAAATTGCATTGATACACCCTAGTTTGATGTTTCATAAGTCTCCCAAAAAATTCAGGTCAACAAAATGAACCTTCCTCATATGGGTAAACCAATTATATCTTCATAATCCCCAAAAATATCTTGTTCGAAACTACTTTTCAAAATTTTTATATGATCAATACATTCAAACTTGTATCATTTCATATTTTAGATCTAGAAATAAAAATTCATTATTTTAAATCCCCCATTATGTATCTGAATAATGTCTGAAAATTCTCAACTAGTAAGCCCTACTAGGTTAATCATCATATAACTCATGGTCAAAGATATTTCACCTAAACAGAAGCTTAATTATTTTTTATTGAAAGAGTATAAACTACACATGAAGAGAGATATAATAATCACCAATTTGGAAGCACACAAAATAGAACCTTCAGAAAGAGTCGAGTCTCAGCTCACTACACCTGAATCTGCTTAGTTTAGGAAAAAAATTAACGATTTAAAAAAAAGAATAATACTTATTTGGTTGAAAACATGAAATTGGTGTAAATAAAGTTATGTCTCACCCACTAAGACATCTTCATATATAACATTAGAAAAAATTGGGTCAATGAAACAAAAGACACAAATTCATAGTGTCATTCGTATGACTAGAAATAGTCGAACCATTCTCTCTAAGTTCAATGTCCTTGAAAAAAAATTAGATTAACCTCTTGTTCCCATGATTGTGATTGAAAAAATTTTATATGAGTATGTTTAGGAAAATAAACATACTTCGGTGTTATGTTCTAATTATATAAGAAAATAGTGTGCAAAAAAAATTGAATAGAAAACAAAAACATTTCATTCGTAGAGAAAATTTCTAAGTAACATCCACAAATTGGAGTCTCCCTATCATATTTTACAAAACACCATCAATTAAAATCTTGATTTTATGAAGGTTATCTCAAGAATAATTGAAAAACTATCAAATATAATCTATATAGATAGTCTAAGAATCTTTAGAAAGTATAAAATCTTCCACTACAACCACAATAGAATGCATTCCCACACCTTGAACCCATTCTAGAAAATAATGATGTTTTAAGCCCCCCCTCTAGCGGTATCCATCAATTGTAAGAGACATGATATTTTAATTAATTTCATTTAAACCTATTTATTTTACTCTACCTATTTATTTTACTCTACCTATTTATTGATGTGGTTGGGCTATTCATGGGCTAATACATCTCAGATATCTTTAGTTTTGGTGAGAAGTTTTTCTTTGATAAGGTGTTTTTTTGACTCTTTCTCTTTCTTCCATTAGTGAATGATCTATGGCATGGTAATGTGGACCATGTGATATTATAATACAACATATCCAAACATTAGAAACATGATCTAGAGATGATAGTGTTTTTATGGTAGATCTTATATGGGTTTACTCATGACTAAATCCTAGATATACATCCATAGGAACTGGTGGAATGCATCAAAAGTATCCTAATCCTTTGGGATTTCCATTGATCTAGTATTATGATGAGATTTTTTTACTTCATAATTAGTGTTCTTACAAATGTGACATGTGTTTTCCTTTATGGTGTAACATCACCATCACCATGTTCAATCGATTGATATGTGAAAGTGGCATCCCCTTTGGGTTCATCCACTATAACTAATGGCACTTAAGGGAGAACTAAATTATTCATCAACCATAGAAGATAGATACACGAAAGGAAAATGGGGATCAATGAGGTTCATGGAAATAACCCATTGATGGATTGGGTTCTTGGTTAGATTCTTCTCTAAAATTCCTTGCCTTAGCTATTTTCACTAATATTTCCTACTAAGGAACACTCTCCCACATTTTCTAATTTTTCTAAATGATAGGATATTGAAAATATCACACTTTAGGGATCTCTAATGTCGTTAAACTTGAAATATGAGTATTATAGGCCTCGACACCCCAGTTCTTGGTTTCCTTGGAATATTTTTCTACATACAAATCTACACCACTCAAGATCATTGATTTAATGCATTGGACGTAATAAACTCACCCACCAGGGAAATGACTAAAGAGAGACAATCATGTCCGTCTAACTCTATTAAATTCCCCAAACACCTCTAGGGAGCCAAGAATATCAATATCTTGATAAAGTTATCACATTATTTCATTATGTATTATATAAAATCCCATGCAATCCTCTCTATTAAGGGTATTAAAAAGGCTGGGTTGAAGACCCAAATTATCTCTAACAATAGCATCATCCACTATCCATTCAGAAGGATCAACCCTTTCAATACCCTCCAAATAAATATTAGATCTATCACATTCATTGTATGATTTAATGAAAAAACTATCTCCTCCCAGGTTAGTGATAGGGCCAACGGTAGTGGTCACAGTCTCCCTCAAATTTTGTAAAAGATTTAAAATAACACAAGAAATAGTATTTATTAATGGAATCATAAAACATTGTGATGTTTATAACAGACCCAAGCTTGACATACATGGACATTAAATTATTGTTTGTGGAATACTTAATACATGACACAAACAGACGCCCAAAGACTGTGTTAGTTTAGTGTTTTTGGGAACTTAGAACACAATATTCTAATCATGGTGAAAGATCTTCAACATCTCCCATAATGATCTTCCCCTTTAGTTTTCCTAAAAAAAAATTTCATTATGTCCTGGGAAAAAGAAAACATAAAAATGGAGAGCTTAAATGCTCGGTATGGGTAAACAAAAGAAATATGAATCATATCATATTCATTTGAAAATCTTATCCTGCAAAAGAGATCATAATATCATGTCATGGGATAAATCATAGAAGTGAAATATAATTCCAATAACCATAACATAATACATGAAACCTTGTGGAATACACACATAAGCATATAAAATCATTTCAAATTAGTCGAGGCTCACTGCCAAGACCATCATAGCGGAAAAATTCCATTACAGAACCGAGTTCACTCCTCGTTCCAGCCATGTTTCACTAAACCAGATTAAATTTCCATTCCACCCATGTCTATCTCATGAGATTTAATATTTACCCAATGCATAAGAGGGATATATAGGTCCCACCCATATCATAATGAAATAAATATTAAGTGTTCCACAAATTAATCATAAATCATTCATCATAACCTAATGTATAAAACGGGTTTCATAATCCTCATCCCATCATAACATAATCCACATAAAATAAATGGATATAATTTCATCATAAACCAAATAAAAACATGTGAAAAAAGGGAATTTATACTTGAAACATACCCATATTAAAAAATGTCATCTTAGATGGAAAATATTTTGGATAAAATAATTGAAATGAATTCTGGAGAAAAATATGGTTTCTTCTTCAAAATCATTATCTTTTCAAAAAATTTCGTGCAATTTTAAAAGAAAATAATTTTTTTTTGAAAATAATCATTAAATCATGTAGAGAAATCCTCATAGAAATAGGGTGTTATGAAACTGTAAAAATATGTTCATGCCGTATAAAAGGTGAAATATGGTTGTCTAATATTATAATAAAATATCAGTATACAATTTATTCTGAAATTATTACTTAATAATGAAACAACTAATATTGAGGAAGTAGAAGAAGAAATAATTTTTAAAGAATCAGTAAAGGATATTACCTCTTCTTCGACGCGCCTCTTCTAAACCACCTCTTAGGGCACTAAAGATGTACTATGAAGAAGACCATGACCTCTAGTATGTTTCTAGATAATTTTAGAAGCGAAATGATTAGGGTTTGGAAATGTTTGAAAGCTCAAAATGGAGTGAAGAGAAGAGGGAGGAGGTGCCCTTTTATAAGAGAGTAGAGGGGCACTTTTGGAAACCTCCAAACTATTAAATTATAATAAACTCAAACCCTACATAAAAATTCCAAATTGAATAAAATTCAAAGATGAGATAATATAGGGCTGTAATCCCATCAACCAATCAAATTTATACATGTTTTTATATTATTTTAAACCTTATCATTTTGATTTATCCTTATTTAATCTATTTAATTTTATTTGTGGTAATAATATTATAAATTTTAAATGGTTATAAATAATCACTAATGTGTTGTTAATTGTCCATAATTGGATACTTTATGTCCTTTTAGACCATATAAATTTTAATTTTTAATTTTTAAATATATTTGTGATTTTAAAATTTTTTAATAATATGTTATTTTTATAAAATATCAATAGTGTCAATTTTGACACTATTCATTTATTTGAATTTAAATAAAATCCAAACGGATGATAGAGTCAAACCAAAATGATTAATAGATTCATAACATGTCATATTCATATAGAAAATTCGTGGAGCACATTAATTAGTTCATATAATATTTATTTAAATATTTTTAAAACAATTTATTTGATATTTCTGTTAATAAAATAATTACTACAACATTTTTGTATAATTATTTAATATACATATTTGTTGCATAAAAATTAAAAATAAAATACTATGAGGAATATAAATCTAATATATTTTATAATAATACTTTTATTCAAATTTATCATCTAAAACACCCAACTTTTAAAATGTTATGTTTATTAAATTATGAAGGTGGAAACTTTGACAACATTTAAAATAAAATAATATAAATGTCATAATCTATTTTATAAAGCTATAAATGGTCCAAACGTCAAAACTTGGATTATTATAGTGTATATATACTCGACCAATAATTATTGGTCTAGTGTTTGGGCCTTTTTATGGGTATTATTATTTTAATAAAAACTATATTATTGATTTTTCACTAAATAAATTATTTATTCACCATTAATGTATAATATATTAAGGTAATTATATATTTCATAAAAATTAAAAATATTTAATATTTAAAATGATTACTTATAATTGAATTTATATTCTATTTAACCTCATAGTAAAAATAAATTAATTATTAAATTTTGAGTGATACATATTTAACATTCCTTTAAATAAAATCAATTAAAGGTCTTAATCTCATCCAAGTGGATTCCAATAGATAAAATTTAAACCATAATATATTTTAGGATGAAATATAATCACAAAATTATATTAGGAAAAGTGTTAGGGTAATTTTATAATATTATTCTTAACCTTAATTACCTGATTTACCTTTAACTAGGGTAAATAAAATTTACCGTAGTTACTATTCATAATGGCAAAAAATAATAGTAACCTATTTACATAATTTATACCTAATGATTCCAAATATGGAATCCACTTTTTCAAATTCAAACCACAAAATTTCCAGTAATTAATTTAAAATTAATCTTATTGTTGAGAAAACAGGTTTTAAAATTAAAAGCAGTGAAAAATATTCAATTGTTTTTACCTTTGAATTAAATTTAAAATTAATTCAAATGACATAAATTATATTAAATAGTAAAAATATATAATATTTATACTTTAAATCCAAATAATATTGTAATTTTACCATATGAATTATCTCGATGAAAAAAGTTGTTTTTAATTAAAATTTAGCATATTTTTACTATTCATCAAAATATGTATAATGTCAAAAATTTATCCAACATAAATTATTGTATCCTGATTCAATAGAAGATGTTTAAACTTTCAAATTTAACTTATAAACATATCATAAATTTTATTTAAAATGGGTGCACCATCAAAAGGTGACAGAACTGCATTTTTTTTAAAAATACTTCTTTTATCTGAAAAATTAATTTTGTTCCCATACCATGTTCTAGAAAATTATGTAAGAAAAATGATAATATTATAAAATTCAAAATTTTGTTAATATTATTCAAAACACCTAGTTTATAACAATATTATAAAAATATATTGTTTTTTAGTGAAACTTGGTATTGCATACAACGCAAGCCATCAAGGAAGGTTGCTTTTTCGTGTAACACAAGACATGTCAGTGTTGCGTGAAATATTCCTTTCGTGTTGCATATAACATAATATAATCTTATTTCATTGAACAGAATCTATTTTTATTGATTAATTCTATCAAAATAACTTGAAATTGTGCATAAAACCATCCAATAATAGTGTTGTGTATACTGCAAGCTAATAAAATGTTGAGTATAACACAAGCTAATATTGGTGTAGCATACAACATAAGACGTCAATAAAATTAAAAATAATCTTTCTTATAAAAGTTCGGGGTGTAACATTATACCCACATTAAAATTATTTTTTCCCTTGAAAATTTTCAGGGTTATAAATGGTTTACTACTTTAAAGTTTTTTTCATATAAACCCACATCTAAAAAAGGAATACTAAAACATAATTTTAAAAAGGAATGTCAGAATCATAACGGATACCCAAAGTAACTCATCACTAGGTTTCCACATAAGAGAACATATGTGAAAACAAGGATACAGTAGGGAAATCTAACCATCATGTTCTAATGGAGAGTGGTAGAGAACATGGTTATGAAAAAGCCAACAATCACAAAGCCATAAATTTGGGATGATATAAGGTACCATCTGATTCATCGGATATGAGGGTAGTAGGACAACATTTTTGGTTTTCAAGATCTTTTCCCTAAAGTTGATGAATTTTTTAATAATGAGAAATACGTACTTTATTTCTGTGTAATATCATTGTTAGTCATTCCATGAACAATTTCCACTTTATCTCTTATTTAAAGAAATGAAGTTGAATTTTTCATTCGTGAACTGTTAGCAGACCATGAGATAGAATGATAGGTCATTCCATCTGTCTCAAAAAAGGTTAGAACATGTTATCAAATATGAATAATTCCACCTATAGTGAGATAATAAATTAGTCTTAAAATGGAAAATAACTTATACTATCCATAAATATATAACATTACAATCCTTCCAAAACTAAAAATATAAAAATGTTGAAGGAGGTGAACTAAATCTATTTAACATTTGTCTCCCATATCTCACAAGGTAGTTCTTGATTGTCACATTCCAAACATGTGAATACCTTAATCATGTATTATCCTAAAACTTGAATTACCATAGAACCTTAGTGAAAACATGAATGCTATCAGAAGTTAACTCTTTCCACATACCAAAATCCAAAAAATTCTATATACTCAATCCATGATATCACTTTTTCCTTATATCAATTAGGATATCATTAATACTATCAAACACATTATTTTCTTTGTATACCTTCATTATGTGCATATCATCTACTTTTAAAGAATATTTCAATCACTTTTCATGGTTACTGATACCATATTCTTATGGAAAACCCCAATGGACCATATATATTCCTATATTCCATAGTATCCTTAAAGTGCCTCTACAAGGTTATTCTTAAATATGAATACATAAACACTTTAATATATCATCTTAAATGATTGGCATGGAATAAGTCCTTCCTCAATCTAGAAGTAACCTCTTAGGTAGGGGCATTGATTTGGGTAATGCATGTGTCGTCCACATTTAAGTAATTGAAATCCATGATAGTCCATCACTCTATGAACCTTTTCCCCACACAGATAGCATATTCCCTTCCATTTGAGGTATTTCTCAAGGTTCTTCTTCCCTTCTTCTTGATATGTAAAAATCTTAATCTTTCTTCCTTTATGTTCCTTACCATGAGAACATGCGTAAAATTCCATCTTCCACTTATTTGATGACTTTGGAATACCACTAAACTTTGAATTATTAATCATATATCGTGATAACTGATTCAACATAATCCAAATATCTTTCTCTCTAGGAATTATGCAATTTCGTTGCTCATAGTCACTAATTTGTCCATCAGATTCAACGTTAACCCAATTATTTCTAGTTCCCTCCATTGACTAAAATAGAAAAGGAATAGTGTGAGAGGAAAAAATCTTACTTGGAAAACAACATAATCAAGGGGGGTTACTTTAAATCTCTAACATATTAGGTTTAATCCAAGGTTATTCATGATTGATATCATAAATTTAGGACTGTGGCCTATACTTATACTTAACCTTAGAGGCATCCCTAGACATACCGTGGAAGTATCTCTAGGGATCTCAATAAAGTTTTCGAATCCTATTTCCCAAAGGTTGACTAAACCTTCACTCCGATACCAAATATAACACACCCAATCTTGAAGTACATGGAAAATACAATACTGTTTGCGGAATACTTAAAACATGACACAAACAGACACCCAAAGACCATATTAGTTTAGTGTATTTGGAAACATGGAACACAATCTTCTAATCATGGTGAAATATTTTCAACTTCTTCTATAAATATATTTCACATTAGTTTTCCTAAAAAAACATTTCATTAATTCTTGGGGAAAATAAAACATAAAAAGGGTGAGATCAAATTCTCAGTGAGGGTAAGCAATGGAAATATCAATCATATCATATTCATTTGAAAATATTATCCTACAAAAGAGATCATAATATTATGTTTTGGTATAAATCATAGAAGTGAAACTTAATCCCAATAATCATAACATAAGACATGAAACTTTGTGGAATACACACATATGTATTAAAAATCATTTCATATAAGTCGAGGCTCACTGTCTGGACAATTATAGTGGACAAAGTCCATTACTGAACTGAGTTCACTCCTCGTTCCAACCCTGTTTCGCTGAACCAGATTAAATTTCCATTCCAACCATGTCTATCTCATGAGATACAAATATTTACCCAATTAATATGAGGGAGATATAGGTCCAACCAATCTTATAATGAAATAATTCATACATGTTCCACAAATTAAACATAAATCATTCATCATAACCCAATGTATAAAATGGGTTTCATAAACATAATCACATCATAACATAATCACATCATAACATAATAAATATAAAATAAATGGATATAATTTAATCACAAACAAAATCAAAACATGTAAATAATTGGGAAATTATATTAGAAACGTACATATATTAAATAATGTCATCTTAGATGGAAAATATTTTTGATAAAACACTTGAAATGAATTCTTGAGAAAAATATCCTCTCTTCTTCAAAATCATCATCTTTTCTTAAAATACCGTACAATTTTAAAAGAAAATATTTTTTATTGAAAATAATCATGAAATCTTGTATGAGGAATATTCTTAGAAATAAGGTGTTATGAAATCGTAAAAATATGTACAGGTCGTATAAGTTAAAAATACATTCTCCTCGTACTTTTTTAGAAAAATATAAAAAGTACCTTGTATGGTAAACAAAAGAAAGATTACTTCCACACAATGTGGTAAAAGTAAACAAACGGTAAAAATGAATTTAAATATACACTGAAGAATAGTAAACATTTTATGAAAACATTTTTAGAAATCATTGACATGGTTGATAAATATAACCCCAGTAAATACATACGTATAAGCAATATCAGGTAAAAATGCGATTGCAAAATTATCCCTTACCATTTATAATTGGTCGAATCATATGTGTAATAAAAAAAAGAAAATTACATCCATATTTAAATATCATATCCTTTATAATAAAAATCATAAAACATTCATGGGAAGAATAAAAACTACACAAAATAAATATATGGTGATTAAAGCATATGTCTCACAGAAATAAAAGTGATACGAAATAATCCCTTAACTTAGGTCTGATATCTCCCTTATGTGTCTGAACCTCGTTTATAATGATTTAAATAATTTCATTGACTTATTCAAGAATCATAGTAATTTTTATTATATCATATATTATTCACTTACGACTTCATATTACCTGTTCATTTGTCAACTCTATGTTGAAGCAACATTTTGGGTAATAATCGTTTCATGTTTCATACATGTTTAGACTTGTTTTTCGTGACATTATTTTTTATATCATTCTTTTTTTAATTATATAATGAAAAACTTTATTTATATATCATATATATTCTGTATATTGATATATATATACAATATATTGACAAATGAAATGAAATACACTGTTCATAGAGACAGTTGGTCGTACGTACGCGTGAACGCTATTTTCGTTTCCTTATTGAATTGAATGGAATTAAGTAAATGAATCATATATATACATAAATCCAGTAGAATTATTATTTCATATGTTTCATGATTATTTATTATATATACTTTATAATCATTCTTGAATGGTTAACATGGAGAATGAATCGCATCGCGTCGTGGAGACGATAATCCGTACGTACACACGAGCGACGATATCGTTCCCATAATTATTGAATGGTATTGGAGTGGATTGTATAATATATCAGAATTAGTATCATTTTATATCAATAATATATAGTAATTATTTCCACCATTATACCCATCCATGTAAGGTGGTGGTGGAAAAACATATTACACCACGGCGTGGAGAAGGTAAGCCATACCTACGTACGCGCGGTGATTTTTTTTTCATAGGATGGATAGAAGTTGAAATATGGTTGTTTCATATTCATAACAACATATCAGTATACAAGTGATACTGGATTTATTACTTAATAATGAATCAAATCATATAGAGGTTGTAGAAGAAGAAATATGTTTGAAAGAATCGGTAAAGGATATTACATCTTCTTCGACGTGCCTCTTCTAAACCTCCTCTTAGGGCACTAAAATCGGTCTATGAAGAAGACGGGGACCTATATTTTGTTTCTAGATATGTTTAGAAGGGTAATGGACAGGTTTTTTCTGAGTTTGAATGCTCAAAATGGAGAGAAGAGAATAGGGAGAAGGTTCCCTTTTATAAGAGAGTAGAGGTGCACTTTTGGAAACCTCCAAAATATTAAATTATAATAAGCTCAAACGTCACATAAAAACTTCCAAACAGACTCAAATTATAAGATGAGATAATATTAGGTTGAAATCTAATCAACAAATCAAATTTAAAAATGTTTGTATTTTATTGTAAACCATATCATTTTGATTTATCCTTATTTAATATATTTAATTTTATTTGTGGTAATAATATTATAAATTTTAAATCATTTTAAATACGTACTTATGTTTCGTGAATTGCTGATAATTGTACAATTTATGACATTTTAGACCATATAAATTTCAATTTTTAATCTTTAAATTGTTTTTTGATTTTAAAACAATTTAATAATATGTTATTTTTATAAAATATAAACAGTGTCAATTTTGACAATATTCATTTATTTGAATTTAAAAGAAATCCAAACAGATGATAAAGTCCAAAAAAAATTAATATATTCATAAAATTTCATATTCATCTAGAAAATTCATGTACCACATTAATTAGTTCATATAATATTTATATTAATATTTTTAAAACCATTTATTAGATATTTCTCTTACTAAAATAATTACTACAATATTTTTTTGTATAATTACTTAATATACTTATTTTTTGCATAAAAATTAAAAATATAATACTATGATGAATATAAATCTAATATATTTCATATTAATACTTTAAGTATAATTTATCTTTTAAAAAACCCAACTTTTAAAATGTTATGTTTATTAAATTATGAAGTTGAAAACTTTGACATCATTTAAAATAATATAATATAAATGTCATAATCTGTTTTATAAGGCTCCAAATGGTCCAAAAGTAGACACTTGGATGATTATGATGTAGATATACTCAACAAATAAGTTTGAGTCAAGTGTTTGGGCCTTTTTATGGGTATTATTATTTTAATAAAAACTATATTATTGATTTTTTACTAAATAAATAGTTTATGCATCATTAATGTATAAGCTATTAAGGTAATTATATATTTCTTAAAAATTAAAAAAAAATTAGCTTTCAAAGGAGTATTTATAATCAAATTTATATTCTGTTTAACCTTATATTAAATATAATTTAATTATTAAATTTTTAGTGAGACATATTTCACTTTCCTTTAAATAAAATAAATTAATGGTCTTAATATCATCCAAGTGGGTTCCAATAGGTAACATTTCAACCCAAGTATATTTTAGGAAAAAATATAATTATCCAATTATATTAAGAAAAGTGTTAGGGTAATTTTCTAATATTATTTTTAACCTTAATTACCAGATTTACCTTTAACTATGGTATATAAAATTTACCGTAGATACTATTCATAGTGGAAAAAAATAAACGTAGACTAGTAACATAATTTTTACCTACTAATTCCCAATATGGAATCCATTTTTTCAAATTCATAACACAGAAGTTTCAGAAATTAATTTAGAATTTTTCTTGTTGTAGAGAAAACGGGTTTTAAAATTTAAACCATCGAAAAAGAATGAAATGTTTATACTTATGGATTCAATGTAAAATTAATTCCAATTATATACATTATATTAAATGGTAATAATATATTATATTAATACTTTAATTCTATATAATATTATAATTTAACCATATAAATTATCTCGATGAAAATTTTTGTTTTTAATTAAAATTTATCTTATTTTTACTATTCATTAAAATATGAATAATGTGAAAAATTAATTCAATGTAAATTTTTATATCCTGATTCAAAATAATAAGTTGAATTTTTCAAATTTAACTTATAAACATTTCAAAAATTAGATTTAAAATCGGTGTGCCATCAAAAGGCGACAAAACTGCAATTTTTTTAAAATACATCTTTTATCCCAAAAATTAATTTTTTTCTCGTACCATGTTATAGAAAATATGTAAGATAAATGATAATGTTATAAAATTAAAAGTTTGGTTAATGGAAACAGCTAGTTCATAACAATATTATAATAATATATTGTTGTTTAGTGAAACTCGGTATTGCGTACAACGCAAGACATCGGGGAAGGTAGATTTTGCGTGTAACGCAAGCCAAGTCAGTGTTGCGTGAACGATTCACTTGGTGTTGAATATAACATAACCTAATCTTATTTTGTTGAAAAAAATCTATATTTAGTGTTTAATTATTTAAAAAAACATGAAATTGTGTGTAAAACAAGACAATAATAGAGTTGTGTATGCTGCAAGCTAATACGGTGTTGCATATAGTGAAAGATAATATTGGTGTAGCATACAACACAAGACATCAATAAAATTAAAAATAATCTTTATCATAAAATTTCAGGGTGTTACAATGTTAATTTTACATTTCCAAGATTATCCTCCATCTCTATAGTATCTGGAATGAATTTAGCCTCATCCCATAACACTTATCATGTCGAAGGGATAGACCTTCCATGATGAATTTATAAATTATGTAGATTATCCACCTAAGTTCACATTGGGTCATCTCTAATTCCCCTGATATAGGATAGATAATTGAATCCTATAACCCACCAACATGATAAAAAAATTATTATGAAAAAATCAAAAAATAATTGTTTATAAAAAACATACCACGAAAAACAATGCACTTGGCCAAGGAATTTATTCTTCATCATCCCTCCACTTTCGACTGAATAAGGATAGCGCATTCCTTCTCAAGAATAGTTACTATAGGTGGAAGTTGTTAATACTCTCTCACCATCTCCTATTCCATAATCTTCTAGCTTAAAAATAGATCCCTTGATTTAGGAGCTAATACACCAGCTCTAATAGGGGTGCCTATATGGGAATATATTGATGATGGGATCTCAGATGATTATATCATTAACCTTATTATTTCATGGTCACCATTCCCTTAGTAATAAAATTGTTTTCAAAATAACTAATAATGTAAAAAAAAGAAATAAGAGAAGGGGGAACCTATATCCTGAAGATCAATGAATTCATCCCATTCATCGGTGAATTGTTCATCATCACCTTCAGTGACACCCTGATCTATAATATCCTCTACTCACCTCATAGTAGTGATCTAATAAATGGTTTCATAAATGATAATATCCATATCTTGAATGTGTATTACTTCCTAAATAGGGTTTGTGATGAAGTGGATGTTAGGTGGGACTTGAAAATTCCCATCCTGTGGAGTCTATAGGATGGTGTAGAGGAATGACCACAAGTCCCTATCATCAGAAGACTTTTCCTACCAAAATTGAACTCCCTCCAATTGTACATAATCTACGGTTAAACCAATCTACTTTTATGTAGACCTGAATCTCCTCTATTTCACACGATTCCTAGTATTCTCCTCCATGGTAAAATGAGGGGAAACTGGATCCTAGGATCCCTCTTGAAGATAGTGGACATAATGTCTATGCATTTCCTCAACTAGGATAACCCTTTTAATCCTAACATGATGAATAACCCATACCAGGAAACTATTTGGAAAACTCAGGGCATTATTATTATTACTCTATGTAGAGGGTTGATCCTTTCTACCATGAATCTCCTTCCCAAAAGTCATTATATCATTGACATGGGGCACACTTATTTTCAAAATCTCCTAATGGTATGACATGATCCAAGATTTAGCATATAAAGAGGCTATCCCAATTGATGAACTATGTTGAGGTAGTTTAAAAACCACTTGAGTTACCTCCACATTCGTGGGGAACACAGATTGTCAGGCCACCATTGTGTTCCTCTCTAATGGAACATGAACATAAGAAGATATTGTTGGTTTCCAGAAGAAGTTAAATTAAAGTTGAAATCTCTAAGGATAATAGGATTAATTGGAATCTTGAGAGTTAATTTGGGATACTAACATTCCATACTTGAATAAAATAATGTATGATGTCACCTCATCATTAGATTATTCATATTCGGTGAACGTACCATTGGGTGTATCCCCACATGGAAGGAAGTTGAATTAGTTTTGTAGATTCATTATCTTCATCAATTTTCATAATTCAGAAAAATGGGTTCGATTATAGAATCAAGCCAAACAAATGGTTGAGAATGGCCTCCAGGAACTCTGATTTCACTCAACATGGAAGAAGAAGAAATTTTTTCCCAAATCCATCCCTAAGGTACATAAAATGTCATGTTCATTCGGAAGGTGGAATTCCCCATATGCATGTGCAATGAGCATCGGTGAATTATCACCAAGAGAGAAGAATGAAACCATATGTACTCCACATATACTAGCATGGCCACTATGGAAAATGTTCCCATACCCACACCACTATTAGATTCATTCATTGCTATCTTTTATATTCTTAAACACATCACTAAAAATATTGAAATATGTTCCTCGGTGGGTATGTTTGACTTGACTGTATACACCCATCGACCATACTATCCTTTTTCCAATGTGGGCCTAAATCAACCCAGAACACCCCACTTTTATATTGTGGAACATACCATGGGATGTTTTCATGAAGTCCCCTCCCCCTTTTTCTTCACAAAATCATTCATACAAGCCTTTTTGTGGAAATCACCCATTAGGAAAGGGTTTTCATTCCTGATGTCTCAGGATATCTACAACCACTCATGATCCAAAATAGGCATCCATTCAACATTATCTCATGTGGATTTCGGCAGGATGAACTCATCATACATCTCTACAATAATAGTCTCCCCCAATATATTGTACAAATCCTATTATCTAACATAAACTTATTCATGTGTTAGATGTAATTTTTTGATCTATGGGCTTCATCAGCTTTATTACTCATTAATAATGTCTAGGATCTTGTGTATATATGTCTGGGCTACCTATATGGCATCATAAATTCAAATAACCATTTTCTATACCTCAAAATATACACAATAATGGTGCACAATGTATTCTCACATCAACTCTGGTTTGATACATTCACATATGAGTTGGCCCCAGTCTTCCTTCCAACCTTTAGATTTTCCCATCATCAAATTATGAATTATGGAAAAGTAGGAGTGTGGCAGTGACTTAGGATTATGATGAATTAAATCAAGGAAATAGTTACTATGATTCATGATGAAGGATTCAGGTGATGTTACCTTGTTTATATAAACTCCCTTTGCCGAGATGTTTTTTGGCCTAAACATCTTGTACTCTTGGAACCAGGAAAGTGGTAGGTAGGGATTAAGATTTCATTTTTGATCAAAGGGCCGTAAAGTGAAATATAATTACCCTCAAGTTATTCATGATTATACTTCTTTAAATTATTCACCATATATTGGATAGTGGTGTCACATGTGTTGTAATAAACTTGTTTGATGAAATCCAACATTTCCTTGATATGATTATCATCCTATTAATGGAGACTCTGACCTTTAGATCACCTATCAGAAATATATTAGGAAATCTCAAGAATTAAATTTGAGTTATGTTTGGGTTGAAAAAATAATGAAAATTTGAAAAGGAGTTATCTTTTGCAGGTTACTCGACTAGGTTACTAAGCACAAATCACTTCCCCCAGTGACCACACATAGATCACTCACCAAAGTGTTAGTGTTTCACATATGATGTAATATTGTGTGTACGTGAATGGAAAGCATGGGAGTACGTCAAAAAGTTGATAAGTGAGAATAGATTTCACGATGAGATTAGTAGTTTTTAAGAACATTGTGGACGCATGAATAAGAACCAGTTAAAAAGTATGTTTTGTTTATAGACACATGTATGCATGTGCAAGTAATCAGCACGAGACACCCACACGATGAACCTACGTGATATACCTATATGAAAAAACTGTGCAACTCACCACTTGACTTATCTATTGAACAATAATAAATTCATAATTCCCACCAAGAACAATAATAAAGGTACATGTACATTTGGAGGCCAATGATGAGGGATCAAGCATTTTCTCTACCTCAAGATCACCCCATTTGCTTCTAATATGATCTAATCATGAAGGTGCGTTGTATTAATACTCATTTTTTCATATGATAATATGAAGTTTCAAAGTTAAATACCTCAAGTAAAAGTGAAGTTAAATATGTTATGGATCACCAACTTTCTCCCAAGTAATACCATGAAAGGACCAACAAGTGTTACTATGTAGGTCCATCCTGCAAGCCTGACATCACCATGGAAGGCTTGTCTATGTGTCAATGCCATCACAGAGGTCTAGAAAGGAATGCCCAAGAGACTCACGTTGGGAACAACTACATGATAACTAGTGAAACACACCTGAATGAGTTAACTCATTTTCCCAAGTTATGAAAAATTCATATAAACAGGACACCTAAGAACCACAATATTAAGTACTTAATGAAGAAGCGATCCCTTTAAGACTTCATTTTGTTTCTTGAATGTTCTTTTAAAATTGGGTGGCTTATAATAATTAATAGTGATCATGAGATTATGTTCATGGTATACGGTACTGGGGAGAGTAAAATGGAATATTTTAAAAGTGTAATTTTGATTATAGGTATATGTTCGAGATCATGTAAGTGAAACCCTTTTAAAAGAGATAAAATTAGAATATTTGGTAACATACTTTATATTTTAATAATTATATGACATTAATTCATGTCCAATGGCTCAAAAAATGGAAAAAATAATTTTTTTTGATAATTTTTGAGTTTATAAATCATCATAAAACATTTTCCATACTCGTTTTAACCATATTATAGGGTTTTACCAGAATGTTTTTACATTTCACTCTTTTACTTTAAAAATTGGTAAATATTTTTTAGCTACGTTATAATTTATCATCTTAAACATTAAAAATAACCCATTGTAAAAAAAGTATTTTTTATGGAACTAAATTTTACCAATATTTAATTCAATTTAATTTTTTATTTTTTTAAATATACATTAAAATAAAAATATATAATGTTTTGAAATATTAATTTTGATGATAAATGACATTTTTACTCCTACGAATTCTTAATCTTATTAGATATTTACATAAAATTAAATGAGTGTTAATAAATTTTAAATATGATGAATTAAATAATATTTAAATTATTATAACAAATATAAGAGTAATTTTAAAAAATTATATTTATTTATTTATGGATATTTATTTTACAAAACCGTATCTATCACGCAAATGCCTATTTTTTTAAAAAGGTTTATTTTAGAGAAACAAAATTCATGATTACGTTAAAGATACCGATGTTGTTGATTCAAATTAATTTAAAGTGATTAGAATCATTAAAATATATCTTATTTAAAAAAATAAAAAAAATCATTTCATCATTTTATAATTAATTATATAAAATTGTAGTTAAACAATTTTCATTAAATTATACATAAATTTTCAAAATGATGAGGATGGGTTTATAAATAACTTTTTGTATTTTAATATTATTTATTTTATTTTATAGAATATAATTTTATAGGAAAAATTTTTCAAAAATAATAAATTTTTACATATAATAATATAATTTCATAAAAGTGATGGAATTTGAAGAATTTTTATTTTCACGGTACACCTCAAAATCAATTATTTTGAAAAATTATAAAAAGAATACTAATAATTTTTTTTTGGGAAATTCCTAATTTAATTTTACTTTACCAAATATAAATAATAATACTAAAAAATTTATATTTTTTAAATAAAATATATAATAAATTTTTTTAAAAAACTTTTATTCGAAATAACATTTTTAATATTAACTTATATTAATTTTTTAGATACTAAAGGTAATAAATTTTAATTGTATACTATTCTAGTGTTTATTATAGATTTTGGAATAATTTATTTCTTAATATGTTGTGGTTTTTCATGTTTTGTGTATCATGTTACACAAGTTAGAGAATATAGTATGTAATTTAATGGATCTAAAATATTGGCTCATTACATTCTACCACCATAAATAAATTATGTCTTCACAAAGTCATTGTCATATAATTTTAATAATATCTATAGGTGAAGAAAATGTTGAAATCCCTCATTATATCATCCTCAATGATATATCATCACCAATATAAAAAGTAATATTAGAAAACACTTATTTTCCTTATCCATTTCAAGGAAATGTATCTCGTAAATATGTAATAAGGCCCATGTAAATGATTTTATTTTATTCATATATATTCATAGATTTCATTGAACTAAAATATATTAATATTTTATAAGGAATGTGTTTTCAATATTGTAGAAATTAATTTTTATTTTAAGTGAAGACTCTTGACCTATTTTGAAAATCAAATCCTGTTTTGTGGAAGAGGATATTATGATTTGCATATAATTTATTTATGTAAACATAATAATCATACCACTAAATGTTTCCCTTAAAATATATATCTCTTAATATGGGTACTAGATGTTCTAAGATAACATAATTGACATAATAATGTTGATAGAATTAAAATAAATCATAAAATTTAGCGTGGTGGGTAAGTGAAACCTAATTTTCCAACATCACTGGCATTGAATGCATAATGAGGCATCAAAATCGAGGCTAATATTATACATAAGATTATGTTGGAATTAATTTATTAGAATCCCCATTGAGGTAAAGTTTCAAGAGGTGGTATCTATTATAAGGTTTCCATGGGAGTCCAGTTTTCCCTTTGATCAAGCCTTATGTTACCTGTTTTTTTATTTTTATTTGCTAGGTTCTATTTAATAAGGGGATCACAAAAATGGGTCTAGTCCATGACTTAAGGCCATGAAATTAGATGTTATATTTTTATATTTCAGGAAAACAATCACTACTACATAATTGGATTTTAATATTTATTTAAAAGGCTGATATTGGTGCTAAAATGAATTGTATATGAAAGCGCCATAAGAAGTGGTCCAATTTTATCTATGCTAGAGAACTTCTTTTAAATTATGTATTACGTTAATGTTATATTAAACTTATAGCACACTATAGCCGAAAATTAACCTATATATGGAAAATAAATAATTTAATTAAAATAAAAAATACATCAAAAATACAAAAAAAATTACATTATACAAATTTCAAACATTGTTTTTTCAATAACAATAACAAGTAATATAAAAAATATTTAACAACATTAATGGTTTCATTTTCATTAGAACATAACCCCCACTAAAGATATCCTAGTTATTATTTCAATTTTCAAACAGACCATCCAAAATAAATTAATAGAATACATATATATAAGGAAACAATTATTATGTTTGTACTACTATAAATAAAAAAATTAAAAATAAACCTGAAATAATACATTTATAAAATTTCAATTTTAAATCAAATGAAAAATATGGAGTCATAAAAGTAAAATTGTGTATTGTATTGTCATCTGGATGATTCATACATGTCAAAAATTACAAGGGGATTGTTTCCTTAAAGTATCAAGATAATCCAAATGTTTTTTCCCAGTTTTCAGTATGTCACATGTCTTTTTTTACTAAAATGTCAGTTTAAACTAAAAATAGACACATAGAGTCATTGTAACACCCGAGTATTTTATGAGAAATATTTTGTTTTTATGTTATATAAATCATCAAAGGAATCTTTCACTACACACAACACTAGCTTGGCTTGCTTTACACGCAACCACGACCTTCCTCGATAGCTGCGTCGTACGCAATACCGAGTTTCACTAAACAATGATATGCTATTAAAATATTATTAAAAATAGTCGTTATGAATAGTAATAACTGAATTTTTAATTTTATAACATTTTAATTCAACTTATACATTTTCTAGAATGAGGTATAAAAGCAAAATCGGTTTTTTTCGATAAAAGAAATATTTTTCAAATAATACAGTTTTTCCGCCTTTTGATGGCGCACCCACATTAAATATCGTTTTTGAAACGTTTATAAGTTCAATTTGACAAAATAATATTCTTCTTTTGAATCAGGATATAAAAATTTACTTTGGATAAATTTTTGATATTTTTCTGATAACTTTCATATTTTGATGAATAGTAAAAATACGGTAATTTTTAAAAACATTATTTCATTGAGATAATTTATATGGTTAAATTATAATATTGAATAGTTTTAAAGTATAGGTAGAATATATTTTTACCATTTAATATAATTTATGTCATTATCATTAATTTCACATTGAATTCATAGGTAAAAACATTTCCATCTTTGGCAATGTTTTAACTTCTAAAACCCCTTTTCTTAACAACGGGATTTATTTTAAATTAATTACTGCAACTTATATGTTTTTAATTTTGAAAAATGGATTCCATATTCAGAATCAGTGGGTCCAAATTATGTTAATAGGCTACTTTTTATTTTTGGGTATTATGAATAGTAACTACGGTAAATTTTATTTATCATAGTTAAAGGTAAATCAGGTAATTAAGGGTAAATATAAGATTATAAAATTACCCTAACACGTGAAAAATCCTATTGGATGACTAAAAGTCTACCCATATCACCTAAGGGTCGGATTAGATTCATTTAATGGACTTTTGTCCATGAAAATAATTTAATTATTATTAAAACCAAAGAATGTGACAACATGTCACTTTCTTAAATCTTATAAGTATAATAATTTAGTGATAAACTTAATGAAACTTCTAAAATTAATATTCTCCAGAAATCTAATAAAATTATATACATCATAGGAATTTATTTAGAATTTTTAGGCATTAAAGAATTATCATTTATTATGACACAATAGTGATGTTGAAATTATTTTATTAATTAAAATATCAAATAAATGGTTTTAAAAATAATAAAATAATTTTTATATGAACTATTTAATATGATCCACTAATTTTCTAGATACATATGACATTTTATTAATCTATTAAAGATTTTATTTTGAACATATCCTCTGTATATATTTTATTTAAATTCAAATAAATGAATAGTGTCAAAATTGACACTATTGTTATTTTATAAAAATAACATATTTTAAAATTGTTTAAAAATCACAAAAATATTTAAAAATTACAAATTAAATTTTATATGGTCTAAAATTTCATAAAGTTTCAAATTATGGGAAATTCACAACACATATGTAATTATTAATAATAATTTAAAATTTAGAATATTATTACCACAAATAAAATTAAATTGATAAATAAGGATAAATCAAGTTGATAATGTTTAAAATAATTTCCTAACATGTCTAAATTTTATTGGTTGATGAGATTACCAACCTATCTCATCTAAAATTCGGTTATGAGTCATTTTGGATGTGTTTAAGTGGGGTTGGGACTTAATATAAACTAATATTTCTTATATTTCCAAAGGTGCCCCTCTCCTCCCTTATAAAAGGGAACCTCCTCCCTCTCCTCCTCACACCAATTTGAGCCTTCATGCTCGGCCAAACCCTACCCATATCACTTCCCCACTTCCCTAGAATCATCCTAGAGGTTCTGGTCTTCTTCAAAGACCAACCCTAGTGCCCTAAGAGGAGGTTAAGAAGAGGCACGTCAAAAAAAGAGGTAATATCCATTACCGATCCTTTCCAAATTATTTCTTCTTAAAATTATTCTTCTTTAGTTTTTTTATTATGAAGTAATAACATCACTATCACTCATATACTGATATGTTATTATATGTATGAAAAAACCCTATTTCACCATCCATCCATCCTACGGAAAACGAAATCACCGCGCGTGCGTACGTACGAAATACCGTCTCCACGCCGTGGTGTAATCTATTTTCCCCCACCACCTTACTTGGATGGGTATAATGGTGTAAATAATTACTATATATGATTATTGTAATTTGATATGGATTCTGATATAGTATACATACACTCCAATACAATTCCACGATCATGGGAACGATATCATCGCTCGTGCGTACGTACAGAATACCGTCTCCACGATGTGATGCGATTCGTTCTACATGATCTTCATTGCATAATGATTATATAAATGAATTTAATGAATAAATATGATATATAGTACATTAATACCATTATGGAAATGATGTATCTATAACCAAAAGTGAAGAATAAGAATTTATTCGACAAAACACGCATAAGAACAAAAAGTTATAAACACCCGAATAACAAGTAGCAATGAAATATAACAACTAAGAAGCTAAGAATATGACCATATATGATATCATAAAAATAATTATGATTCTGGAATAAGTCAATAACATTATTTAAATCATTATATAGGAGGTTCGGACACTTACGAAGCAAATCGGACCTAAGGTAAGGGAAATATCACAATCTCATTTTTATCCAAGATTGTTTATACCTTGGTATTTACTGGGGTGTATTTTATCATCCACATCCATGCTTCCTCAATATATAATATTATTTCCATCCACCTACAAATTTTTAAATCCAATTTTACCCTTCGGTGAGTTTTAGTAAAAGATATGAAAGGAATATTTTGTCGTTTTTCGTACGAGGTACTTTTTCAATTTTCCGACAAAAGTACAAGAAGAATGTTTTTTTAACTTATACGGCATGAATGGATTTTTAAAAAATTATTTCCAAGGAGATTACTTTACAAGTTTTCAAGTTTATTTTTAATCAACTTCTTTTAGTTTAAAATTGTATGACATGTCAAGAAAGGAAAATGTTTTTGAAGTAGAAATGATATTTTCCTCAAGAATGGAGTTCAAGTGTTTTATCAAAATTATTTTCCATATAAGATAATATAGGGTTATGTTTCTATCCCTATTATTAAATTGATTTGATTATGTTGTGATGGAATTATTTTTATGAATTCCTTTATCTTATATGAATTGTTTTATGATGTAATTTTGTTTAAGAATCCCATTTTTATTACATGGGTTATGCAATGATGTATGATTTATGATTTTGTGGCACACATATGAATGGTATCATTATGAGATGGGTGGGACCTATATCTCCCTCAAATGCACTGGTTAAAGATTTTATATCTCATGAGATAGACATGGCTGGAACGGCAGGTTAAACCGGTTCAGTGAAATAGGACTGAAACGAGGAATGAACTCAGTTCAGAAATAGACTTTATCCACTAAGATAGTCTTGGAAATGAGTCTTGACTAATAAGAAATGATTCTCTATGATTATGTGTTCATGCCATAATGTTTCATGTTTTATGTTTTGATTATTGGGATTACATTTCACTACCATGATTTATCCCATGTTATGAAATTATGATCTCTTTTGCAGGGTAAGATTTCCAAAATGTTATATTTTTATTTTGATGTGATTGACATTTCTTTTGTTTACCCTTACTCAGCATTTGAGCTCACCCTTTTTAATGTTATCTTTCCCTAGCTCAGGAAGAAGGTTATTAAGTAAGATATGCCAAAAGGGACTATTGATATGATGAAATAAATGGGAGACAATGTAGACGCTTTATGAACCAGTTGTTTATGATTCCCAGTTTCTAAAGACACTATACCTATATGGTCCTTTTGTGGTTTTGTTATATGTTGTAATAAATATGATTCAATTTTGAAGTATTAAAAATTTATATAATGTCTGGGTCATTATAGTTGGTATCAGAGGAAAGGTATAGTCAACCTTTGGAAACTAGGATGTGAAAGCCTTAGTAAGAACCCTAAGGAAAAATCTAAGAATAGAACACAATCTTAGTGTTTTAGAAATGACAATGAATAACCTAGGATAAGACCTTAAGTGTGAAATTTTATTCTTGATTATGTGGTTTTCCTATTATAATTAGTGTTTCTCACACTATTCTTCTTGGTTTTAGTCAATGGATGGAACCCGAAGGAACCGTGTTAATGCGGAATGAGACGGGAAATGCAATGATTATCCCCCTGATCAACCAAACGTTATGGGAGTTGGAATGAAAAATCTTATAGCCATGTTCACACAACTTTCTCAAGCTATGAATCATGCAGGACTTCCAAATGAGCAAAGGAAGGAGCAACATTCTGTTTAATCCTTCATGAGGCAGCATCCACCTTCTTTCAGCGGGTCTACTGATCCATTAGTTGCTGAACAATGGATTAGTACTACTAAAAAGATATTTTCAGTTCTTCAATGTTCTGAACATGATAAAGTCATCCTAGCAGTGTATCGTTTGGAAGGATATGCTGATCAAAGGTGGAATCTTATTAAGAATACGAGGCAAAGGGATGAAATTGAGTCCATGGAATGGGACGAGTTCAAGAACTTATTTTTCAATAAGTACTTCCCTCGTATTCTCCAAACAAAGACGGAGAAAGAGTTTCTTGAACTGAAGCAAAAGGATGATGAATATGTTGGTACCTATGAAGAAAATTTTACAAGACTTGCAAGGTATGCTTCTGATATTATTATCCAACCTGAGAGTAAGGTCGATCGATTCTTTAGTGGCTTAAAACCAAGTCTTCGAAGGGAGTTATCCATAAGGGACTTCAATAGCTACGAGGAAATCTTTTGATGTGCTCTCAAAGTCGAGATGGAGATTGGAGTAACCCATCAGTCATATGGGTTTGATAAGAAGAGGAAAATGGAATTCAAAGGAAAATCTAAAGAGCACACTAAAAAGAAGATGAGATTTCCCTTATGCTCAAAGTGTGGAAAGAAACACGGAGGGAGTTGTCTTAAAGGGACAAGTAAATGTTTCAAATGTAGAAAGGAAGGTCATCGGGCATTTGAATGCCGCAATGATGGGAAGAAGATGTCTAATGATGCAAAAAAAGTAAGGGACACACATAATGAACCTAATAAACTTCAATGTTTCAAGTGCAAGGAGATGGGGCATTATGCCAATCAATGCCTAAATCCAAGGGTTGATGATGATGGTCGACGTCAACAAACTCTTAAGGCTAAAGCCAAAGGAAAGTCACATGCAATTTCTATCAGCAATGTCGAGTACGATAATGATGTGGTGAAAGGTACAACTACCATCCAATCTAAAGTATAAAATGTTTTATTTGATTCTGAATCCACCCACTCCTTTATTTCTGAAGAATTTTTTAAGGATATCATCGTATTACCTCAACAATTAGATGTTGAGTTAGCTGTGACAACCCCTAATGGCACAATAGTCGCATCAAAAGTTTATAATTCTTCTTCGATTGAAGTTTGTGGGAAAGTGCTTCCTGCAAATCTTGTGATCCTTCCTGTAGTGGAATTTGATGTGATTCTTGGCATGGATTGGCTTTCTCTATATGGATCTCATATCAATTGCCAAAGAAGGGAAGTCATATTTCATATTCCAGATCAATCTATGATCATCTATCGATGCAAGGATGAACATAACCTTCTAGTGGAAATTTATTCCATCTTATGGGTCTTGATTCCACTAAATGAGAGTTAATTATCTCAAATGGTTGGTGAGAAACTCACGATTAAGAATATGCGTGTTGTACGGGATTTTGATGATGTTTTTCCGGAGGAATTTCTGGGTCTTCCACCAAATCGTGAAGTTGAGTTTTCAATAGAACTCGTACCGGGTGCTTTGACTATTTCAAAGAAACCTTATAGAATGGCCCCAATTGAGTTGCAGGAATTGAAGAAGAAACTCCAAGAGAATCTTGATAAGGGATTCATACGCCCTAGTGCGTCACCTTGGAGAGCACATGTTCTGTTTGTTAAGAAGAAAGATGGATCAAAGAGACTATGCATTGATTATCGAGAACTTAACAAGATCACTATCAAGAAAAAATATCCACTCCCATGCATTTATGACTTATTTGACCAACTATGAGGAGCTCAATACTTTTCCAAGATTGATCTTCGTTCAGGGTATCACCAATTAAGGTTCAAAAGGGAGGATATACCAAAGACGGCTTTCTGTACAAGGTATGGACACTATAAATTTATAGTGATTCCATTTGGTCTTACTAATGACCCCACTATATTCATGGATCTGATGAATAGAGTTTTTAGAGTCTATCTTGATCAGTTTGTGGTAGTCTTTATAGACGATATTCTTATATATTAAAAGAGAAAGGAAGAACATGAAGATCACTTGAGAAATATATTGAAGACCCTGAGAAAGGAGAAGCTTTATTCCAAATTTACCAAGTGTGAATTTTGGCTTCAAAAAGTTTCATTTTTGGGTCACATAATCTCAAAAGAGGGGATATATGTGGATCCAGCAAAAATAGAGGTTATCGAAAGATGGTCGAGACCAACAACAGTAACTGAGATTCGAATTTTTCTTGGTTTGGGTGGATATTATCGACGTTTTGTGAAAGATTTTTCATGATTATATAATCCACTCACCAGGTTGACTCGAAAATGAGTTAAGTTCGTGTGGAAGGATGAATGTGAAGATAATTTCAAGGAGTTGAAAAGAAGGTTATCTAGTGCACCTATACTCACACTTCCTTGTAGTGGATAAAGGTTTGTGATCTACTGTGATGCATCCAAGAAGGGACTGGGATGTGTTCTCATGCAAAATGATATGGTGATAGCTTATTCCTCACGACAGTTGAAAATCCATGAGCCAAATTACCCAACTCATGATTTGGAGTTATCTACAGTAATATTTGCATTAAAGATTTGGAGGCATTACCTTTATGGTGAAAGGTGTGATATTTATACTGATCATAAAAGTTTAAAGTATATTTTCACACAAAAGGAGCTAAATATGCGCCAAAGAAGATGGTTGGAGATGATTAAGGATTACGACTGATCAATTCATTACCACCCTGGGAAATCAAACAAGGTGGAAGATGCATTAAGTCGACATGACTATGCCAGTTTATCCATGATGAGGATCACAAAAGATCCAATATTTATGGATTTACAAAGGATGGATCTTGGAATTATAATGGAAGGGGGGAAATCGTATCTTTCTCAAATGAATGTTCAACCATATATACATGTGAAGATTAAAGAGGCGTAGAAAGAAGATGTAGAGTTACAAAAGAAGGTGAGAAATATTCCTGAATTCAACCTTGATTGTGTTGGGATAATAAAGTTTAGGAATCAGATTTGTGTTCCTCCCATCCCTGAATTAAAGGAGCTGCTGGATGAGGCTCATAGTTCTTTATTCTCTATTCATCCTGGAAGCACAAAGATGTATAGGGACCTGAAAGAGTACTTCTAGTGGGATTTCATGAAAAGAGATGTTGCTGAATATGTCTCTCGATGCTTGGTTTGTCAACAAGTTAAAGCTGAGAGACAGAAGTCTAAGGGGATGTTACAACCATTACCCATACCCGAATGGAAATGGGAAAACATCTCTATGGAATTTGTCACAGGACATCCTAAAACATCAAAAGGAAATAATGCTATCTGGGTCATATTTGATCGTCTTACAAAGTCGGCACACTTCATCGCTATTAGAGAGGATTTATCTGTGGATCAGCTTTCCAGGATATATGTAAAGGAAGTGGTAAGATTTCATGGAGTACCACTTTCTATTATATCTGATCGGGATCCAAGGTTTACCTCAAAGTTCTGGTGAAGTCTTCATCATACTCTGGTTACAGAGTTGAGTTTCAGCACTGCTTATCATCCTCAGACAGACCATCAGTCTGAGAGGAAAATTCAAACTCTAGAAGATATGTTGAGAGCTTGCTCTATATATTTCAAATGTGGTTGGGATCAACACCTACCTTTGGTGGAATTTTCTTATAATAATAGCTTTCACTCCAGTATTCAGATGGCTCCTTATAAAGCTCTCTATGGAAAGAAATGCAGGACTCTAACTTGCTGGGATGAAGTTGGGGAAAGAAAGATATTAGGACCTGATATTGTTGATGAGATGGTAGAAAAGGTCCGATATATTCAACAACACATAAGAGCAGCTCAGAGTCGATAGAAAAGTTATGCCGACAACCGAAGAAAAGACCTAGAGTTTGAAGTGGGTGATAAAGTGTTCTTATGAATATCTCCCTAGAAGAGGGTCATGAGATTTGGAAAGAAGGGGAAGTTGAGCCCTAAATATATCGATCCTTTCGAAATACAGGATCGTGTTGGGAAGGTAGATTACCGATTGGCGCTTCCTCCAAATCTCTCTCAAGTTCACGATGTGTTTCATGTATCTCTCCTGAGAAAGTACATACCTAATCCTTCACATGTACTCAGCTCAAGAGTTGTACCGCTGGAGCAAGATCTTTCTTATGAAGAACAACCGATATAGATTCTGGATCGTAGCAAAAAAGTCCTATGAAACAAGACTACTCGCTTGGTGAATGTTTTATGGAGGAACCACCAATTAGAAGAAGATACATGGGAGCTTGAGGATATGATGAGGGAGAGGTATCCTCATCTGTTTGTTACAAAGTGATGAATTTCGAGGGTGAAATTCATTTTAAGGTGGGTAGAATGTAACACCCGAGACTTTTATGAGAAATATTTTGTTTTTATGTTATATAAATCATCAATGGAATCTTTCACTACACACAACACTAGATTGGATTGCTTTACACGCAACCGCAACCTTCCTCGATAGCTTGCGTCGTACGCAATACCGAGTTTCACTAAACAACGATATGCTATTAAAATATTATTAAAACTAGCCGTTATGAATATTACTAACTAAATTTTGGATTTTATAACATTTTAATTCAACTTATACATTTTCTAGAATGATGTATACAAGAAAAATCAGTTTTTTTGGATAAAAGAAATATTTTTCAAAAAATAGAGTTTTGCCACCTTTTGATGGTGCACCCACATTAAATCTAGTTTTTGACACGTTTATAAGTTTCATTTGACAAAATAAAATTCTACTTTTGAATCAGGATATAAAAAATTACTTTGGATAAATTTTTGATATTTTTCTGATAACTTTCATATTTTGACGAATAGTAAAAATACGGTAATTTTTAACATCTTTTTTCATTGAGATAATTTATATGGTTATATTATAATATTTAATGGTTTTAAAGTATATATATAATATATTTTTACCATTTAATATAATGTATGTCATTAGCATTAATTTCACATTGAATTCATTGGTAAAAACATTTCAATCTTTGGCAATGTTTTAACTTCTAAAATCTGTTTTCTTAACAACGAGATTTGTTTTAAATTAATTACTGCAACTTATATGTTTTGAATTTTGAAAAATGGATTCCATATTCAGAATTAGTGGGTCCAAATTATGTTAATATGCTACTTTTTATTTTTGGGCATTATGAATAGTAACTACGATAAATTTTATTTGTCATATTTAAAGGTAAATCGGGTAATTAAGGGTAAATATAAGATTATAAAATTACCCTAACACCTGAAAAAATCCTATTACATGACTAAAAGTAGACCCATATCAACTAAGGGTCGGATTAGATTCATTTAATGGACTTTTGTCCATGAAAATAATTTAATTATTATTAAAACCAAAGAATGTGAGAACATGTCACTTTCTTAAAACTTATAAGTATAATAATTTTGTGATAAACATCATGAAACTTCGAACATGAATAGTCTCCAGAAATCTAATAAAATTATCTACATCATAGAAATTTATTTAGAATTTTTAGGGATTAAATAATTATCATTTATTATGACAAAATAGTGATGTTGAAATTATTTTATTAATTAAAATATCAAATAAATGGTTTTAAAAATAATAAAATAAATATTATATTAACTATTTAATGTGCTCCACTAATTTTCTAGATACATGTGACATTTTATTAATATATTAAAGATTTTATTTTGAACAGATCCTCTGTATATATTTTATTTAAATTCAAATAAATGAATAGTTTCAAAATAGACACTTTTGTTATTTTATAAAAATAACATATTTTAAAATTGTTTAAAAATCATAAAAATATTTAAAAATTATAAATTAAATTTTATATGGTTTAAAATGTCATAAAGTGTCAAATTATAGAAAATTCACAACACATATGTAATTATTAATAATAATTTAAAATTTAGAATATTATTACCACAAATAAAATTAAATTGATAAATAAGGATAAATAAAGTTTATAATGTTTAAAATAAATTCCTAACATGTCTAAATTTTATTGGTCGATGAGATTACAACCCTATCGCATCTAATCATCGGATATGAGTCATTTTGGAAGTTTTTAAGTGAGGTTGGGATTTAATATATACTAATATTTCTTATATTTCCAAAGGTGCCCCTCTCCTCCCTTATAAAAGGGCACCTCCTTCCTCTCCTCCTCACACCAATTTTAGCCTTCAAGCTCGGACAAACCCTGCCCATTTCAACTCCCCAATTCCCTAGAATCATCCTAGAGGTTCTGGTGTTCTTCAAAGACCAACCCTAGTGCCCTAAGAGGAGGTTAAGAAGAGGCGCGTAAAAAAAAGAGGTAATATCCATTACCGATCCTTTCCAAATTCGTTCTTCTTCAACTTCTTCTTCTTTAGTTGTTTCATTATGAAGTAATAACATCAGTATCACTAATATACTGATATGTTATTATAAGTATGAAACAACCCTATTTCACCATCTATCCATCCTACGGAAAACGAAATCATCGCGCGTGCGTACGTACGGAATACCGTCTCCACGCCGTGGTGTAATATATTTTCCCCCACCACCTTACTTGTATGGGTATAATGGTGTAAATAATTACTATATATGATTATTTTAAAGTGATATTATTTCTGAAATAGTATACATACACTCCAATACAATTCCACGATCATGGGAACGATATCATCGCTCGTGCGTACGTACGGAATACCGTCTCCACAATGTGATGCGATTCGTTATACATGATCTTCATTGCATAATGATTATATAAATGAATTGAATGAATAAATATGATATATAGTACATTAATACCATTCTAGAAATTATGTATCTATAACATAAAGATAAGAATAAGAATTTTTTCGACAAAACATGCATAAGAAAAAAAAGCTATAAACACCCGAATAACAAGTAGCAATGAAATATTACTTCTAAAAAGCTAAGAATATGACCATATATGATATCATAAAAATAATTATGATTCTGGAATAAGTCAATAACATTATTTAAATCATTATATAGGAGGTTCATACACTTACGAAGCAAATCAGACCTAAGGTAAGGTAAATATCACAATCTCATTTTTATTCGAGATTGTTTATACTTTGGTATTTACTGGGGAGTATTTTATCATCCACATCCATGTTTCCTCAATATGTAATATTATTTACATCCACCTACAATTTTTTAAATCCAATTTTACCCTTCGAAGAGTTTTAGTAAAATATATGAAAGGAATATTTTGTCATTTTTCGTACGAGGTATTTTTTGAATTTTCCGAAAAAAGTACGAGAAGAATGTTTTTTTAACTTATACAGCATGAATGGATTTTTAAAACATTATTTCCAAGAAGATTCCTTTACAAGTTTTCAAGTTTATTTTTAATCAACTTCTTTTAGTTTAAAATTGTATGACATGTTAGGAAAGGAAAATGTTTTTGAAGTAGAAAGGATATTTTCCTCAAGAATGGAGTTCAAGTGTTTTATCAAAATTATTTTCCATCTAAGATAATATAGGGTTCTATTTCTATCCCTATTATTACATTGATTTTATTATGTTGTGATGGAATTATTTTTATGAATTCCTTTATCTTATATGAATTGTTTTATGATGTCATGTTGTTTAAGAATCCCATTTTTATTACATGGGTTATGCAATGATGTATGATTTATGATTTTGTGGCACACATATGAATGGTATAATTATGAGATGGGTGGGAACTATATCTCCCTCCAATGCATTGGGTAAAGATTTTATATCTCATGAGATAGACATGGCTGGAACGGCAGGTTAAACTAGTTCAGTGAAATAGGACTGAAACGAGGAATGAACTCGGTTCAGAAATGGACTTTGTCCACTAAGATAGTCTTGGAAATGAGTCTTGACTAATAAGAAATGATTATCTATGATTATGTGTGCATGCCACAAAGTTTCATGTTTTATTTTTTGATTATTGGGATTACATTTCACTACCATGATTTATCCCATGTTATGAAATTATGATCTCTTTTACAGGATAAGATTTCCAAAATGTTATGTTTTTATTTTGATGTGATTGATATTTCTTTTGTTTACCCTTACTGAGCATTTGAGCTCACCCTTTTGAATTTTTTCTTTCCTCGGGTCAGAAAGAAGGTTATTAAGTAAGATATTACAAAAGGGACTATTGATATGATGAAATAAATGGGAGACAGTGTAGACGCTTTATGAATCAGTTTTTTATGTTTCCCAGTTTCTAAAGACACTATACCAATACAATCCTTTCGTGGTTTTGTTATATGTTGTAATAAGTATGCTTCAATTTTGAAGTATTAACAATGTATATAAAGTATGGTTCATTATAGTCATACAGGTCACAAAATGATTAAATTTTACTAGAGACTACTTTTTAAACATAAAAAATGATTTAGGAATAGTTTTCATAAATTATAAAGACAATACAAGCATGTTTTCTCAGTTTTCAATTAGTGACACGTGTTTTAAACTAAATTGTAAATTTTTAACTAATAACGGTTACTTTGAGTAATAGCGGGATAACTATGTTTCATATTGAGGTGTAGATTATTCCTACAGGACACGAATGATCTATATATCGTTTTCAATATATATCAAAACAACTGAAATATTTTTCATTGTTTTGAGTAGTGACCTATTTTTTGAACTAAAATGTCGATTTTAAATAAAAAGACACACTTATAGTCAAACCGGTCACAAAATGTTTTAGATTTACGTGTCTATGACTCATAAACCACATAGATGAAGTAATAATTATTGTTCTAAATAATAAATGCAATATTATTTTTTCATGGTTTTGATTATTTCTAGTGTTTTTTACTAAAATGTCAATTTAAACTGAAAAACATACATTGAGTCATACTGATCACATCATGTGTTGGTTTCATGTGAGTCTAATTCTTACACATAAAAAATAACTTTGGGATGGTCATCCATAATTATCAATACAATATGAATGTATTTTATTATTTTTTTCTGTGACTGATACATGTTTTCAACTAAATTGTCACTTTTGACATGATAACATATGCTTTCAGTCACACCGGACACACCATGTATCATATTGAGGTTTTTTTATTCCTACACGTCGCAAATGACATTTATATCCTTTTACTAAAGTATAAATATAATTATAATGACATTTATCATTTTTGAGTATGTGACATGTGTTTTGAACTGAAATGAAATTTTAAATAAAAAAGACTCACATGGAGTCATACGAGTCACACTATGAATCAGATTGTGGGTAGGTTGATTCTTACACATAAAAAATGACATAAGGTTCATTTTTCTTAATTATAAAAACAACACGGATGTTTGTTCTTTGTTTTGAGTATATCATGTGTTTTTTATTTCTAAAATGTCATTTTAAACATAAAAAACACATACATTGAGTCATATCGGTCGCATTGTTTGTCAGTTTTATATGAGTCTAATTATTACACATCAAAAATATATTATGAATTATTTTTATAAAGTATCAATACAATCTGAGCATGTTTTCTTAGTTTTTAGTTAGTGACACATGTTTTAGACAAAATTATCAATTTTAATCTAATAACAAACACTTTGAGTCATACCGGGCACACCATGTACCAGATTGAGGTGAATATAATACATACATGTCCACAATTACATATGGATCTTTTTCCTAACGTATCAAAACAGTCTGAATGTCTTTTCTCAGTTTTGAGTATGTGGAATGTGTTTTGAACTAAAATGTCAATTTTAATTAAAAATACACACTTGGAGTCATATTGGTCACATCATGCATCAGATCTAGGTGTGGATGATTCCTACATGTCAAAAATTACATATGTATCATTATCCTAATGTATGAAAACAATAAAAAAATTATCTGTTTTTAGTATGTCAAATGTATTTTTTAATAAAATATCAACTGAAACTGGAAACACGCACATTGAGTCATAAAAGTCATATCATGTGTCTTTTTTACATGAGACTGATTCATAAACATAAAAAATTTAATATAAATAATTTTCTTAAAATATTAAAATAATTAAATAACAATTACTTAGTTTTTATTAAGTGACACACCTTTTGAACTAACTTGTCAATTTTAAACAGATAATAGACACTTTGAGTCATACAATGTACACTATAACACCCCGAGATTTTATGAGAAGTATTATTTTTAATTTATTTGATGTCTTGTGTTGTATTCTACACAAATATTATCTTTCTCTATATGCAACAATGTATTAGCTTGCAGTATACACAACACTATTCTGGGATCGTGTTACACACAATTTCATGTTTGTTTGATAGAAGTTATTCTACACTACATTGAGTGTGTGTATATATATATATACATATATTCAATGTATAAATGAAATATGGTTGGATTCTGTTATACGCAACAACAATGAAATCTTTCATTACACGCAACCCTGGCTTGGCTTGCGTTACACGAAATAACGACTTTCCTTAATAGCATGTGTTTTACGCAATACATGGTTTCACTAAACAGCAATATATGGTTATAATATTATTATGAACTAGCCGTTATGAAGAGTATTAACTACATTTTTAATTTTATAACATTATTATTCATCATACACATTTTCTAGAACATGGTATAAGAACACAATAATTTTTTTCGGGTAAAATAAGTATTTTTCAAAAAAAATGCAGTTTTGCAGCCTTTTGATGGCACACCCATATAAAATCTAGTTTTTGACATGTTTATAAGATCAATTTTACAAAATAAAATTCTTATTTAGAATCAATATATAAAAATTTACTTTGTATTAATTTTTCATATTATTCGGATAACTTTTATATTTTAATGAATAGTAAAAACAAGTTATATTTTAATTAAAAACAACTTTTTTCATCGTGATAATTTATATGGTTAAATTTTAATATTGAATGGTTTTAATTTATAAATAGAATATATTCTTACCATGTAATATAATGTATGTCATTAGCATTGATTTTAAATTGAATTCATAGGTAAAATAATCTCAATATTTTGCAATGTTTTATCTTTAAAAACTCATTTTCATAACAACGAGATTAATTTTAAATTAATTTATGAAAATTTTGTGATTTGAATTTGGAAAAATGGATTCCATATTTTAAATCATTGGGTCCAAATTATGTTAATAGGCTACTTTTTTGTGCACTATGAATAGTAACTACGGTAAATTTTATTTACCATAGTTAAAGGTCAATCAGGTAATTAAGGGTAAATATAATATTATAAAATTATCTTAAAACTTGTCATAATAAAATTTGATGATTATATTTTGTCCTAAAACATACTTGGGTCGAAATGGAATCAATTGGAACCCACTGGGATGTGATTAAGACCTTTAATTTATTTTATTTAAAGGAAAGTGAAATATGTCTCACTCAAACCTTAATAATTAAAGTATTTTTAATATAAGGTTATACAGAATATAAATTCAATTAAAAATACTAATTTTAAATGTTAATTTTTTTTCTTTGTTATGAAAATTTATTTGTAATTTTTAAGAGATATTTAATTACCTTAATAGCTTATACTTTAATGATTCAGAAATTATTTATTTAGTGAAAAATCAATAATATATTTTTATTAAATACTAATACCCATTAAAAGGCCAAAACCGGACCAAAACTTATTTTTAGTATATATATAAACCATAACCATCCAATGGTCTAATTTTTGACCATTTGGAGCTTTATAAAAGCGATTATGACACTTATATTATTTTATTTTAAATGAAGTCAAAGTTGTCACCTTGATAATTTAATAAATATAACAATTTACATGTTGTGATTTTAAGAAGAAAAATTCTAGTAAAAGCATTATTTTGAAATATATTAGATCTATAATCATCATAGCATTTTAATTTTAATTTTTATAAAACCAATAATTATATTATATAATTATACAAAAACAATGTAGTAATTGTTTTATTAAGACAAATATCAAATAAATGGTTTTATTAATATTAAAATAAATATTATATGAACTAATTATTGTTCTCCACAAATTATCTAGATGAATATGACCTGTTATAAATATATTAAACATTTTTTTTAGAATATATCCTCTGTGTGGATTTTATTTAAATTCAAATAAATGAATAGTTTCAAAATTAACACAATTGTTATTTTATAAAAATAAAACATTATTAAATTGATTAAAAATCACAAAAATATTTAAAAATTAGAAATTGAAAATTATATTTTCTAAAATGTAATAAAGTAACCAATTATGGAAAATTCAAAACATATAAGTATGTATTTATAACAATTTAAAATTTAGAATATTATTAGCACAAATAAAATTAAATAGATTAAATAAGGATAAATCAAAATGACAAGGTTTAAAATAAACATAAAACATGTCTAAATGTTATTAGTTGATGAGATTACAACCCTATCGCATCTACTCTTCGAATTGAGTCATTTTTGGTGGTTTTTAAGTGGTTTTTGAATTTATTATAAATTAATATTTTTTGGTTTCCAAAGGTACCCCTCTCCTACCTTATAAAATAGAACTTCCTCCCTATCCTCCTCACACCACATTGAGACTCAAATCTCAGCAAAACCCTACCAATTTCTCTTATCCACTTACATATTAATATACTAGATGTCCTGGTCTTCTTCAGAGACCAACTTTAGTGCCCTAAGAGGAGGTTTAGAAGAGGCGAGTCGAAGAAGAGATAATATCCTTTACAGATTCTTTCAAATTAATTTATTCTTCTACTTCCTCTTCTTTTGTTGTTTCATAATAAAGTAATGAAATCAGAATCAATCATATACTGACATGGTATTATAAATATTAACCAACCCTATATCACCTTCTATCCATCCTATGGAAAATGAAATCACCGTGTGTGCATACGTACGGAATACCGTCTCCACACCGTGGTGTAATCTATTTTTCCACCACCACCTTACGTGGAAGGGTATAATGGTGTAAAGAATAACTATATATGTTTATTATAACATGATACTAATTCTGAAATATTATATCATCCACTCTAATTCCATTCAATAATTATGGGAACGATATCATCGCTCGTACGTACATACAGATTACCGTCTCCACGATGTGATGAGATTCATTCTCCAAGTTAACCATTGCAGAATGATTATAAAGTATATATAATTAATAATCATGAAATATATGACATATTAATGATACTGGATTTATTTATATTTACTTACATCAATTAAATTTAATAAGAAAACGAAAGCAGCGTTCATGCATACGTACGACCTACCGTCTCCATGAACGGTTTATTTCTTTCCATTTATCGATCTATTATATATATGTATATTATGAATTTATATTATATATAAATCATGTTTTACAATATGGAATTAATTAATCATGATATATGTAATTATATGAATAATTACAAGTCAAAACTCGAATGATAAATGAAACGATTTTACCCAAAACTCTACTTTAACATGGAATTGACAAATGAACGGGTAATATAAAGTCATAAGTGAATCTTATATGATAACATAAATCTTATTATGGTTTTTTTACAAGTTAATAATATGTTTAAACCCACTATACAGGAGTCTCAGACACATATAGAAGAAATTGGACATAAGGTAAGGGAAATATTTTCAATCTCATTTTTATCCGGGATTGCTTATACGTAAGTATTTACTGGGGTTATATTTTTCATCCATGTCCATTAAATGTCTTTTATAAATTATTTAATATTCTTCCATGTACTTTTAAAGTAAATTTTACCCCTCTTTTACTTTTAATTTGTGTTATGGAAGGAATCTTTCTCTTCTTTACCATACGTGGTACTTTTTGTGCACTATGAATAGTAACTGCGGTAAATTTTATTGACCATAGTTAAATGTAAATCGGGTAATTAAGGGTAAATATAATAGTATAAAATTACCCTAAAACTTTTATTAATATAATTGGATGATTATATTTCATCCTAAAACATACTTGGGTCGAAATGGAATCAATTGGAGCCCAATTGGATGTGATTAAGACCTTTAATGTATTTTATTTAAAGGAAAGTGAAATACGTCTCACTCACGCTTTAATAATTAAAGTGTTTTTAATATAAAGTTATGAAGAATATAATTTGATTCTAAATACTCATTTGAAATCTAAATTGTTTTTATTTGTTATGATAATTTATTTGTAATTTTTAAGTGATATTTAATTAACTTAATAGCTTATACATTAATGATACAGAAATTATTTATTTAGTGAAAAATCAATAATATAGTTTTTATTAAAATAATAATACCTATTAAAAGGTCCAAAAACCTGACCAAAACTTATTAGTTGTATATATCTGAAACCTAACCATCCATTGGTCTAATTTTTGACCATTTGGCCTTTATAAAAGCAATTATGACACTTATATTATTTTATTTTAAATGATGTCAAAGTTGTCACCTTCATTATTAAATAAATATAACTATTTACAAGTTGTGATTTTAAGATGAAAAATTCGAGTAAAAGTATTATTTTAAAAGATATTAGATTTATAATCATCATAGTATTTTATTTTTAATTTTTATGAAACTAATAAGTATAATAAATAATTATACAAAAATTATTTTGTAATTGTTTTAATAAGATAAATATCAAATAAATGGTATTATTAATATCAAAATAAATATTATATGAACTAATTAATGTTCTCCACAAATTTTATAGATTCCTATGACATGTTATAAATCTATTAAATTTTTTTTCGAATATATCATCTGTGTGGAGTTTATGTAAATTCAAATAAATGAATAGTGTCAAAATTAACACTATTGTTATTTTATAAAAATTAAATATTATTAAATTGTTTAAAAATCACAAAAATATTTAAGAATTATAAATTTAAAATTATATAATCTAAAAGGTAATAAAGTATCCAATTATGAAAAATTGAAAACATATAAGTATGTATTTATAACAATTTAAAATTTAGAATATTATTACCACAAATAAAATTAAATAGATTAAATAAGGATAAATAAAAATTATAAGGTTTAAAATAAACATAAAACATGTCTAAATGTTATTGTTTGATGCGATTACAACCCTATATCATCTCATCTTTTAATGGAGTCATTTTTGGAGGTTTTTAAGTAGGTTTTTAATTTATTATAAATTAATATTTTTAGGTTTCCAACGGTGCCCCTCTCCTCCCTTATAAAAGGGCACATCCTCCCTCTACTCATCACACCACTTTGAGCCTTAAATATCATCCAAACCCTACCAATTCCTCTCCTCCTATTACATATAAATATATTAGAGGTCATGGTTTTCTTTAAAGACCAAATTTAGTGCCCCAAGAGGAGGTTTAGAAGAGGCGCGTCAAAGAAAAGGTAATATCCTTTACCAATTCTTTCAAATTCATTTCTTCTTCTACTTCCTTTTATTTTGTTGTTTAATAATAAAGTAAAAACATAAGTATCAATAATATAATGATATGTTATTATAAATATTAACCAACCCTATTTAACCTTCTATACATCCTATGGAAAATGAAATCACAGCGCGTGCGTACTTAGGGAATACCATCTCCACACCGTGGTGTAATCTGTTTTTACACCACCAACTTACTTGGATGGGTATAATGGTGTAAATAATTACTATATATTGTTATTATAACATGATACTAATTCTGAGATATTCTATCATCTACTCTAATTCCATTCAATTATTATGGGAACGATATCATCGCTCGTGCGTACGTACGGATTACCATCTCCACGATGCGATGAGATTCATTCTCCAAGTTAACCATTTAAGAATGATTATAAAGTATATATAATAAATAATCATGAAATATATGAAATATTAATGATACTGGAATTATGTATATTTAATTACTTCCATTCAATTTAATAATGAAATGAGAACAACGTTCATGCGTACATACGGCCTACCGTCTCCATGGACGGTGTATTTAATTCCATTTATCGATCTAGTATATATCTGTATATTCTGAACATATATTATGTATTAATGATGTTTTACATCCTGTAAGTAAGTAATCATGATCTAAGTAATCATATTAATAATTACAAGTCAAAACACCGACGATAAATGAAACGATTTTACCAAAAATGCTACTTTAACATGGAATTGACCAATGAACGGGTAATATAAAGTCGTAAGTGAATCATATATGATAACATAAATATTATTATGGGAAGTTTACAAGTTATTAATATGTTAAAAACTACTATACAGGATTATCAGACAAATACAAGAATAAATTGGACATAAGGTAAGGGGAAATTTTTCAATCTCATTTTTATCTGGGATTGCCTATACGTAATTATTTACTGGGGTTATATTTTTCATCTTTGTCCATATTTTTTTTATATAGTGTTTAATATTCTTCCATGTATATTTAAAGTCATTTTTACCCCACTTTGACTTTTATTTGTGTTATGGAAGGAATCTTTCTCTTGTTTACCATACGTGGAATTTTTTGAAATTTCCATTAAAAGCACGAGGAGAATGATTTTTTACTTATATGGCAGGAATGGATATTTACGGTTTCATATCTCATTTTATTCATGAATCATACTCTAAATTATTTCATGATTATTTTCAATAAAATCATATTCATTTAAAATTGTGTGGCATTTTGTAAAAAGAAAATGATTTTGAAGAAGAAAGGATATTTTATTCAGGAATTCATTTCAAGTGTTTTGTCAAAACTATTTTCCATTTAAGATGACATTATTTAGCTTGTTTATGTTTCAAGTATAATGTCTATATTATTTACATGGTTTTATTTTTATTATGATGAAATGATATCCATTTGTTTTATATGCATTATGTCACGATGATATGATGTTTATCAAACCCATTTTATTCATTGGGTTATGATGAATGATTTATTTTTATTTTGTGGCACACAAAAGAATGATTTCATTATGAGATGGGTGGGACCTATATCTCCCTCCAATGCATTTGGTAAAGAATTATATCTCATGATATAGACATGGATGTAACGGAAAGTGAAACTGGTTCAGTAATACAGGGATGGAACGACAAATAAACCCAGTTTAGTATTGTAGTTTGTCCACTATGATGGTCTTGGAAGCAATGCCTTGGCTACTATGGAAATCATAACATGTGATTAATGGTTGCCACAATTCCATGTTTTATTCCCATTCTATTTCATCTTGATTAATGTTCCTTTATGATCTATGCCTTATGTACTGCTAAGATTTATGTCATGTTCATGTTTTTACGTTCAAATGTTTATGGATTGTGTTATGTTCTCCATTATTACCCTTACTGAGCATTTGAGCTCACCCTTTTTATGTTTTCTTTTCCCCAGTATTTATAGAAAGGTTTTAGGTAGGAAACAAAAGGGGAATATCTTTATGGGAGATGTTGAAGATCATTCCCCCTGATTAGAAGATTTTGTTCTGAGATTCCAAAGACACAAAAATAATACGTTCTTTTGGCATCCACTACTACAAAAACAGGTAAGGGAAGTGACCCATTATATCAGCGATAAGAAAAACCGCCGATATAGGTTACCCTGTATCAGCGCTTTTATAGAGCTGATAAAGTGGACCTCTATCAGTGCTAGAATAGCGCTGATAAAGGACCCCTGTATCAACTCTAAAATTTTAGCGCTGATAAGGAACCCCTGTATCAGCGCTAAAATTTTAGCGTAGATAAAGGGTAAACTTTATCAGCGCTAAAGAAGCGCTGATAAAATGACCCTTTATCAGTTCTAGGAAAGCGCTGATAAAGACTCTCTGTATCAGCGCTAAAATATAAGCGCTGATACAGGAATGATTTATCAGCGCTTTGTTAGTACTGATAAAGACTACCATTATTAGTGCTTTGTTAGCACTCATAAAACCATAGTCCATTTTTTTTTATAAATTCGGTCACATAGTGCCCTCGTTTTATCGCGACCTAAATCTCTCACGGTACTAGAACCCTGTGAATCCCCTCTTCCACCTGCTGAGTTCTCATTACCGGACATCCGCCACCCTATATTCTCGTTGTCGGACCTTTTCCGCCCTCGCTTCTCATTGTCGGACCTCTGCCGCCCTTGCTTCTTCTTTCCAGACCTTCGCCGCCCACAACTTCCTCTTCGGTTTTCCGGAACTCCACCACCTGCAACACACGGCTTCTCATTTCCAGACCTCCACCTCCTGCAAATGCCCTGTTCGGTTTGTCGGACCTATACTGCCCAAAATGCCCTCTTCGGTTTTCCGGACCTCCCTTTAAGGCATGTTTTCCAAATATTTTTTTAATATTTTTCTTGTTGTTGGTTGAATCCTTGATGGATATTGATTGTGTTATTTCATTTGGATTCATTGGTATGTTTTGGATGTACCTTTACTTAGGTTTCGAATTATGCTCTTAGTGGTTCTTCATGGTTAGTGGTTGTAGTCTCTTATTTGGGTGAAGGGATGTGCTCTTAGTATATTTCCATCTTATGTTCCACCATTTTAGTAAAACTTTAAATGGTTGGGTGACCTTTTCTAGGTCTCTTGACATTATTGTGATTTTCTCTCTTCTTAGTGATGTAGACGTGTCATTTGGAGATGTATGATGTTCTTGGAGGATATAAATTAAGGGTTCTTGGGAATATTGGTTATCTATTCATTTTAATTTTTTCATATTGGTCCTCTATTCGGTGAATCTTTCCATTTTACCCTCTATCCCAAGGTGAAACTCCCTTCCTTTCTCCCTTCCCTTGGGCTCCATTTTTAGGGTGATTTGGACTTTTATCTACAAGGAATATCTAAGTAAGAATCTCATATTCTCTTTTATTCTTCTTTCTTTGTCACTAATTTTTTCTCTCTTGAGTTATTTTTCTATAGAAAGGGTTTTGACTGAGGTTGGATTTAATCTCATTTATTTGGGTTAAATATTTATGGTTATGGTGTTTAATTGCATCCTTAGGGCATTTCCTTATTTCAGTTGGTGGTTTTATTCTGGTTTTGTGAAGATATCAAGAAATATGTAGGTTGTTCCATTATTTGACATTGTTTTAGGTGTTTAATATAATTTATTTTGTTCTAAAATGGTTTTATAAATTGTTTGGGTTGTGGGAAACATGTTTTCCAATTTTTTTGTTGTGCGTAAGGGTTTGATAATAACTTGACTATTGTAAATGGTTGTTTCTCATGTGTGTTTCTATTATTGGAAGTGTGACTGTATAAAATAGATATAATTTTATATAGGGGGGTGGAATTGAGCACAATGGAATCCTATTTATCTAGGTGGGTAGACTTGGTCTAGTATATTAAGTGAATTAGTCAGACTGATGATTGGTCTCCTTAATAAGGATATACATAACTACACTAACTAAACATTCATGTTCTAGGGATTGGAGGCTCAAATAGGACCTTCATTTCTAAAATATGTGATCACCAAGAGTATGAGGATCCTAGGACCCTAGTAATCCTAATACCTTAGAGATTTTCTATAGTTCTCATACTATTCTTACCATTATCTTGTCACATTTACTATATCTTTTATTTCAAAGAATGTTTTATTTAAATTTTATCTTCCTTTTTCTTAATAAATAACATGTTAATGTTTATCATATTGTCATTAAATGGAATCTATTTTTGTTGTGTCCTACTAGGTATGTTGGCTCACACATTATATACACCCTCAGGTTTATGTAGACCTTATTATGTTTTACCCAGTTAAAGGAAAGGTTCCCTTGGTGGTGTTGTTGGATATATGTGCTAGTAGTTCCCCATTTGGTTACTGTTATTGGTTTTGTAATGGGGATTTTGACCCTCATGATTCATGGAGGCTTGGTTATATTTTTGGTTCCCTTACCTTTTTTTTTGTTATTTTGGTTTTGGTTGAAATTGTTAAACGCTTATCCCCTATTACAGTGTTATCTTTTGTTTTATTACATTGTGAAATGTGGTTATGATATGTTGTTTAATTATTATGTAATATTAATGGGTTTTTACATGAAAAAACCATTCCCAAAGGTGTTACTAAATGCCTAGACACTAGTTACAACCCATGGGGATTGGTAATTCCCTTTGGACCTTCCCAAAATTTGGGTCAGGTGTCAAGTGGGATGGCAACCTGGCCTAGTTCATGACAAGAAGTCTACCCCATAGTATGGTTGTATAAATCCTTTATGTACCATGTCCATGGGAGGTTGCAACATGGTATCTTTTTTCATTGTCTTAAATTCCATGAGCCTAATTTTATATTCTTTTTTCTCCTACACAACTCTCATTTGAAATCATGATTCTTTAAGGCTTACAAGAGTCATTTTAACTCCTCCAAAATCTTTTCTTCTCAGATAGAAGCTCCAGTGGATGTGTTTGGTTTCTCTCTGATAAGGGGATCTCTCATCAATTGGAAATCCTCTATCTCTTCTTATATCCTCCTTATAGAGTGATAGATCACCATCTTTTTAGTGAATCTAATATTCGTTTTTATGAATCTTGATTATAGGTTAGACTACTTGATCTCCTTATAAGGAAGTAGTTCTCTTCTATTGTATTTGGAAATCTTGTTTTGTTTAATTGAACCATAAGTACTAATATTTGAGATTCAAATAGGATGAAGATGAATAAATATTGGATGGATGCTAATCATGTATCAATAGAGTACGAGAACGGAGTGAAAGAGTTCATCAAGTTTACAAAGGATCACGCAAAATATCCTTCTCAAATCCTTTGTCCATGTTTACGTTGTTGTTATTCTAGAATCATTACTCTAGAGGAGTTGGAAGAACATTTGATATGTCACGGAATAGATCGGTGTTATAAATTTTGGAATAAACACGGAGAAAAAATGAATGTAGCTACTTGCTAGGACGAAACTGGGTTTTATGGATCATCAGATATGAATACAAATATGGATAATGAAGAAGACCGTATGGAGGATGTGATTATAGATTTCAATGATGATGAATATCGTATTGAGGAAATGACAGAGACAATTCAATATGAACTCTGTGATTGCCCAAAATTGTTTGAGAAGTTAAAGAGTTGTGAAAAGACCTCATTGTATGCTGCTTGCACTAAGTATACAACATTGTCATGTACTGAAGTTGTATAAATTGAAAGCAGACAATGGATGGAGTGATGTTAGTTTTACGGAACTACTATCTCTCTTGAATGACATGCTCCTGGAAGATAATGAGCTCCCAAAGAGGACTTATGAAGCCAGACAAATTCTATGCTCGATGGGAATGATTTCTGAAAGAATACATGCCTACCCGAAAGACTGTATGTTGCTTCGAAAGGAGAAACAATCACTTACAGAATGCCCAAAGTGTGGTGATTCTTGATACAAGAAAGATAAATCCAATCCTACGAAAGTTGTATGATACATTCTAATCATTCCAAGGTTTAGGCGTCTATATGGAAGTGAAGAAACTACAAGAAATTTGTTGTGGCATAATGATAAAAGAAATAAAGATGGGTTATTACATCATCTAGCCGACTCTCCTCAATGGAAGAAAATTGATCATGAGTATCCTGAATTTGGAAAAGAGCCGAGAAACCTTTGTCTTGCGTTATCTATAAATGGAGTGAATCCTTTTGGTTTTCAAACTAGCACTCATAGTACATGGCCTGTTATGTTGGTAAATTATAACTTTCCACCCTGGTTATGCATAAAGCGGAAATTCATCATGTTATCTATGCTTATATCAGGACCAAAACAACCAGGTAACGATATTGGTGTTTATATTTCTCATTTTATAGAGTATTTGATGTTATTGTGGGACTCAGGTGTAATATTGTATGATTCTTATAAAAGAGAATACTTCACGTTGAGAGCGAATTTTAATGGGATAATAAATGATTTCCCTGTTTATGGAAATTTGTCTGGATATAGCATTAAAGGAACTAAAGGGAGTCCCATGTGCAAAGAAGATGCAGAATCAATTAAGTTGAAACATTCATTGAAATCTGTGTTTCTAGGACATCGTAAATTTCTACCTCGTCGGCATAAGTACCGATCTTGGACGACATCATTCAATGGAAGTTCATAAAAACGCGCAACACCATTTCCACTAATAACTGATTAGCTGTTTGATAAAGTAAAAGATCTGAACACTCTTTTTGGTAAACCATTTTCGAAAAACCTTATGAAAATCGGTTGGAAAAAGAGACCAGTTTTTTTTTGAATTACCACACTGGAATTGTTTGTACATCAGACATTTTCTTGATGTGATGAATGTGGAAAAAAATGTATGTGACATTTTTATCGGAACGTTTCTGAATTCCCCTGGCAAAACAAAATATTGAATTAAGGCAAGGTTGGACATGGTTGACATGGGAATATGAGAAGAGTTGGCTCCCGTGAAGGGTAAAAATCGAATGTTTCTTCCTCCATCTACTTATACTCTTTCTAGGAAAGAGAGATATCAGTTTTGCAACTTCTTCAATGATGTAAAGGTTCCAGAGGGGTACTCATCATATATCAATAACATTGTGTCAATGAATGATTTGAAGTTAAAAGGTTTTAAATCACATGATTTCCATGTTATGATGCAAGATCTAATTCCAATAGCTTTACGTTGCATTTTTCCAAAGAATGTTCGTCATACGTTAACCAAACTTTGTTTCTTTTTCAAAGCTATATGTAGAAAAGTTTTAGACCCGGGAAAATTTACAGCTATGGAAAAAGAAATTGTCATCATATTATGTGAATTAGAAATGTTCTTCCCACCAACATTCTTTGATATGATAGTTCATTTGATGATTCACATGGTGAGAGAGATTCGACTATATAGTCATGTGCACTATAGATGGATGTATCCTGTTGAATGGTATAGGAAGATTTTGAAAGGGTATGTCAAAAATCAAAGTTGGTAAGAGGGTTGTATAGTGGAGTGATATATTGTTGAGGAAGCCATTAAATTTTTTAATGAATACCTATTTTATGTGGAAAGCATTGTTCTACCGAAATCTCTGCACACTAGAAGCATTGAGGATGAGGGAATTTCTGGAAGAGAAGTTGTGACAATCAGTATTACAGATCGGGAGCGGGCTCATATTTATGTTTTGCATAACAGTTGGGAGGTTGATCCATATATTGAAACTCACAAAAATATTCTTAGGCAGTTGAATCCATAGAGGGATAAAAAATGGTTATCAGATACACATAATAACCAGTTTATAGGATGTTTTCAGGACCATATTTTTATGTAATTGGATGAAAATCCGAATTCAATTTCAGAATGACTTTGATGGCAAGCTGCTGGACCAAGTGTGTATGTATTATCTTATAGTGGTTATGTAATTAATGGTTAAACATTATATACATATGAATATGATGAAGATAATACCGTGAAAAAAAGGAATGAGGACAGGGGCTAAGCATAGGGAGGCGAGCAAGTACTACGTCTGGACAAATATCAGGGTATATATAATAAAATGTCTCTATCCAAACACATCTAAACACAATTTAATTATTCTCCAAATGATCAATTTTTTTGCAGTGCCCAAAACAAACAAACGATAATGATTGCAGTTATTATGTTTGTAAATTTATTAAAGAGATTCTTTTTCATCAGGAAACTAGCATCCCTAAAGAGGTATTTTCCAAAACAACTACTAGTTCATTTAAGTTATTTATTAAATATTTATTTTTATATTTTGTAGTACTCCTATGACTACCAAAAGCCTCATACTCACAATAAGATATTGATGTGTTCATAAACAAGTGTGCCACATACCTAATGGCAGATTATACACAAATACAATGAAGATCTGACTTAGGGACATGTACAGTTGGTGGTCATTTTTGAGTGGGGTTAAGGGGATCAAAAGATGAAACATTGTTGTATGTAAATGTTCATAGGAAAATTGTAATTATTATTAAATAAAACATACTTTCTCCAATGAGTCATTTTCCCATTTTAACAGATGATATGCACCATCAACATGCAATAATGTTGAACCACTCAAAGGGTCTCTCTTTTGTTTAAAATGGACACCATTTTAATTGAAAACAACAACTGACCTACAGAAATCGGACCAAATGCATTCATATTGTGTTGATCCTTTAGGAGAACGATCCAATGGTCCTTTGTGATGTGTAAGAGTCAACCCCGCCTCAATCCGAGGTACGGCGTGGCCGGTACCACTCAAAGGGTCTCTATTTTGTTTAAAATGGACACGATTTTAAGTGAAAACAACAACTGACATACGAAAAATATGGCCAAACGCATTCAGATTATCTTGATCCTTTAGGTGAATGATCTTATGGTCCTTTGTGGCATGTACGAGTCATCCCCGCCTCAATCCGAGGCACAATGTCACTTCTATCACTCAAAGGGTCTCTCTTTTGTTTAAAATGGACACAATTTTAATTGAAAACAACAAATGACCTATGAAAATCTGACCAAACACATTAGGATTGCCATGATATTTTATAAGAACGATCCACAGGTCCTTAGTGACATGTAAGTGTCAACCCCACCTCAATCCGAGGCATGGTGTGGCTGGTACCACTCAAAGGGTCTCTCTTTTGTTTAAAATGGACACGATTTTAAGTGAAAACAACAAATGACCTACGGATATCCAACCAAACTCATTCATATTGTGTTGATACTTTAGGAGAACGATCCAATAGTCCTTTGTGACATGTAAGAGTCATCCCCGCCTCAATACGAGGCACGGTGTGACCTCTATCACTCAAAGGGTCTCTCTTTTGTTTAAAATGGACACAATTTTAGTTGAAAACAACAGCTGACCTATGAAGATCTGACCAAACGCATTTGGATTGCCTAGATATTTTATAATAATGATACAAAGGTAATTGGTGACGTTTAAAAGTCAACCCCACCTAAATATGAGGCACGGTGTGGCCGGTACCACTCAAAGGGTCTCTCTTTTGTTTAAAATGGGCACGATTTTAAGTGAAAACAACAACTGACCTATAAAAATTCAACCAAATGCATTCGGATTGCCTTGATATTTTATAAGAATGTTCCACGGGTCCTTGGTGACATGTAATACTCAACCCCTCCTCAATATGAGGCACGGTGTGGTTGGTACCACTCAAAGGGTCTCTCTTTTGTTTAAAATGGAAACAATTTTAAGTGAAAACAACAATTGACATACGGAAATCTGAACAAACACATTAGGATTGTGTTGATCCTTTAGGAGAAAGATACAAGTTTCATTTTTGATGTGTAAGAGTCATACCTGCCTCAATTTGAGGCACGGTGTGACCGCTATCACCCAAAGGGTCTCTCTTTTGTTTAAAATGGACACAATTTTAATTGAAAACAACAACTGACCTATGCAATTCTGACCAAACGCATTTTTATTGCCATGATCCTTTATAAGAAAAATACAAGGGTACTTGGTAACTTGTAAAATTCAACACTTCCTCAATCCGTGGCACGGTGTGGCCGGTACCACTCAAAGGGTCTCTCTTTTGATTAAAATGGACACAATTTAAAGTGAAAACAACCACTGACCTACGGAAATCCAACAAAACGCATTCAGATTATATTGATCCTTTAGGATAACAATACACAGATCCTTGGTGATGTGTATGAGTCAAAACCGCCTTAATCCGAGGCATGGTGTGGCTGATATCACTCAAAGGGTCTCTCTTTTGTTTAAAATGGACACAATTTTAATTGAAAACAACAACTGACCTATGAAAATCCAACCAAACGCATTCATATTTCCTTGATCTTTTATAAGAACGATACAAGGGTCCTTGGTGACATGTATGAGTCAACCCCTCCTCAATCCGAAGCACAGTGTGGCCGAAACCACTCACAGGGTCTCTCTTTTGTTTAAAATGGACACGATTTTAAATGAAAACAAAAACTGACCTACGGAAATCTGACCAAACGCAGTCGAACTGTGTTGATCCTTTAGGATAATGATACATGGGTCATTTTTGACGTGTACGAGTCATACCTGCCTCAATCCGAGGCACAGTGTGACCGTGATCACTCAAAGGGTCTCTCTTTTGTTTAAAATGGAGACAATTTTAATTGAAAACAACAACTTTCCTATGAAAATCTGACCAAATGCATTGGATTGCCTTTATCATTTATAGGAACGATCCACGAGTCCTTGGTGACATTTACGAGTCAACTTCACCTCAATCCGAGGCATGGTGTTTCCAGTACCACTCAAAGGGTCTCTCTTTTGTTTAAAATGGACACAATTTTAAGTGAAAACAAAAACTAACCTATGAAAATTCAATCAAACGCATTTGGATTGCCTTGATATTTTATAATAATTATCCACGGGTCCTTGGTGACATTTAATAGTCAACCCCGCCTCAATCCGAGGCACGGTGTGGCCGGTACCACTCAAAGGGTCTCTCTTTTGTTTAAAATGGACACGATTTTAAGTGAAAACAACAACTGACCTATGGAAATCAAACCAAATGCATTATAATTGTGTTGATACTTTAGGAGAAAGATCCACCTGTCCTTTTTGACGTGTACAAGTCATACCTTCTTCAATCTGAGGCACGGTGTGACCGCTATCACTCAAAGGGTCTCTATTTTGTTTAAAATGGACACAATTTTAATTGAAAACAACAACTGATCTATGAAATTCTGACCAAACGCATTCGTATTTCCTTGATCTTTTATAATAAAAATCCAAGGGTCCTTGGTTACTTGTACAAGTCAACCTTTCCTCAATCTGAGGCACGGTGTGGCCGGTACCACTCAAAGGGTCTATCTTTTGTTTAAAATGGACACAATTTTAAGTGAAAACAACCACTGACCTACGGAAATCTGACCAAACACATTAATATTATGTTGATCCTTTAGGATAACGATAAAATAGTCCTTGTTGACATGTATGAGTCATCCCCACCTCAATCCGAGGCACGGTGTGGCTGCAATCACTCAAAGGGTCTCTCTTTTGTTTAAAATGGACAGAATTTTCATTGAAAACAACAAATGTCCTATGAAAATCCAATAAAAAGCATTTGTATTGCCTTAATATTTTATAATAACTTTCCACGAGTCCTTGGTGATGTGTATGAGTCAACCCCACCTCAATATGAAGCACGGTGTGGCCGGTACCACTCAAAGGGTCTCTCTTTTGTTTAAAATGGACAAGATTTTAAATGAAAACAACAAATGACCTACGGAAATCCAACCAAACGTAATCAAGTTGTCTTGATCCATTAGGATAATGATCCATGGGTCTTTTTTGATGTTTACGAGTCATCCCCGCCACAATCCGAGGAACAATGTGACCACTATCATTCAAAGGGTCTCTCTTTTGTTTAAAATGGACACAATTTTAATTGAAAACAATAACTGACCTATGAAAATCTGACCAAACGCATTTGTATTGCCTTTAACTTTTATAAGAATGATCCACGGGTCCTTGGTGACATGTAAGAGTCAACCCAACCACAATCCGAGGCACTTTGTGGCCGGTACCACTCAAAGGGTCTCTCTTTTGTTTAAAATGGACACGATTTTAAGTGAAAACAACAACTGACCTATACAAATCTGACCAAATGCATTCGGATTGCCTTGATATTTTCTAATAATGATCCACGGGTCCTTGATGACATGTATGAGTCTACCTTGTCTCAATCCAAGGCACGGTGTGACCTGTACCACTCAAAGGGTCTCTCTTTTGTTTAAAATGGACACGATTTTAAGTGAAAACCCCAACTGACCTACAAAAATCTAACTAAACGCATTAGGATTGTGTTCATAATTAAGTATAATGATCCACGGGTCCTTTTTGATGTTTAAAAGTAAACCTCACCTCAATATGAGGCACAGTGTGGCCGGTACCACTCAAAGGGTCTCTTTTTTGTTTAAAATGGACACGATTTTAAGTGAAAACAACAACTGACCTACGAAAATCCAACCAAATGCATTCGAATTGTGTTGATAGATTAGGAGAAAGATCCAAGGGTCGTTTTTTATGTGTAATAGTCAACCCCACCTCAATCTGAGGAATGGTGTGACCGCTATAACTCAAAGGGTCTCTCTTTTGTTTAAAATAGACACAATTTTAATTGAAAACAACAACTGACCTACGAAAATCCAACCAAAAAAATTCGGATTGCATTGATCTTTTATAATAATGATACAAGGGTCCTTGGTGACGTGTAAAAGATAACCCCGCCTCAATCCGAGGCATGTTGTGGCCTGTACCACTCAAAGGGTCTCTCTTTTGTTTAAAATGAACACGATTTTAAGTGAAAACAACAACTGACATAGGGAAATTTGACCAAAAGCATTCGGATTGCCTTGATATTTTATAAGAACGATCCAAGTGTCCTTGGTGACGTGTAAGAGTCATCCCTGCCTCAATATGAGGTACGGTGTGGTTGGTACCACTCAAAGGGTCTCTATTTTGTTTAAAATGGACACGATTTTAAGTGAAAAAACAACTTACCTATGGAAATCTAACCAAAAGCATTTGGATTGTGTTGATACTTTAGGAGAACGATCCACTAGTCCTTTTTGACGTGTAAGAGTCAACCCTGCCTCAATTCGAAGCATGGTGTGGCCGATACCACTCAAAGTGTCTATATTTTGTTTAAAATGGACACGATTTTAAGTTAAAACAACAACTGACCTATGGAAATTCAACCAAACGAATTCGGATTATGTAGATCCTTTAGGATAATGATCCAATTGTCCTTTGTGATTATTACAAGTCATCCCCACCTCAATCTGAGGCATGGTGTGGCTGCTATCACTCAAAGGGTCTCTCTTTTGTTTAAAATGGACACAATTTTAATTGAAAACAACAACTGACCTATGAAAATCCAACCAAATTCATTCGGATTTTATTGATCTTATATAATAACGATCCCCGAGGTCCTTGGTGACATGTACGAGTCAACCCCGCCTCAATCTGAGGCATGGTGTGGCCGATACCACTCAAAGGGTCTCTCTTTTGTTTAAAATGGACACAATTTTAATCGAAAACAACAACTGACATACGAAAATTGAACCAAACGCATTCAGATTGTGTTGATCCTATAGGAGAATGATCCATGGGTCCTTTTTTATGTGTATGAGTCATCCCCGCCTCAATCCAAGGCACGGTGTGACCGCTATCATTCAAAGGGTCTCTCTTTTGTTTAAAATGGACACAATTTTAATTGAAAATAGCAATTGGCCTATGAAAATCGGACCAAACGCATTCAGATTGCCTTGATCTTTTATAAGAATGATCCACGGGTCCTTGGTGACGTGTACGAGTCAACCCCGCCTCAATCCGAGGCATGGTGTGGCCGGTACCACTCAAAGTGTCTCTCTTTTGTTTAAAATGGACACGATTTTAAGTGAAGACAACAACTGACCACCCCGTGGACCGCCCCCACCCCCTGGACACCCCCCACCCCTCTGGACACCCTCACCCCCTATAATCCCCCCCGACACCTTGGACACTAGCCCACCCCTTGGAAAGCCCCCCCGGACACCAATCCACCCCTTGGACCTCCCCCACCCCCTGAACACCAATCCACCCCCTGGACCCCCCCACTCCTCTCGAAACCCACCACCCCTGTAAATCCCCCTGACACCTTGGAAACTAGCCCACCCCCTGAAAATCCCCCCTGACACCAATCCACCCCCTGTACCGCCCCCCACCACCTCTGGACACCAATCCACCCCCTGGACACCCCCACCCCTCTGGACACCCCCACCCCTTGTAATGCCCCCCCCGACACCTTGGACACCAACCCACCCCCCTAGAAAGCCCCCCAGACACCAATCCACCCCATGGACCACCCCCACTCCCTGGACACCAAACCACCCCATGGAAACCCCACCCCTCTGGACACCCCACCCCCTGTAAAGCCCCCCCGACACCTTGGACACTAGCCCACCCCCTAGAAAGCCCCCCAGACACCCCTACACCCCCTTGGACAGCCACCCGAAAACCCTTCAACAGCCCCCAAACCCCTGAATTCTGAATTGAATTCATTCTGTACTTAATTAACATATCAATTATGTGTTAATGGTGTATGGGTATACTTGTTGTAGGGGTATACTTGGTCTAATTATCTTGTGATTTATGAGTTAATTTTGTATGGGTAGTCTTGCTTTAATTAGCTTGTTGAGATGCTGATTTTTTTACAGGTGTGCGGATACAGATATTCTCATAGAAGCAGAGATGGAATTTATCAGCTCTTTTTTTTTGCGCTGATAAATCTTTCTTTAATCATCGCTCTTTTAGCGCTGATAAAGTCTACCTTTATCAGCGCCTCACTTTACAGTGCTTTTTTAGTGCTGTTAAAGCCCGTTTTAGCGCTGTTAATGCCCGTATTTGTAGTAGTGGTCTGTTTTTGTCATGTATTATGTATTCTGCACTAGTAATGTAATGTCTATGTACGTCAAGATTGGGTATCTACAGTTGGTATCAGAGTGAAGGTTTAGTCATCCTTTGGAAACTAGGATGCAAGAACTTTAGCGAGATCCCTAGAGATATTTCTAAGGTATGTATAGGGATGTCTGTAAGGTTATGTATAAATTATAAGTTACGATCTGAGAATTATGATACCGATCATGAATAACCTTAGATTAAACCTATAATTTTAGAGATTTAAAGTAATTCCCCTTGATTATGTTGTTCTTCTAGTACGAATTTTGCATCTCATACTATTATTTTTGGGTTTTAAGAAATGGCAGGAAACATGAGGATTCATGTTAATGGAGAATATGTTGGACAATGGAATGATATTCTTCATGAGCAACCAAATGAAACGGGATTTGGAAGTCTAAAGATCCTTACTATGCCTAATCTGCAATCTCATAATATGATCGATAATCTCACCTTTGGAATGTTTCCTAACTCAACTAATAAGAGAAAGATGGAGTTTCTTGATGATCATAGAGGAAAAAAAGTTCAATTTCCCTCATGTAAATCATGTGGGAAGAGGCATCAAGGAGAATGTTTCAAAAGAACTAGAATATTCTTTTGGTGTGGAAAAGAAGGACACAAAGCTTGTAATTTCTAAGGAAAAGGACCAGTTAACATAATGTAAAATTATAATGGTATTTCTAAGACATCAACAAAGGTTAAATGTTTTAAATGGGGAATGTACAGGCATTATGAAAATATATGACCTAAAGGAAAATCTCATGAAGAGAATCAGCATGGTCATATGGGTAGTATTTATGTTGACGATGTTGAAGAGACAATAAATGATATATGTTATGAAAGTAGTGTTGAGGAATAAAACGAATAATCTCGGTCATTGGTTTAATAAGGTAGTGGAATTATTGCATGTTTATCAAGAATAATGTATGGTACTATGGAATAAATAAACATCTAAGGATTGTTACACTATTTTTTCCCTAAAGTATTTGAAAGTATATGTTGAATGGTACCAGTAACCATGAAAAGTGATTAAAATATTTTTGTAAAGAAGATGATATGTGCATAATGAAGGAACAAGATGAAAATAATATGTTTGATATTATTAATGAGATCATGACTGATATAAGGACAAAGTGATATCATGGTTTGAGTATATATAATTTTTGGTATTTTGGTATGTGGAAATAGTTGCCTTTTGACAGCATTAATGTTTTCCCTAAGGTTTTATGGTAATTCATGTTTCAATAGAATACATGATTAAGGTATTAATATGTTTGTAATTGTGATGAACAATATATATATTATGATATATGGGGGATAAGTGATGGTATTAACAAGCTTGGTATATGAAATTTCTAGTAATCGTTTTCATTATACTATGAGTTTGGACAGAAGTATTTTTGATAAGCCTAAATGTTTGAATGGATTATGTTGGACATTAGATAGTATTGTTTAAGTCTAAAACTTTTTTCTAGAATGTTATAATAGTATTGTTTTAGAAAAAGGACAACCTACAGGACAGACGATAACCCATCGCGCCGGACAAGGCTGTGGGAATCGAACCCACAACCGAAGTGCGACATGCTTTTATTGCCTACCACTGACCTAAAAGAAGTCCCTGGTTTATAGAAATTAGTTTTATTTTTTTAAGAGGTATGATAGATGAAGTATCAATCCATTTTTGGAAGCACATATGATTAATATCACCATAGATTGACTTATGTATATTTAATAATTTTGGCTAACCTTATGTTTGAGACAAGTGGAATGATCAATCATTCTATCTCATGATCAGATAACACTTCATGAATGACAAATTCAACCTCATTTCATTAAGAGATGAAGTGGAAATTGTTCAAGGCTCGAACAATGGTGAGATAATACCAAAATCAAGTAAGTATTTCTGTTAATTCAAAAATTCTTCAACATTAGGGAAATGATCTTGAAAACCAAAAATGTTATCCTAGTTCCCTCATATCTGATAAATTAGATGGTACCCTATATCATCACAAATTTATGGTTTTTTGACTTCTTTCTTTTTTTTAGTCATGTTCTCTACCACTCTCCATCAGAACATGAGGGTTAGATTTCTCTTACATATCCATATTTTCACCTATATTCTCCTATGTGGGTACCCAAGTGATGAGTTACTTTGGGTATCCATTTTGTCACTAACTTTCCATTTATCAATTAAGTTTTAGTATTTCTTTTTACGATGTGGGTTTCTATGAAAGAATCTTTCAAGTAGTAAACGATTTATAACCCTGACGAATTTTGAGGGCAAAATTCATTTTAAGTGGGGTAGAATATAACACCCAGAGATTTTATGAGAAGTATTCTTTTTAATTTATTTTATGACTTGTTTTGTATGCTACACAATGATTATCTAGCGCTATACAAAACACCGTATTAGCTTAAAGTATACACAACACTATTCTTGGATCGTGTTACACACAATTTCAAGTTCGTTTGATAGAAGTTATTCTACGCAACATTGAGTGTGTGTGTGTCTATATATATATATATTCAATGTATAAATGAAATATGGTTGTATTATGTTATACACAAAAACAAAGGAATCCTGCACTACACGCAACCCTGACTTGTCTTTCATTACACGCAATCACGACCTTCCTCGATAGCGTGTATTGTACGTAATACAATGTTTCACTAAACAATGATATATGGTTATAATATTATCATTAACTAGATGTTATGAATAGTATTAACTAAATTTTAAATTTTATAAAATTAATATTCATCTTACACATTTTATAGAACATGGTATGAGAACAAAATACATTTTTCGGGTAAAATAAGTATTTTTAAAAAAATGCAGTTTTTCGGCCTTTTGTTGGTGGACCCACATTAAATCTAGTTTTTGACATGTTCATAAGTTTAATTTGATAAAATAAAATTATACTTTAGAATCAGGATATAAATATTTACTTTGGATAAAAGTTTCATATTATTATGACAACTTTTATATTTTAATGAATAGTAAAAACATGCTATATTTTAATTAAAAACAACTTTTTTCATCGTGAAAATTTATATGGTTTAATTATAATATTGAATGGTTTTGAAGTATAAATAGAATATATTTTTACCATTTAATATAATTTATGTCATTATCATTTATGTTGCCTTGAATTCATAGGTAAAATCATTTCAATCTTTGGCAATGTTTTAACTTTTAAAACTCATTTTCTTAACAACAGGATTAATTTTAAATTAATTTCTGCAACTTTTTTTATTTGAATATGGAACAATGGATTCCATATTTGTAATTAGTAGGTCCAAATTATGTTAATAGGCTACTTTTTATTTTTGTTCCCTATGAATAGTAACTGTGGTAAATTTTATTGACCATAATTAAAGTTAAATTGGGTAATTAAGGGTAAATATAATATTATAAAATTACCCTAAAACTTTTATTAATATAACTGGAAGATTATATTTCGTCCTAAAATGTACTTGGGTCGAAATTGAATCAATTGGATCCCACATGGATGTGATTAAGACCTTTAATGTATTTTATTTAAAGGTAAGTGAAATATGTCTCACTGACACTTTAATAATTAAATTGTTTTTAATATAAAGTTATACAGAATATAATTTGAGTATAAATAATCATTTGAAATATAAAATGTTTTTATTTTTTATGATAATTTATTTGTAATTTTTAAGAGATATTTAATTACATTAATAACTTATACATTAATGATGCAGAAGTTATTTATTTAGTGAAAAATCAATAATATAGTTTTTATTAAAATAATAATACCCATTTTACGGCCCAAAAACCTGACCAAAAATTATTTTTCGTATATATCTAAACCATAACCATCCATTGGAAGAATTTTTGACCATTTGGAGCATTATAAATGCGATTATGACACTTATATTATTTTATTTTAAATGATGTCAAAGTTGTCACCTTCATTATTAAATAAAGATAACTATTTACAAGTTGTGATTTTAAGATGATAAATTTGAGTAAAAGTATAATTTTAAAATATATTAGATTTTTAATAATCATAGTATTTTATTTTTAATTTTTATGAAATAATGAAGTATATTAAATAATTATACAAAAATGATTTAGTAATTGCTTTATTAAGAGAAATATCAAATAAATGGTTTTATTAATAATAAAATAAATATTATATGAACTAATTAATGTTCTATAAAAATGTTAAAGATTCATATGTCATGTTATAAATCTATTAAACATTTTGGTTTGAAAATATCCTCGGTGTGGATTTTATAAAAATTCAAATAAATGAATAGTGTCAAAATTAACACTATTGTTATTTTATAAAAATTACATATTATTAAATTGTTTAAAAATCACAAAAATATTTAAAAATTGTAAATTTAAAATTATATGGTCGAAAAGGTAATAAAGTATCCAATTATGGAAAATTGACAACATATAAGTATGTATTTATAAAAATTTAATATTTATAATATTATTACCATAAATAAAATTAAATAGATTAAATAAGGAGAAATCAAAATGATAAGGTTTAAAATAAACATAAAACATGTCTAAATGTTCTTGTTGGATGATATTACAACCCTATATCATCTCATATTATAATTGAGTCATTTTTGGAGGTTTTTAATTGGTTTTTGATTTTATTATAAATTAATATTTTTAGGTTTGCAAAGGTGCCCCTCTCCTCCCTTATAAAAGGGAACCTCTTCCCTCTCCTCCTCACACCACTTTGAGCCTTCAAGATCAGCGAAACCCTGACCATTTATCTTCTCCTCTTCCCTATAAATGTACTATAGTTCCTTTTTTTTCAAATACCAAATTTAGTTCCCTAAGAGGAGGTTTAGAAGAGGCGCGTCAAAGAAAAGGTAATATCCTTTACCGATTCTTTAAAATTCATTTATTCATATACTTCCTATTCTTTTGTTGTTTCATAATAAAGTAAAGACATCAGTATCAATCATATAATGATATGTTACTATAAATTTTAACCAAACCTATTTCAACTTCTATTTATCCTATGGAAAATGAAATCATCGCGCGTGCGTACTTACGGAATACTGTCTCCATGCCGTGATGTAATCTGTTTTCCACCACCAACTTACATGGATGAGTATAATGGTGTAAATAACTACTATATATGGTTACTATAAAATTATACTAATTCTTAGATATTATATCATCCACTCTAATTCCATTCAATAATTATGGGAACGATATCATCGCTCATGCGTACGTACCGATTACCGTCTCCACGATGTGATGAGATTCATTCTCAAAGTTAACCATTTAAGAATGATTATAAAGTATATATAAAAAATAATCATGAAATATATGAAATATTAATGATAATGGATTTATTTATATTTACTTACTTCCATTAAATTTAATAAGGAAATGAGAACAGCGTTCATGCGTACGTACGTCCTACCATCTCCATGAACGGTGTATTTCTTTCCATTTATCGATCTATTATATATATGTATATTCTGAATATATATTATATATAAATCATGTTTTACATTCTGTAAGTAATTAATCATGATCTGAGTAATTATATAATTAATTAAAAGTCAAAACACGGACGATAAATGAAACAATTTTACCCAAAATGCTACTTTAACATGGAATTGACAAATGAACGGGTAATATAAAGTCGTAAGTGAATCATATATGATAACATAAATATTATTATGGTAATGTTACGAGTTAATAATATGTTTTAACCCACTATATAGGAGTATTAGACACATACAGAATAAATTGGACTTTTGGTAAGGGAAAAGTTTGCAATCTCTTTTTTATCCGGGATTGCCTATACGTAAGTATTTTATGGGGTTATATTTTTCATCCTTATCCATAATTTTGTTTCATAAAGTGTTTAATATTCTACCATGTATATTTAAAGTCATTTTTACCCCACTTTGACTTTTAATTTGTGTTATGGAAGGAATCTTTATCTTGTTTACCATACGTGGTACTTTTTGACATTTCCATTAAAAGCACAGGGAGAATGTTTTTTTAACTTATACGGCAGGAATGGATTTTTACGGTTTCATATCTCATTTAATTCATGAATATTACTCTAAAATATTTCATGATTATTTTCAATAAAATCATATTCTTTTAAAATTGTGTGGAATTTTGTGAAAAGAAAATAATTTAGAAGAAGAAAGGATATTTTCCTCCGGAATTCATTTCTAGTGTTTTGTCAAAACTATTTTCCATTTAAGATGATATTATTTAGAATGTCTATGTTTCAAGTATAATGTCTATATTATTTACATAGTTTTATTTTTATTGTGATTAAATGATATCTATTTGTTTTATATGGATTATGTCATGACGAGATGATGTTTATCAAACCCATTTTATTCATTGGGTTATGATGAATGATTTATTTTTATTTTGTGGCACAAGAAAGAATGACTTCATTATGAGATGGGTGGGACCTATATCTCCCTTAAATGAATTGGGTAAAGATTTATATCTCATGAGATAGACATGGCTGTAATGGAAAGTGAATCTGGTTCAGTAATATAGGGCTGGAACGACAAGTAAACCCGGTTCAGTAATGGACTTTGTCCACTATGATGGTCTTGGAAGCAATGCCTTGGCTACTATGGAAATAATAAAATGTGCTTAATGGTTTCCACAATTACATGTTTTATTCCCATGCTATTTTATCATGGTTAATGTTCCTTTATGATCTATGCCTTATGTCCTTCTATGATTTATGTCATGTTCATGTTTTTACGTTCGAAAGTTTATGGATTTTGTTATGTTCTCCATGCTTACCCTTACTGAGCATTTGAGATCACCCTTTTTATGTTTTATTTTCCCCAAGATTTAAAGAAAGGTTTTAGGTAAGAAAAAAAAAGGGTATGATATTTATGGGGGATGTTGAAGATCTTTCACTATGATTAGAAGATTTTGTTCTAAGTTTCCAAATACAGTAAACTAATATGGTCTTTGGGTGTCTGTTTTTATCATGTACTAAGTATTCCAAAAAATTAATGTAATGTCTATGTATGTCAAGATTGGGGCTCTACATACACTGTTTATTAGATTTAGGTGCATCTAATTCCAACATTTCAGAAATTAATTTTGAATAATTTTATTAATTTATCAACACAATCAAATTTTTTTCTCAATTCTTATTTTGTGAAGTGTGTTTTGAATAAATATATCAATTTTAAATAAAAATATACACATAGAGTTATACTGGACACACCGTAATTTGGATTTTTGTGAGGTCGATTCCTACATTTCATAAATGACATAAGAATCATTTTGAAAATAAAATTTAATATAATATAGAAGTGTTTTCTCAATTTTGATTATGATATTTGACTTTTTTACTAAAATGTAAATTTTAATGGGTAACATATTGTTATATCCATATTGATCACTTCGAGGGTTAGATTGAAATGAAACTAATTTCAATTTGGTAGAAATGAATTGTGAATCATTTTACTAATGTTTCATGATAACAATAGTTTGTTTTCTTGATTATCAGTTATTGACTTGTGTTTTGAACTAAATTGTAAATTTTAAACTGATAGAAGACACTTTGTGCCATATTGGGAACACCATGTATCAGATTTATGTGTGGTTGATTTTTACCCATATAAAAATTCTTATGTTTCATTTTCCTAAAACATATAGACAATATTAATGTTCTATATTTTTTTTTATGTGACGTCTGTTTTGAATTAAAATTTGAATTTTTAATAAAAGACACTTGGAGTCATACCTGTCCCACCACGCATCAGATTGTGGTATGGTTGATTCCTACACATCAAAAATTACTTCTGGATAATTATCCTAAAGTATAAAAAATTAAAAATGTTTTATATTATTGACCCTGACGCTTTTTTTACTAAAATTTCAATTTAAACTAAAAAAAGTGCATTGAGTGATACTGGTCACATCATGTGTCTTTTTTATGTGATACTGATTCTTACCCATAAAAAATGTCTTATCATTCATTTTCTTAATGTATCAAGATATTAAAAGAATGTTTTCAGATTTTTCAATGAGTGAGACATGTTTTGAAATAAATTTTCAATTTTAAAATGATAATGATAACTTTGAGTCGTATTGAGCACATCATGTGTCATATTTAGGTGTGGATGATTCAAACACATCAAAAATAATTTATGGATTATTATCCAAAATTATAAATATAATCCCAATTTTTTTTCTGATTTTTGGGTATATGATGTGTTTTCTTAATTAAAATTTTAATTTTAAACTAAAAACGTGCACTTTGAGTCATACTGGACACACTATGTATCATATTGATTTTTGGTTGATTTTATCATGATAGAAATGAATTATGGATCATTTTCAAAAAATATAAAATCAATATAAATCTATCTTCAAGGTTTTTAGTGTATTATGTGGGTTTTGAAATAATATATAAATTATAAACTAAAAAACACATATTAATAAAGAGAACACAATTTATTGGAATTAGGTGCATCTGATTGAGGTGTGGTTGATTTATATATGAGCACGAGTTGCTTCAAACATGTTACCAACTTTTTCATATTTGGAACACAATATATTGGATTGAGGTGTGGCTGATTATTCCACATCATAAATGAGTTATGAATCATTTTTCAATTGTATCAATTCCATATGAATGTGTTTTCTCTATTTTGAGTATATAACATGTGTTTTAAACTAAAATGTAAATTTTAAACAATTGACGCCATCTTTGAGTCATACTGGGCATACCGTGTATCATATTGAGTAGTGGTTGATTCCTATAAAACACACTGGGTCTTGTTATTCTTTGATTCATTCAACATTTAGGGTTATCTAACAATATTTTTGTTTTATGACACCGAATTTTGAATGAATTACATTATAAAAAGAAAACTACATCATCATCAGTACATCATCCTTGTTAATTGCATATTCAAAGTATGGGAGTGTGCCATGAGTTTATCATCCTTCTTCATGATATTTTTGAAAATTTAAAAAACAAGTATTAAATAAATATGATAATGAAATTAACTAAAATAGTAGATAAAATTATGAAAAAAATATTAAATAATTAGTATGATGTCATATTTTCATGATGTCAGTATAGAATCCTAAAACTTCTACTCTACCCATTCATTTCTATAAAAATCTATTTCCTATTGTAAATATGATAATTGTCAACAGTCCTGGTATTACTTGAAAAATATAAATAGATAATGATTTTTAAAAATTATTAATGAAATTTTAATTATCATTATAACTACCTCTTTGGGGATGCAATATTTTGGATGAAATTCATTATCTTTCCTAAAATTTAAAACATAATAACCCAAATAATTTACATTATTTAGTTCTAGGATCTATAGAATCACTAATAAAAATAATAATTATTTTTTGGATATAACTTTTGATAGATGAATAATAATATTTATACCATAATACTTATCTTTTTTTAGAATTTTATAGGCTTTTGTGCTCATGGATTGTCATCATTCAAGGATTTTGATGATATTTAAACACTACCCAATCAAAAGAAAATTTTATTTGAAGAATAATATAAAATTTATAACGTAATGTTTATTTGTAAAATGTTTTATGTAGTGTACTATAAAATGATAAGCATCATCACATGTAGTCATTTTATTGTGTATCCATGAATTTAATCCAAAAAATAAATCCTTAGTGTATCTAAATTTACTACAATGAGTAACTAGTGCTTCATAAAAGATGAATAAGTAATGAAATGAATGAAAATATAACTGATAAGTTTAAATTGTATATTCTTACCCCTATATCGTGGGTATGAAAAATATTTTTGCATATTTCAAGTTTTCTTTCAAACATTTTGGATAGTTTTTCCACTATTACTGCATATTTCATTGGATCCATTGAGAAAATTTATATAGGAGTGATGTGAGGAATAATGAGTCAAAAGTTCTATTCACCAGGATTTCCCTTAAAATAATATATATATACATACCTATAAATATTATGAATTGTATTTGTTCATAATTAACGTAGTAGATATTCTATTTGAAAAAAATCATGAAAGAACACATTATGAATACATTTAGAACTGATAAACCTAGCCATTCATGGTATATGATTTCATTTACATTCTCAAGAACAATATATTCTATAATTTATGCTGCATAAATATATTCTTAAAAATCATTTATGATCAAATCAACTCTCTCAAATGTTGTATCTACATGAACATTTGATGTTTGTAAATGTGGATGTTGAATGTGTGGGGTAATTTCACTTTGTGGAGTTATTTTTGATTTGTTGTTTTTTCCTTTATATTGTTTTTATTTGAATATAAAATTCCCCCCATCCCTTTGTTTTTATGTAATAACATTCATTGTTTCATTCCTTTTTTTCTTTTTTTTAATGTTTTTTCATCATAATTAAATTGGAAATGAATACACCTTGAAGATGTGTATTTTTACAAGATCTAACAGTCATGCAATGAAAGATCCAATAACTTTCTCAATCATATGAATATCCATGAAATCAAATGGAACAAGTATCTTGATACTCAAATCATGAGCTATGTGAATCCCTACTCTCACATGAACTATTTGAATTTGATTTTTATGTAGAATATCTTCGGGGATATTGTACATGATACCCCTTCAACGAGGAGATGGGTGGGTGTCGATAGATTTAAATAAAAATAATTTTAACCAAGAAGAATATCAATCCAATAAAGGTATCAGTGTATCCCTACTTTATATTTCATATATTCATGTTTTTAAATATTGATTACCTCTTCTAATAAATCCATTTGATGGGAATGGATCACTTTAAAGATGATGGTGTTGGGGGATCTTTATATAGTGGTTATTAATATTTTATTTATTCTAATTCATTTCTTCCAATAAAATCTTCTTGAAACTCCGATTTACAATTATGTTTTCATTCTATAGTATATAGTCATTCTTGTAACTCTTCCATTTTGTTATTTCCCCCATTGTTCATTTTTTCACTTAATGTGTTCACGGTGACACCCAAATCTGACTTCTCTAAAGAGGAAAAATTTTTATAGCCACTTTAAGTCCACTAATAGTATCTATACATTGGTAAAATATTATGATTATTCTCATGTATATGTTGGATAAAAAATATAGGAAAATAGGTAATCATTATTCTACAATACCCTTTTAAATAAATTTTTATTTTTATTTTTTTCGTATTCTTACGTCCAATTTTTTTTTGTTTTCATCTATTGTTTTTACATATTTATTTATACATGAATCCTTCTGTAGAACTTGAAGTGGGATGGAATATGATTTGGATTTGGATTCATCAATATATACAAAAAATGAAGGAACGCTATTATGTTTTTTTTTCATGTCACATAAAGTATTGTGGGAGATTGAGAATATCTAAAAAAATTCAAGTAAATAATACTCCATCCTTACTTAAAGGTATGCATATGTTGGTTTTTAGTACATTTCATTTTTTCTTCAAAGATTTTTTATTTTATAAATTAAAAATTATTAATCAATGTTATCAATACATGTATTTTCAATTAATGTATTTCTAGTCAAAATTTACCTGAAATGATGTCTCCTTATGATAACCAATAAACATATCTCATGCCTCTTGGTTTATCAAGTGTGTATACATTTTTTGTCGGTGAAGGTTTATTTTCCATTCAGAATATTTGAGGTGATACATTGAATGAATTATTAATAATCCCCTATGTTCCTTTCAAGTGAGCATACAAATTTTATTTAGGATTCATATACTATAAATACACACTTCAAGTTATAATGAATAGTAAATCAACATTCCATTATTTTTGTTATAAAATAAAGAAATTATATCATAATTTTACCCTAATAACATTCTCAATTATATTTTTAATTGTGGAAAAAACATTGCCTCATGAATCTACATCAATTGACTTGTAAATTTGATTTGTGAGGAAAATGTAACTTTTAAACATTTTCTTGTAGGGGTAAACAAGTTGGTCATGTGCATTTCATTCAACCATGAATTTTATTCCTTTGTTTCACTCCTTAATAATTATTTCTCACAATGTTATGTTTTGATGCTTATGTTTTTATATGTGATAGTATGCATTTATCATCTACCATTTCCTCATCTTCAACATCATAAATATGTTGTTCTTCAAGATTTGTTTCATTGGAATATGCAGAAGTGTATTTGTTTGTATACATTGGGAGCATCAAAATGTGGATAAACCTATTGTTCCTTGGGATTGGGAGAAGTAACATGTTCAGAATTCATTATCTATAGAAGTGGTTAAAAATTTAATTTAGATTATATAAATGTAGTAGTGAAAACTAATAATATGAATTAACACAATGTATATTACAAAAAAATGATTATTGAACTCTATTTTTTTAATGGTTGAATGGATTTAACTACTCTATATAGTATCTAAATTCCCTAACTATGGTTTCCTATATCATACAATACCACATCTACAATGTGACCACTAAAAAATAATTGTGATTTCCCAATGAATGTTTCATCCTCAGTTGAATTGACATCTGACACTTCAGTGGTTTTGGTCAATAATAGAATAATTTCATACTTTCTGTTTGTAGGGTATTAAAGATAAAATACCTGTAATGCCTATGATTCTACTATAATTTGTTCATATATTCACCCTTCCTTATTGAAATCCATTTCATGAATCCCAATTCATCTATTTTAACTACAATCTTATTATAAACATACCTTCACTGAAAAATAGTCACTTGGGATGTTGTATAATCCAACTCACATATTTTTTTGATGATGCCAAATTATTATATACTCTTATAAATTATATTTCTTTCTTTGCTTCCATATTCATATATCACTTCATCCATAAGTGTAAATCAAATATTTTTAATGTTACTTTATTCATTATGTTCAATTATATAGAACACCCGACCATTAATTAAATACCATTATAAGATATTACATGACCACTTGGTCTTCTGGCTAGACATCAAAGATTTTCTAAAATTGAATCCATATTTTCAATCAAATCCTTAAAAATATGGTGTAAAAACCATCCTATAAATTGGGGTTAAGTGTATTTTATATATATATTTCATCCCCTGAGAGATTTAAATTATTAAGAATTATTGTATATGAACCAATATATGAGGCAAAATCCACACTTTTATTCATAACATAATGGTGAAATTGATCTTTCTCTGTTATAGTAAGTGTGATAATATCTATTCTTGAAATATCTCTACCCCTAAGCTGCTTAGTGTGATTATATTTTAGGGGACCGATGCTTTCCACATTGGGCATGTAATCAGTACAGATTTCAACGACTTCCTCAAAAACATATTTCATTCTAATTAAACCTTATTGAAGACTTTTATTTTTACATAATCTTTAAAAATACTCATATACCATACAAGGGGATACACCCATCTATAATGTGTAGGACTGCATTATTGAATATATCTTACAAAGTGAACCACCAAGTGAACCATCATATCAGAGAATTACAACAAGAAAAACATCACCAAATCCCATAATATTACAGAAATATTTTTCCATAGTCATATATTTAATCAGGCCAATAACTTTGTTTCATATAGATTTGAAAAAAATATCTTATCTAATTTATGATGGGAAATATTGAACAAAATGCAACATAAAGCTTCAAGAATCAGATAATAAATCAAAACAAGACACCAATGTGATTTCAGACCCTTTAACATTAAATTTTTCAATGGTACAATATTTTTATATTTTCTAAATATACCTCTGGAACCATTACATCATTAAATTGGTTTCATAAATGATATCTCCCTTTCTTAGAAATAGTGTAAGAATCGGGAGGAAGAGAAGTCGATTATTCACTCATCACTATTTCCAACTATTCTTGTATCCCCATGTTAATCATGTTAGTTCTATCTTTAATTGTATCGCTTTTTATATGAATTTAGTAACATTAAAATTACACTAGCACATACATTTCCCCATTTGAATAACATCATGAATATTTGTGACTTATAAAAAAAATACATTGTATTAATTAAAAAAAACTAATATCTCTTACTGGTATAATTTAAAGGGTTTCTTCAAAAATAGTTTTTCAAAAGTAGTTTCAATATATTTTAATTTATCAAAAAGTGGATCACCTGTTAGTTGAGATGGTGTTGTACGTTCTTCTAAACTTCGATAAAATGATTACATCCATGATCTGTACTTATGTTGGTGGGATTGAAATCTTTGATGTCCTAAAAACGCATTAATCGATAAATGTTTCAACATAATTGAATGTCTAACTTGTAAAAAAATGAAACATCATTGACTACCTTTAATTCTACACCCTAAAAAATATCCATAAGTAAAAAATTCATTTATAGTCCAGTACAATTTTTTTGTCAACATAATATCTTTATTTTTGTAAGCATCATACAAATTAACACATGAATCCCACAATAATTTAAAATAATTGATAAATGGATCCAAATAAACATCAAACATCATTACCTGGTTGTTTTGGTCTGGATATAAGCATAGATAACATAATTTGTTTTTGTTTCATCCATAACCATAGTGGAACGTTATAATTTTAAAAAATAATCAGTAATGTATTATCACTGTTTCTTTGAAATCCAAAAGGATTAACTTTATCTGTAAATAGGGAAAGATAATGTTTTCTCAGTTCGTTTAAAAATTTAACATACTCATGATCAATTTATTTCCATTTAGGAGAGACTTCTATGTGAAAACGATTCCTATATTTATTTCTTATATCTACGTGCCATATCAATTTTCTTATAGTCTCCTTGCTTCCATATATACACATTAGCGTTAGAATTATTGTAAATTACCAAAAATCTTTCATAGAACATGATTCATATTTCTTTTATCAAGAGCCACCACACACAATGCATTTTTAATTTCGTTTATGGTCCTTGATAAAGAGTATATAATCATTTGTACATGTAGGTATTCTTTTTGAGACCATACACATTGAACGTAAAATTAATTTAGCATCATATGTTTGGTTAGGAAGCTCATTATCTTATGGGAGAATATAAGTCAAGATAGAATGTGTGTAAGTAAAAATATATTCAATCCATCATTTTACATATTTTAAATTATATAGATTCAATATGGCTGAAAATTATTTATACTTTAGACAACCATCATACAATGGCATCTTTTCACCACTCGTTAAACTCTAAAACAAGGTTGTAAAATCAGTAAGTTAATATAATAAATTATTTTTCATTCCCTCTATACACTATTCATCATTATTAACACTTGTAATCACATCCTTGATATTTTATTTGTCATCGTTCACCATTTTAATCAAATCATATGATCATTAAAATGCAGTCTTATCCCACTCAGTATATACATTCAAATTTTCACCATGTTTAGTCTAACACTTATAACATTAATCTATTAAATGGAAGGTTATGTGTTCTTAAAAATCTTCTAGACTATTTTGTCTTGAGTAAATATAAATAAAGAATGAGAAAGTATTTGAGAAGATTCATATAAATGATCATTTACAAAATTTATGAACACTTAAACCTCATCCACAAAATCTTTTCTAATATGACTGACATCGATAGATTTTTAATTCATATCCATTATATTCTATTTAGTAATAATAATATTTTAAAATATAATAAATTTAAAGAAATTATTATCTTGGAACCCATAAAAGTTCACTATTTAATAATCAATAAATCCACATAAAGTCATTCTTCAATGATAATACGATCTAAATGGTGGTTATTATTATTTTTTTAGTGGAGGAGATCCTTGAAGAAAACTAATGTTTTATTTATAAAAAGTTAAAAATAATATAATTAAATTTTCATCAATTTCAAAACACATAGATATCACATATTTTTTATTTGAAAATATCTCATATGATTAAATAGACATACAACATCTAGAGAAAACAACGATCAATTGAAATCAATAAGAGGGGGGAGTTGGTGTTTACTCATTTCATCACTTCATATGTGGCTGATGAGGTGGATTTTTAGTGAAGGATTATTGGGAGATAATGTTGATCTTTTTATGATGATGAAAATTTTAATAGGGACCAATCACATGGTCTTTAGAACGCATTATTTGAATAAATTCTTGAATTTAAATCAAATGAACATGGATTCCTGTTCTAGGATTCTCATGTTCCATTCCCATTTCAAAAGGTTTACATATTATAAATGGAGCCTTTAAACAACCCATTACAAGAAATTAAATTCATTAAACAGCACCTGAAAAATTAAAACATTATATATCTTAAATCAAAGTAATAAATTTTAACAACCCAAAAATCATAAAAACAATCACTATCTTCTTGAAAAGGATTTATCCAAATTAATTCACCTACGATAAAATGAGAAATAAATGTAAAATAATCCAAACAAGGAATTGTAATTTTTATGTACTTCTAAAAATTGAATATATCATTTTAAGAATCCAATTCTTAAGAACAACTTTTAAAAACCAAGTTCAATATATTGAATTTCAGTTCCAGAAAAACCTTTTGTCTATACACATGTATGAAGTTATAAATATAGATACCACTCATCCTATTGTCACATTCACACATAATTTTGTGAAGATATGAAATAATTTATCTATATATATATATGTAGTCTTCATTTAATTCATCTATTTACCATAAATTAAAAAAAATATTCTTTATGTTGGTAAGGTACTGTATAAATCAGTTGTAATTTTCAAGAACTAAAATATCCTTTGTGCCTTTATGAATAACCTTTAAATGAAATCATGCACCATTAATTTCTAGATAATGTAGAAAATATCAAGAAGATAAGCTAGTGTTAAATACTCATATATAGTGTAATAGGTCAGAGTTTAAAAATAGTAGAGTAGTTGAGCATCATAATTATCATTATCAGGGATTTATTTTGTTAGCTACATTATCATTAGAGCATTGAAATATCTGGTGTCGACATAGTAATAATCCATTGGTGGTTATATAAGATGTGTTTTGGGATATGGAATATGTTAATATCATAATACTCAGTCTCTAATTTTCATAGATGGTGTAATAATAGATTCATAAAATTCCCTTCAGCTATCTCACTTGATCTTTACATACAGATCCCTAATTTCCCATATAAACCAATTATACACCATCAATATATCAAGTAATAATGTTCATCCATAATATTTATTCATAACCCTTACGTTCATTAATTAACACATGTGTAAAATATATAAAAAATTGGATTCGACAAAAATATAAATATTAATAATGTTAAAAATATTAAATTATATTAAAAGTAATCTAAATTCAGATTAACTTCATAATAATATAAAATTATTAAGAATGAACATAATTTAAAAAATAATGAATATAAATAATTATTAGGTCTATAAGTATCAGAAGTATTAGGAAATAGTTTTTCTCAAGAACTATAAATATGGAAATTTAGAACAGAACATATAATCTAAATCAAACACATTTCTTAATTCTTATAAAAATTATAAACAAGTTAGGAGATGCTAAAATGATTGGGGTTCTTCTGCCTGGTAATGGAAGCAAATTGGTGGAATTGTTGGATTTCAATCGATGTAAGAAGGATGGATACATGGAACTTGGATAAGATTACCATATTTATACCATAAAGACTCTTATTACTTATCATTTGCAGTCAACAAATTACACGATAAGTGGGTAGGGTTTTTAGGTGTAAATTTAGAAGAGCCATGCAATTAGAGTGAGAACAAATAAAGAATGAGTGAAATGAACAAGAAGGTATGAGAGAGTAGGATCCATCAATGGATCAGGGTAGGTGAGATTAAATGGAGAATTAGAGATCCAGATCACGAAAAAATAATAATTGTGTGTGCTATTCAACCCGTTTGGGAAAATTAAAAACAAATAAAGATGTTTTAGGGGGAGAGATAGATCATGTGTGATCAAAAAACTTGGCTTTTGAAGGTGTAAATTAATCTGATATGATCAAAGGAGAGAAAAGACAGATATTCGGTTATGTGGAAGATTGAATGGCGTGAGTAAGGACTAATCTATTAGGGTTCTATTTAAAATATCTAAAAGGGTTTCATCAGTACTTTTAAAAAAGCATTGATAAAGAATAGGATTATCATTGCACTGATAAAACCGATCTTTAACTGCACAAAAAAGTGCAGATAAATATATATATTTAATAATATATTTAATATAATTAAAGAATTTAAATTTAGATAATTATACAAAATATAACTGTATATAAATAAAAATAAAAATTTAACGAATTGTAAATATTTATATATAAATAAAATTATTATAAGAAAATAAGTATGAAAATAAATATAAATTTATATAATTTTACATTATTACAAGCAAATAATTACTTATATATTTAAAAATATTGTACAAAAATCATAAATAATTATTTATGAATTTAAGTATAGATATATAATTACAATTATAATTGTAAATAAATATACTCATAAACATTTGTATATAATTATAACTATATTTATATAATTATATATATTATTATATTATATATATATATATATATAATTATAAATTATTATAAAAAAATAATTATTGATTTAATTAAAAATACATTAAAAGAATCATAAATATGTATTTATGAATACAAGTGTAGATATATAATTATAATTATAATTATAAAAAAAATTATTAAAATTATTATATAATTTGAAATATATTTATATATTTATATATGTATATATTTCAATAAATAAATATATACTATTATAAATATAACAAATATATTTATTATTTAAATTTACTTAATATAATTTTATAACTATTCAAATATATATATAATTATAATTATAATTATAAATAAATAATTTCAAAATATATTTATATAATTAAAAATCTATTTATATAATTATATATAATTATATAATTATTTGTATTTATAAAATTATATATATATTTTTAGATATAAATATTTATATTTATATATATAAGTAGTTTATTTCTTAATAAAATAAAATTATTATAATTTTATAATTATTAAAAAAAATATTCTCATTTCTAATTATAATTAAAAATAAATATATTTATAGAAATTTTTATATAATTATATATATTTATATTTTTTTTGAAATTTTGAGACTCAATGAACCCACTATTAAAACAAGAATAGTGTAAAAAGGAGGGACATTCAAAACATGAAAAGTCTCCAATAAATACAAAAGGAATAAAAACTCGAAAAATCATATAAATTGACAATGAGTAATCATGCTATAGTGTGGGGTGTAACCACCTCGATCATGAGGATGTCATTCCCTACTCTGTGGATTGACCTATAATTATGGACCACCTCCTTCATCTAGATGTATTACATCAACCACATTCATCTTTTCTACATCATCAAAAACATGTTGTCTTCTTTACACATCCTTCTCACTACTTTTGGATGCTAAAAACTCAAATTAGTTATTCATACACACCTTCAAACTCAGTTTTCCCTCCACTGGATGTATAATAGCTGAGAATGCTAAAAAAAGGGGTTTTTGAATTAATGAACTTGTTCCTCTCCAATTTAGGGATCCTTGGATCATCACTTTCAGGTCCATATACCACATGCTTTCAAAGAGGAGTTGTTACACTTTTCTATATCCCTTTAGTAATGTCCAACATTGAAGCCAAAGATAATCCAACTACTGCATTATGAATATACCTACCCTGAATGGGTTATAATAACAAACTTGGTCCCTACTGAGCATTTGGTTAACTATAGACTAAACCAGTGCCCACATGATGTGTTCTAAAAAAAGAAATTGCACATGTCCTGGTCATTTTGTTGTCCGTAATCCCAAAAACATGGGTTGTTACAAAAGTGGAAGGAATTATTTCCCTTCCATGAATAACCTTTTAAGGAAAACCAGGTACCCAAAGTTCTTTTGAACCACTGGAGATAATATTTTTAGGTGTTTTTTAGGATTTCAACTTTCAGAACTCATTAAATTATCCATTAAATAACTCAAAATAGATATATTTCCCCTCAAGAACTCAATATATTTATGAACAATATTATAAGAAAAATCATCCCTTTTAGGAGAATAATCTATGCACCTCCCATCTTCCAGATGTTAACATATTGAATGATGAGTAAAAGCTTTCCCCTCCTCTATATTCATATTGTCCATATATTTTTCAAAAAAATTTAATACATTTAGTGATTTCCCCCCTAATGTTATTAGCCCATCCTATTTATTATCAAGGGATGGAAAATAACAACACATTGTATCACATTGTATCAAATTAGTATCTGAATACCCCCTTGAGGATTAAAGAAATGGAGAGGTAGTGGATTAAAAATGAGGTATTGATATTTCTTATTTCCCTTTGTTTACTGTATACCTGAATTTTATATCCTGTACCTACACAAGTGAGGGAGGAGTTATTTTTAGTGTGGTTTTCACTAGTGAGAAAACTTATATTTCAGATTTTTTTGTGACCTTTGGAATAAATCTTTTTTTCCCACCACATGTTAAAATAAACATCATCCTCGGTCGAGAGTTCCTTATTATCCTAACTGCCATCAGAATCATATTCATCTTGTTTATCTAGTCATATTTTTTATATGGAGAATTTAAAGGAAACAATAAATATTCGATATTAAAAAAATATACTGAGTCATACCAAGTCATTTTTGGATTAGGATGTTCTTCAAGACCTTCTTCATCTTGAAGGGGGAAGCAATACCAGAATTAGATCTCTTACGACAAACAACCCTCTGAGTTAGACCTTAAAAATCATCCCTTTCTCCCTCCTAAAAATAATTTTAAACATTAATATGAGTCTAAATAATTCAAGGAGAATCATAGATAGTTCTAATTGGTCATTGGTGTAACTACATATGATTTTTAAAAAGAGAAAACTTTGTTCGATAGAGTATACGATAGGCAAGAACAAACAAATAACGATAATGATTATTTAAATATTATCATTTTCTCAAAGTCATTAAATTTGAAGATATGAACCTAATTAATATATTTATTATATATATATATATATCATACTCAACATATATGTAATTATAAATTCTTAGTAAATAATCACTCAATTTTTTGTAATATCTTTTTTTCCTCAAAATATGTTTTCACCAAAAATATTTTTTATAACAAATTTTTTTATAATATTAACTTTAGAATATTTTATCTGATATAATTAAATTTATTTTTGGTATCATCAAATCAATATTAACTTATTGGAAATTTTTTATTTTATAGAAGATATTTATTTTTCAGTGAGTAGTGAAAATACGGTTTTTTTAAAAACCATCATTTCTTTTGATAAATTCAGTAATTTAAAAGTAAAATTTCTTTTAAATTTTTATTTCAAGGTAAATAAGTATTATATAGTTATATTTAATTTAAAAAATTAAATTTAAATCATATTTATATCATATTTTACATTTACTTTATTTCTACGGTTATAAACACATTTTTTGGAAACCTTTGCATAATGATTATATATTATAATTAATAAATATAAACACTAATATAGAATAATATGATTGAAATTTATAGATTATATGTTTATATTTATTAATGTAAATTTATATAATTAAGGTAATGAGTTATAGTGTTAAATTAAAACCATCTTTTCCTTGCAAAGCTCATTTTTCAAAAAACTAAATTTCACCACACCTGAGGGTTTTATATTAAATTAAAGTATTTCACATTTGTGAATTTGATTTTAAAAAATTTATTTCTTATTTAAAATAATCATAAATAATATTGGGTAATAATTTTTAACTCATGCTTTTGACAATATGAATAGTAAATATATTAATTTTTTATTTCCATGCTAAAAAGAAAAATTGTTTAATTCAGGATAAAATCAATTTAACAATGACTATAAAAAAAGTAAACCTATGACTATGAATATTAATATTTTAATTTCAAAATATTAGCAATTATACTTTTTTTTTACTTTATAAATGTTTAAATAATGATTTTGAAAAAAAAAATATTTTGTATGTTAAAACATTAATTCTAGTTGGGGTAATGTATAGTTTTGTTCAAGAATTTTTGTTGATTATTTAAATAATTTATTAAATCATTTATAATTTAATGAAATATCATAATTAAATCTAATATATTCAATATAAATGATAAATATAATATTTTCATGTCAAATGTAATTTTTATAACTATTAAAAACTATTATTATCTAAAAAAAGTATTTATCAATAAAGGATGATTATATTATTAAAGTAAAAAATTAATATATTTAGATATTACATTTCATATAATAATAATTATTTTTTGGAATTATCCTGGTGAAGTTATGAAATATTTATTTTTTCATAATTTTCTAAGACACTCGAATTGTCGGGTAAAAATTAAATACAGTGTACAAATAAGGTGTGTATTATGACATCATATTGACCCAAAAGTTATGTAATAAATTATATTAATGGTATCCATGACCAAATATATGTTTCCATTTTTTTTTAAAAAATATTTTTTGGTTGATTGATTTATTTTATTAATCCTTTATGAATCCTCTATAACCAATACTATATTTTAAAAGTTTAAAATCATTTATTTATGATCATGACTCACTTACACATCACCAAGTGTAATATCTTAATTATTTTGGGCCATATCCTTAAAGAATAATGAAAAAAAATCCCCATTGGTAGAAAAATGGGAAAACCCCATTGTAATTTTTGTGATTTTAATTAATTAATTATATAGAGTTGAAAAACTATGTTTGGGAATTAATCCCTTCTCTTTTCCTATATAAAACCACCAAATATCTCATTACTATTCACTGATAAACTTTGGATCACCTAAATAATACTCCCTCCCCTCTCTATAGTTATTAAAATGTTCCCCCAATCTATAAAATAGCTCATAGAAAACTTTTGGAATCAACCTCTCAAGGTAAGGGATCTCCCTCTCATCTTTTTATTCAAGCACATATTTTATGTTGTGCCTCTTAATTTCCATTTTTTTACTGTTTGGTTATATTTTTGTACAACCCTATTACTGCACGTTTTATTTCCATATGATGAATAACCCCTTTAACTGTCATTAATCCATCCCATGAACCTTTATGTACACCTCTTATGCTGCTGAAATTGTCCTGTGATTTTCTATACCAAAAGAGAGGCACCTCTCCCTATTCATTTTAATTAAAGAACCTCCATTATATTTATCAGATTTAATCTTAGTTAGTTATGTTTCAATTACCCTATAAGAATCCCTCTATCATCCAATTGATTTTATATCAATGATAGATAATTTATCCCCTCTAATTATATCGTTTAACTAAGCAATTACTATACCAAAATCCTCTCATTGTTCTATTTATTCAAACAACTTCATTATCTTATGATTTTTGCTCCAATTCATTATTATATGGTTATAGAGCTCCATAATCTCTAAAACATATTCGTCTAACATCAAGACCTGGGTAGTATTACCATTACTGATAATCTGTTGTGAAACCCGAACCTTGACCATGGAAAAAGAGCCTCTCGAGACGCCAAAGAAAAAAAATATATCCAAGCTTCCCCAACATTCCCTCTTGTGATCATAGACCCTTGATGCACGACGTGGGGACTAGAAAAATAGGATAATTAGTTTACACGCCTTGGGTGACCATGGCTGATGGGATTTCCAAGGTCACATGCGCTAACTTCTCTCATTTCTCCACCTCCATCATTATTTTAATTGTATAAAATATGTATAATTATAAATATCATAAATATATTTATTATATAAATATTTTTATTCTAATTTTATAAATAAGAATAAATATTTTTGAAAAAAAATATTTATAATTATAAATATATTTATATAATTATATATATTTATTAATATATAAATATATATAATTACAAATATTATAAGGATATATATTATAATTTTATAATTATTTTAATATATGTCTATTTATTTATATTTTTAATTATAAATAACTATATTTGAAAATATTTGTATGTATTTATATATATATATATATATATATATATTTTGGTATACTTATTTATATTTATATAATTATATAAATATTAAAATATATAAATATATAAAATTATAAATATAATAAATATATTTATTTTTTAATAATATTTATTATAATTATATTTATAATTAAAATTATAAATAAATATTTATAATTAAAATTATAAATAAATATTTATATATAAATTTAAATATATTAATAAATTAATAAATTTATATAATCATATCTATTTATGTAATAACTTATATATTTAATAACATCTAGATATCTATAAATTTAGATATAATAAATGTATTTATTATTTAATTATAATTATTAAAATCTTATATTTATTTGAGTATATATATATATATGTGTGTAAGTATGATTATAAATAAATATATTTAAAAATATTTATATATAATTATAAATATATTTATATTACTATACTCAAAACATCATGAGCCATTGATTTGGAAACCCAAGCCCATGGCCTTGGGAAATTTATTGAGAAAACATAAAGTAGCATACAAATGGTTGTGAGAAATAAAAATGACCAACAACCACAAAAAATACAATAAAAGTAGATGGAATAATTCCATCACTTCCAAGAAAAAAGAAGATAACTCAAGCCATAAAGAAAAAATCACATTTTTCTATGTCTCACAGCCCTATTTTGAGAACCACCAATATTGGCCAGATGTCAACCTATCTTATATTGGTTGCGAGGCTGCAACTAAGAAACCAGTTCTTCCGTATCATATGAATCATGATTACTTGGAGTGTTAGAGCTTTGTTCCCCATGGTTCTTCTCTGGATCATCAACATCAATATAGTCTTTCTCTGCATCATCATTTTTTCGGCTCATTGACTCGATGAAAGTATTGTTGGGATACATCAACCTCATTTACCTCCAATGGGGTGTTATTTTTAGTATCAATATCTTGGGAGCCTCCCAAAATTCTAGAAGGAACAACACACCTCCAGGTGACCTGCTACCTATACCCACTTTCTCCCCCTCCATATACACAACATTATCCGTAGTAAAATGGGGTGACAATGGTGGATTTATTTAGCCATTTTACCTTTCCATACTATCAATATAAATGATTCCAAAATTTTGTGTATAAATAGATTCATGAATAGAGAAACATTAAAATTCCAAGATTCCTTAGCGTATACAGATTTAGAATTCTCAACGTAGGGAGTCTCACTACTACCACAATGAAAATATATGACTTCACATGGGATGCATCCCCAGTCATGTTTCCCCAGCCTCCTGATTAACAGTTTCCCTATGTCCATGGACCTTCAATGTCTGAATTTGATCATTCTCCATAGCTTCAATAGTTTTTTTTGGCATTGGATGGTTTATAGACATTACTTTATTCAAATACGAGGAACCTATACAAGTCGCATGTTTACCTTTTGACATGTACTATTCATCGGAAAAATATGCAACATTCTCTTCCACAATGTTTTCATTCTCCTCCACATTAGGATTCTTATCCCCCCATTTTTTCAAAGGCCCACCTTTGAATATAGGTTGAGAATGTCCAACTCTATTAGGTTCTTTAAAGTTTCTTTCCTTAGAATCAAGAGAATACATTGATACAAATTCATTCTCAAGTTTAGAGTTCCCAAACGTGGATTTAGAGGCCACTATTGGAAATGAAATTGGAATTGTTTTTAGTAGAGAACCCCTAAATTAATCATCACATTGGCCTTAAGTCCTTCCATCACAACAATTAACATAAAAAAGTAGATAATAATTATCAATTCTATGGTTTATAATAGTTGGTCCACCTCAATCAACAGACCTTAAATCCATGTAATCCATTATGCTTCCAATTAATGTTTTTAATAAAATCTCAAAATCCATTCCATTATCCCAATCACAGTTACAATTTTTCCCATCATTCCATATGTTCCACCTTGCAATGTATGAAATTTAAATTTTTAATTCTCTATTATATAGAAATTATTTCAACAATTAGAGCATCTCAAACCATTATGAAATCATTCCTTAAAATATAAAATGAAACTTCACTTGAAACAATAGTCTAGGATGTGCTCACAGTCATTAGCAAGCTCAAATTTAAATGAATATGCCACCAAAAAGATAGTTTCAATAAGAGGATAACATAGATAAAAATTCACCAAGAATTCTTACATAATACCCAATCCTTGAAATTTCAGTCTCCCTGTCCAATTTTATGTGGTTGTAGAAATGATAGAAATATTAAAAAAAGAATTTAATATAACTTAAATAAATAAATTTCAAAAAAATTAAAAATATTATTACTTAATAAATAAAATTTAATGAATATTAATCATTAAAATTTAAAAAAATATTGGATATAATACTTAGTAAAATATAAATATGTATAAAAAATGAATAAATTTCAAAAATATTTCATCAAAAAAGAATAAAAATACATTAAATGTGAAATAACTACATTCCATACATACACTTGAACATTTTATATATATTTATATTTATGTACATCCCACATACATGTGTAAATAAACATAAACATACATACATATATACACGTACAACACACACACACATATGCATACATAAAACACACACATATAATATAAGGAATACATATATATGCACATAGACATTGATATAAATATATAAGTTCAAATATCACATATAAAAAACAAATCATTTATATTAATAATAATATTTAAATTATTAATATATATATATATATATATATTAATATATCATTTTTATATTAACTATATACATGCACTTTGTAATTAATTTCTATAAAGACAAATTATTTTTTAATATAAATATGATAATGTTATATATATTAATAATATTTTGTAACTAAATGTTTTTATGAGTGATAAGGAATGAGATGATAAATATGCACCTTTATCATTGATAAAAAATGTTTTGATAAAGTTTAGACTTTTAACAGTGCTATTTTTATCATTGATTATTGTTACCTTTATCATTATTTTTAGCTTGTACTGGTGAAGGTTACACTTTCATCGTCGTTTTATGTCTATCACTGATAAATGTGAGAGACGCATAAATACCAAATTTTGGTAGTAATATTAATGCACTTTCAAGTCATTTTTTTGAATTTGTATCAATGAGATTAAGGTCCATCACGTTTTTTAGGATTTTTGGGGCCATTCATCAATGTTTTTCATCATATTTTTCAAGTAAAGGGTTCCTACTCAACCCAGTCCAAAAAGTGTATATTCTTGTTTATTTATTTTAATAAATATGTTTTTCCCTAAAATATTTCATAATATAAATATTAATGTAACTAATAAATTAGATAATGATATAATTAAAATAAATATTAATTAAATTAGTAATATGTTGTAATGTCTTAGCCTGGGTGCCAATAAAGCGATGCCATAATCCAGGTAGCCATATGACATGAAGCATGCGTCCTTTTATTCTGGAGGCTATTGACTAGAAGTGGGGGTATAAGGTGGAACTATGCGGATTCTATAACCCCATATTAGAGTGAAAACCCATATGAAAATAACCAAACATCAAATACATCAAATAATGTATCTTAATAAATAAAATTAAACTGAAACATGCTATAATAAAATAATTTTTTGTAAAGTTATGATCCTACATTCCATATATACAACAAAAATTTACCAATGGTATGATCACATATTAAAAATAAAAAAATAAAAAAATAAATTATACCCAACTTCCAACTCTCGTCCATGTCACATACATTATCTCTAACACCCTATCAAACTGCTTGAGCCTAATCATTAGACTCAACAAATGATTCCTTCTCAAACATGCAATCATGGTCCTCGACCCTCTCTAATGAAAATCTATGCTCAACCTGAACTAATACATAATGTCTACATGCACACTGATGTCCATATACAGGTGGAAGGAATTTAATCTCAATAGGCCACCCATAACAGTGAACTTTAACATGAGTCCATAAGTCCATGCTCCATCAATATGCTCATCCAAGATAAAACATAACAAAAAAAAATACACTAATGAAACCATGGTCAATACATGGGTCTCTCACCTAGATCAACCCTACCAAATATGGCCCATTCCATTCATCTTAATAATATACCATTTGGGTCATATGTTGATATACAAGGAGCATCATTCCATGTATCCAACTGGGATTCAGAGAGCTGTGTCTGACCATCCCAACCATACTTCACAGAGTAAATACGTGTACATACATGGAGTATCATTCCAAGTATCCAAATTTTCTTTTTAATTCCATGTATGACCATCCCAACTAGAATTCATAGAGTTCATAGGTTTTTACATAAGTAGAATTGATCCAGGTATCCAACCTTGATTCCAAATTCCTTGTCCAACCATCCCAACCATAATATGTAATTCCTTGTCCAAACCCATGGATTCAAGAACATAAATCCATCCGTTAAAAATTAAGGTGCATCATTGAACATGGAGAATCCGTCTATCCCACCAAAAACTACGGAGATAAGCATCAATCCAACATCCTAGCCAACCAAACAAAAAAAGTTGTTGCAAGAGAATCATTCGAGTAACAAACCAACCAAGCATAATATATGTGTCTATATCTTCAATATAACACCTAATCCATATAGTATACGATACATGCATGAACCAATATTCTATCATCTCAATACACTATGTGTAACTCCATGTCCACTATACTCAACAATATCAAACAATGTCTCTTAAAAATCAATCCAGCACTCCAACAAAAAAAAACTATCAATACCAATATGTCACATCTCATCCAACATTATATCATAATTTCATGTGGTTTCATGTACAACATACCCTCTTAAGATATAGACCTTCACATCAGACAATTAGAATAATATGTGTGGGAGATAATGTCCATACATTTGACCCAAATAACCCATCTCAGTAACCTAGGATCCAACTAATGTAAATCAACCATTTCACAATATACTTTCATTGTAAACTAGGAATCACCCTTATCTAATAGAGAAAATATTAAGGGCTGGAGAAACACCCAAACCCATCACCAACATGATATCCCCATCAGCTCACACATCACTACGGGTCCTAAGGTGTCACCTACAACCATCATTATCCAGTCAATGAAACCCACTTAGGTCATCCTAATGATTGAGAACTCACCCAAATATTTGAATCAATATAGAAACAAAGGAATACCTATTTGGAAACTCAAAACTATCACTAAAGTGGTGGAATTACTTGGGAAATACTTTGGGTTATGAGATAAGTAGAGACATCCTTCTTTAAATATGTGGTCACAACCAAACTTTCGGACCAATGATAGTCACTCGGGGGGTCACACATGCCTAATCCTAGTCTCTAGAAACTCACAAAATAATAGGCCTCAATGTTATTAAACCTTGTGAGATAATGTTTTATCAAACACATTACCTTTCCAAGAAACCTTAGATTAGAATAAACACCTAACCTATCACTCCTAAAAATATCACCTATACCCACAATTTCGAACCATGGGTATAGGCTATACCCATGGTTTCTTGAATCGTGGGCTACTGAGGCATCGGTATAGCCCTATACACATGGTTTCTACAAAACTCTGGGTATATACATTGAATATTTCATAATACCCACATTTTTAGTAAATCATGGGTATATATTTATGCCCACGGTTTAATGAAATGTGGGTATAGATTTTCATAGATCATCTAATATACCCACAGTTTATTGAAATGTGTGTATAGATTCTTTTCCCAAAACTATTCCTGCTTCCTAGACATATAATACACCAACATTTCATTGAATTATGGGTATAGATGCTTCTCCCAAAAGTGCATCAGCAACCCACCATCTTGCTTCCTATCGTCCTTCACCTATAAAAACAATACAAACTAGAATTAAAACTAGTTACAAACTATTTACAAACCACAATCTCTCATTATACTATCAAGAATCAAAATAAGACCCCATACACATCTCCTTCATATATAAATTATAAAACAACTACCTCTTCTTCACCTCCTGGAAGGCTCTTTGATCATAGTATGTATTGATGAATTCCTTCCATTTTTGGGTAATGGTATTCATGGGAGTTGAAATATTGGTTAGAAAAACCCTAAAACTGTATAAATATCCTAGTATCCTAAGGAAACTATGAATCTCAAACAACATATTATGTGGAAAACAATCTATCATGGCCTCTATCTTCATGGGTTCAACTGATACACATACCTTTGAGAATTCCATGATAAATGAACATACCAAATCAATAACAATATCTTCAATGGTTTCTATACTTATAGTTCTCATGATGTATGTTTGTGAAAATCATAACATTCCAAAGATTTTTCATCATTGATTGTATAAAATTTGAGGATGTCATTAATAAATGTATCTAGAAACCTATCCATATGAAATTTCTAGTTTAGGAGTTACATGAACATACTAGAATGGTTCATTATTCCTAATGCGATATAACATTCAGTGGGTTTCCCCTTCCAATAATACCTAAGGTACATTCCTACTAATAAATATAAATCATAACTAATCTACATTATGGAATATCACCCTATCATTATAGAAATGTAACTGATCCTAGGATATAGATAAACATTCCATATCAAGGATTATGTCTTTGGGTTTCATCTCTACCATGATGAGATCCCATGAAAACAACAATTTTTCAAGAGAAATCTTAAACTGAATCTTATTATGACTAAATAGGTAATGACCACCAGTAGGAATTGTTGTCTAAAGAGGTCAAGATTGGGGATCTTCTTTAATCTCTAACCCCTTTCTAAGAAATAAAATAATAATTAATAGATCATGATAGTGTCGATGTGTATGAGTGTATAAGTATATAGGAAACAAATAATAAATTGAATTAGGAAAAAAACCACATGATCAATTCCATCCATCATTTGCATCTAACCTCAACCCTAGTCTATCACATCATATTCTTGATATAGAATAGATCTACCATAGATTCTTGTGTTAATTAACAAATTATTATACTCATGGTGAAATAATTTATTAGCCTACCTTACTTATGTAGAGTTCTCTGGTTGGAATGAACACCTAAAACATATCAAACCCTCCCTAAGAACATCCATGGTTGGAATGAACCTGTAAAACATATCACAACATGCATTCCATAATAAATCACATCAAAACCATATCAGAACCTCCCTATATTCATCATGATTTCAAACCTATAGAATAATATGTTCCAAATTTGAATCCTATGAGACACATTTTTTTAATATCTCCATCACATTGTAGAAATTATCCTAAATAAAAAAAGACATCATCTTTCGAAAATTTTCCAAAATTTTATGTGGCTCATCGTGAAAGTTGTAAGTTTTATGTTGGATAGTATGGTCCAATTCAATTACAAAAACCATCCAAATGTATCACATACGGAAAACACTGATCATAAAAAAGAACAAACAACAACCCCAACTACGCCTAATAACATATTTAATGTTTCATTATTCAAAAAAAGTTTAGTTCCTTCATCTGATTAATTTATTGAAGCATATAATTACAATTACCACAAGTTAACTCCCAAATATGCTTTAATATAAGAAGTAAATAAGTAATGAAATAAAATAAAAAGTGGAAAATTTAATGTTTTATAAACATTTGGTAGAACAAAATGGGTACAAAGGTCATGATAAAGAAGCTATGAGAAAAAATAAATTATATTAGAGTTATCTTTTGGATGCATAACATAATTACATTACCTTTTGATAAAATTTAGTGAAGTTATATACATCCTAAAAAGCATAAGAACTTGCATGTCATCCAAATGTTAAAAGAAGGAAATTTCAGATGAAGCCATGAACTAAGATCCCCATCAAGCAATGCTTTAAAATTACAATAGATTGTGAAGAAACCTACAGAACTACAAAAATTCCACCGGTGAGCCAGAGAAGTTCACCAGCTGGATAGTGGTAGATTCTAGACATTGTGACTCTATGGATCATCTAATTACATCAACAATTAAATCAAAAATTAATTTAAAAAAAAACTATCTTCTTGAACACCATAACCAGAGAAGAATGAACAATGAATTGATTTTTTTTAAAAACAAAAAAATATCATACATCGAAACAAGATATCTTAGTTATCTTTCTTACATACTTAGATATTCTTTGTTTTAGTATGAATTATAGTATAAAAATTTTATGAAAAAAATAATATTTCATGATATTGATTTAAATATTCAGTGGGAAGAAATTTATTTTTTAAGAATATAAATAGAATATTATCTCATCAAGAAATATATGGTATTTACATTTAATTGATATATGTAAGAGAAAATATATAAATATGAATGGGAAAAGTAGAATAAAAATGTTTTAGGTCGCTTGGGGATGACTTCTTCTAGGAATGTGGATCTAAACATTTATGATAAAAAGACAATGATGAATTTAATTTCAACCCAGATAGACATGTATGGGAATACAATAATATTAATGAATCCATTAAAAAAGTATTGATATAATTATAGGAAGACCGGTCTATAGTTTTTGGTGCTTTCATGTAACAAAAATTATAGGTTTTAAGTGAGACATGATATAAGATGAAAGGATTAATATCATATAATGAATTTGAGTATACAAGAAAATGTTTATGAAACTTATATAGACACTGATAAATTTGGTATGAGAACCTAATACATAGAATTACTAGTAATAATGGAATACATAAAAGGGTGAAAATAAATTATATTCAATGATTCCCAAGACCGTTTGGGAATAAGTAGTTAGTACCACATCATAAATAATTATGATAATATCTAATACACTAATGGGGTAAAATCTACCATAATATATATACATAGGAATACCACTATGGTTTTGACACCTCAAGGTCCATGGAAGTATAAATACACTCATTTTGATGAAAAATATAGAGAAGAATTTGTATTTAAATATCAGTTTTATTTATTTATATGATATGGATATGAACAACTTGGTTTTGGACATTGTGATGATTAGAAAATATAAATCAATAGAAGATGGAATATTCTCCTTGCTAAGAATGTTTTATGGATGGACTAAAATTTTATAGTGAAGGAATATGAGGAAAAATAATCAAATTTAGTAAATTTATATCAAAATGAAGGAACTAAAAGGATTGTAATTATAGAGAGTTTAGATGGATCAGATTCTAAAAAAAGGAAAAACATTATATAGGAAGATTTTATTGGTAGAAAAAGTGGTTCAAGAATGAGACTATTAGAAAGTTTACTTTAATTCTAAAGAACCAGTGTGGCTCTGTCTTGAAAAAACAATTTAGAATTTAGTTATCAATAAATTTTATACTATATATTTATTGAATAAACAATTTAAAACTCATAATGTATGAAATGGGATATGAAAATGATAAAAAAGTGTTAAAAACTTGTAGTTTTAAAAACTATATTGGCCATGTATATAATAGAAATTAAATGTGAAATTGAATCTGTAATTTTAAATTTTGAAAAATAGTGATGAACTTCAAGATGTGACTTAAAAACTAAGATGTGTTGTATATGAGGTCCTAGGCTGAACAAAATATTTGAACATAAGCAACAAACTTTATATGTTTATATGTACAGGAGGTCCTCACCTGAATATAACAAAAATATCCTTCTTATAAACATAATAATTAATGAGGTTTCAATGATATAATTAGAATGAATGAAAACATGAAATGTGATATGGATTAAAACACATATGTGCTTTGTTCTAATGAATTAGGTTGGTGTGTTTCATTTTCAATGTAATCTAAGGTGAGGAAAAATAAAATAGTAATGAAAAATATATATTAAATTAAATCATAAAACCTTTATGCATAACCTTGTTTTTAGGAGTGATAAATCCTTACCTCACATTCCGAGCTAGAAATATTTATTTTTTTGGCATAACTACATAACACAAATAAATGATTTAATGATAATTAGTAACAAAAAACTAACCCTCCCCCTTCTCCCCAGCAACCTGCACCCCACCCATAACCTATATCCCCATCCCAACATGAAGCCCCCCTCCCAACCAGTAGCCCCCTCCTTACCAACTTCCAAGACCCCCCCACCCCAAACCTACAACACCCCTCCCAACCTGCAGGTCCCTCCCTCCTAACATGAAGCCTCCCCTCCCAACCTATTTCCCCCCTTCCCTCCCTAATTGCACCACCCTCCCCCTCCTTCCCAACCTATAGCACCATCTCCCCAACATGCATCCCCCTCCCTCCAAACCTATATCCCCCCACCCCTCCATCCAAATATGTACCCCCCCTTCTAACATGTTTCCCCTCCCTACCTAAAACAGCACCCCCTCCCAACCTTCACCCCACCCTCCCAACCATATACACACCCCCTCTTTCCCAATCTGCACCCCTTGCTCCCTCCCATCTTGTAGCACCCCCCTCCTAACTTGCTCCCCCACCCTCCCAACCTCCAACACCTCCTCCCTCCCAACCCTCATCCCCCTGTTACTTAACTGCATTAAAAAACATGGTGAATTAAGTTAAAATCAAGGAAATTATTTTATGATATAAATGTTGTTCTCATTATGAAAAATAAATTTATGGCATAATATGTAATTTTTTGCCTTGTGAGATTATTGTGTCGTAAAATGATCTCAAATATTATTCCTAGACCCACCTTTACTCTATAAACATGCCTCATGATATTGGATGGTCTTATTGGTAGTTCCAAGAATAAAACCATATAAAAAATTAATAATTTATCTCGAGAAAAAAACACAGTTTTAAATAAGTAAAGTAGAATACAATAAATAGTCTAGCATGTTACACTTCTAGTACTTCATGACTCTCATTTGAAACCATAGTTTCCTTATCTATTTTAATAATTTGTAGAATATAAAAAATTTATTTGATAATATGTAAAAATATCCATTATTCTATCTAGTGTAGAAAAAAATCTACCATCATGCTATGAATTTCATTAACCACTATTGATGTTATATGTTGTTTAAATTGATGAGGGTTACACATTTCACTTTTTGAAATGTGTAATTCCTAGTGAAAAATCCATTTATATATCCAGAAAAAAAAAATTTCAATATCGATTTCTAATAAACATAATTTATTATAAACTATTATCTGAAATTAAATCCATGACATGGACATTTTATTCATCCATATGAAGAACGATTTTTAATTTCAAATTAAAAAAAATTCCACAAACACATAAACAAATTGAGGTGTATTTTGGGGAAAATTAATTCCACATTTATAAATTTAAATTATATTGATAATTATTTGTATAAAAAATAAGATAAAAATTAATTAAGTAAAACCATTTTGAAAATAAAAGAAGATATCTACTGACAATGAAATAATTAATATCTGATAAAATATTATAATTTATAATATTTGACTAAGAAAAAAGCATGAAATACATTATAACTATTATTCCACTCATGCCTTCCCAATGGATACAATAGATGGAAAAAACCATACAATATTTACAGATGAAATTTTTAAATAAATAATTGAATATTAAACAACACATATTGCTTTTTTGTATTTTTTATATTGTAGTTAATTTTCTCTATAATATACATATATTGAAGTTTAATAATTATTAGATATTTTATAAATGATATAGAAATAAATAAATATTTAAAATAAGTAAAATATGAAAATTTCATATATATTACTACTAGTTTGATTTTTTTTAAATGGTATTAAAAGATATTAAAAATGTATACAATGAAGAATAAAACATAGAAAAACTGTAACTAATTTTGTCCTGGAGAAGGATAATATTATCATTAGATGACTACAATCATATAACGTAATTAATTATTAACATCATACAAAACTAGAATATATAGATGAAGTATAATTACTCACATAAAAGAGATCAGAAAAATTACTCTAACAAATTAAAAATATGAATTAGAAAAATATGCAGTTTCCTCAAACAGTTTTCATATCTTATTTGATAATTTTTAAGAAGAATAATCTTTAAAAACATAATTTACCAATAATAAAAGTAAATAAATATCATAAAAATGTATAAATCAATATAATAATAATATAATGGAGGTAAAACAATTTAGATTCATAAAATGAATAGTGTAATCATATGTATGTAAGACTATATGAACAATTGATGTACATATCATTGGAGGGGAATATAATGAAAAACTTTTATATAAAAACCAATATAAAATAAAACATTAAGAATATTAACTATGAATCCATTTCATATTTTCTAGGAATGATTAATTTACAATTAAAATAATTTAATAAAATTTATAAGGCATATTCTATTGACTAGTATATCTTATATGGGCCCTATAGATACATGGTCTTTTACTATATAATAATGGATGGGGTGATGAGAAAAATATCCCCATAATTTATTAAATGATAGGAATAAGAAATAATATATATAAATAATGGTAGAAAATCATCTATATGACATATAATGTTAATGAACTATACATTATGAATACAAAAAAGTTTAGGGTTACCATGATATTCAAATTGGTGAAATGTTTTATCAAATAATTTACACATATCAATATAATCGGAATATTTATTATCACATTCCCTATAGTTTCTTATGTATTGTGTCATTATAGCATATAGAATAAGCTCGTATAATATGACCAAAACTTCCATTATATAACAAAAAAATATTCAATAAAATTATAAATTAGTATACACTTGTATGGTTTAAAAAATATCATGAACACAATAATATACATTGAAAATCCATCCAATAATAATGAACAATATGTTAGTGAGATATTTACCTTACAAATGTTGTCCATGATAGGGGAGTATGAATATTAAATGTTTGTTACAAGGATTGGAATGATTTGTGGTTATCATATAGGGGAGGAGGCCTTGAAGACTCGCCAGAAGGATTTCATGGAGGGGAGGAGGTATACGATGATTTCCATGAGAGAGGAAGGAACGGGGCATTAGATTATGACGTCAAAAGAGAGAGGCATGTGAAATGGGATTTTACTATTTATGTATCAATGGGTGGGGACTATTATTTCAATAACAACTGTCAAATACATATTCAGTGGTAGTTCGATAAAAATACACCACTAATACATAATTAACACATGTATAAATGTAAAATATTCTTATAAATTGAAGGATATTGTATTTTATTTAATTAAAATTGGTTATATTAAACTATATCCAATAAACTACTTCCAAATTTTGATATTCCAATATTGGTGTGTCTAAACAACAATCCACCAATGATGCATATGCCACTCTATCTCTTCCATTACAGTGCTTCACATTTGAAATAATGAATTAAATTCAATATCACATGTTTCTATGTTCTTGAGATCCATGTTCAACCCACCCTAAAAATCCACATCAGGATGACTCTCAGGTCAACCACACCAAAATACACTAATAAAATGACAATTTCACCAACCATTTTATAGAAAATACCACCAATTATTATCCATTATTGTTGATCCACTGCTTTGTCACACATTTTCTTAAATCCATTAGTACTCAACCCACACAAAACAGTTCATCAATATAAAAACCAAATAGGAACAACAAATATTTAGTACTAAATTTCCAACTAATAAACATTCATATAGTTTCTTGTCCCATTATCCAGAAATACATCATATTAATCAAATTTTGGTATATTTACATAATAATTGATCGCACCACCTAACTCACAATCCCCCAAGTAACACATTATGAAACCCAGTATCAGGTTACTTTATTGCTAACTATGCCCCCCCAATTTGTTAATCCCATGTATCTAAAAATATATCAGGTATTTTCATGCAATAGATTGATGGCATGCCACTCATTATAACATTTAGGCATCCTATCCAAACTAGTTTTACTAATAAATGTTCCCAATTTTTATGACTTTCATGTATCTCAAAAAATCACAAATTTAAAACTTGTTGTGCTTCGACATCCATAGAACGTAATGAATATCTCTACCCATGAAAAAATCATAATAGCAATTCCCATGCTTCTATCTGAAATGATATGCATCTATAAAATCCACCCTGATCAAATAACATGAATACCCACCTACCTTGAGGGGTGCCTTTCAATTACCTTTATTAGTCACAATATGGTTGAGATAAACCTAGTGGATATATATAATGTAGGAATAAAACTTATAGTATAATCCCACAAAGTGTCTCATGATCAAGCATTCTTAGGTAACCTCCACACCAAAGATAAGTTAGACATTCTCATCCATACAAGAATTCAATTCATGTTCTTAAATTACATGAATAAGTATCCCTGCTACGAAAAAAATGGAAGGGATTAATATCCACCAAATCAACAACATCCCCATCCCCATACCCATGTCCATCATCATCAACATCAACAACATTATCATCACCCTCATCACTAATAGTAGCATTAGAAACATCCTCACCACCAACAGCTCTATCGCCACCTCCTTTGTTGCCACTATGATCCTAATTGACATCACATGACGCATCATTTAAATTTTTAATTAATTCCATTTATGATTCAAAACTAATAGAAACCGATGATTGAAGATAATGACTCAATGCTACCATAGTTTTCATGAAATTCCCGATTATCAACTTACTTCTTTCATGCCCCTCTAAAGCTATTTTCATTGCCTCAACTACTTGAACACAAGTGATTTCTAGCTCAGATGTCTGATATGCTTAAGATGATCCAGATGACAAACAATACCTAGAGGGGATGATGTTTTTTCCTATTTAACATCATACTCACCCCAGGTTCTCCTCACCTAATACCTGACTTAAATGATTGTGTGGCCCAAAGTTTTCACCATCCTTATGATCAAGTGCGTCCAAGGTAGACTATTGAAATTATAAACATATTAAATTATGAATTTCTTATAAATATTTAAAATAGAAATAAAAAAAGACAATCTTATATTGTGTCTGTTCATTTACTATACATCCATCATTTTTTTCTATTGGTGAAAAATAATTTGGCACGAGATACTAGACCTTCGATGCCCAATATAGCTTGCGACAAATGCCAAATATAAAAATCTAAATTACAACCATATATGATAATTCTATAAATCTAGTCTAAGTATATTCAATAATAATTTCATTTGAATCTCATGTATAAAATCACAATTTCCGGTTAAAGTACCTCGAGCTTCTCATCATTTGGAATTGTAGTTCACCCCAATGTACATAGATATGTCAATAAATCTTTTCTCTTTGTATTTTTCTCTAACACTTCCCAAAAAAATTACAATACCAGTAATGAGTATTAAATTTAAATAAAAAACCTTAAATATTGATATTAACATAAACTCATCATTCTTCCAATGTGAAATAATTTTCTCATGTTGAATTTTTTGATAGTTGGGGAATGTGGGTATATCCAATAATTATGTAGCAACCATTATCATCCAAAAAATAAATAAAACTCATGCTAGCATGAGAACCATAACACCCCAAAAACTATAAACCTTATAGTCTTATAAGATTTTGTGTTGGGAAATTCAAACAGACTCTACAATGAACATTTTATTTCATTTAAAGACATTAATAATATAGATATGACTTTATAAAATTTTTAAACCCATATTTTCTTTCATGATTTGTCCTCGATCTCTTTACTAATATGTCTCCATGATACTGGTTTCACAGATATGATATTGTGATACTTGGACATAGTGTCCATGAAATATCTACCCTTACTTGTATTTGGACCTACCAGATTATTTTAATGATTTTAATCCACCATTAGTTATGTTTGGAAATTCAAAGAATCCATTATCCAATTTCACCCAATTGCCTAGAAGGAGATCCCATTGAGTAAGAAAAAGGGAGGGAGAAGAATAATTAAGTCACATTAAAAATGAAAAAAATAAATTGATATAATTTGAAATATTTATAATAAAAAACCTTCTATAGGATTCTCAATAGACAGTGATGGATCTAGGGGTTACCATGGCTTAGTATTCACTAAAGGAAGTGTCTGTTCCAATACACGATCTGGGTGACCTTCATGCACTAGAGTGGAAGCGGAAGGAACATACTCATCAGATGGTGGTTGAATGGTAAGAATTATAGGTTAAATAAACATGAAAATATTAGGGTAGTATGATGGGGGATACATCATCATATATGGATTTAGTAAAGGTAGATACATTTTTTGAGGTGGTGTAGTCATGGTATGGGAAGAAAAGGTAAAATGAGATGATGGAGGCATCAGTGGGACCATCCCTAAAGGTTAAAATTACATGGAATATAAATAAGAGGATAGATAAGAAGATTATGGAGGTATGGATAAGAACATCCACAGAGACTCAATTGGAGGATGGAAAAGAGTGGTATAAGGTGTGTCTGCTGGTGGGTCAGAGTGGGAATGGGTATGACTAGTGCTCCATCTAGGTATAAATGCATCCCCACTCGGAGCCATGCTAACAGGATGAGTCAAATATAGTTGATTGAATGCCCCTAAAAATTTGATGAAGAATATTAGCATGAAATTATATATAATGTTGATGAAAAGCATTACAATTAGTATACTCACTAATGGAATTGAATGAGGAAACACTCACTCACACACTGGTTGATCAGGATCAAATAGTCTCTTACTTCGACCTTCTATAGTATTTTGAATAATCATCATAAGAATGAAATGTAAATTTTTTAGAAACAATTTTTACAAATCATGAATATAACTTGCATCTATTATCAATTCATGAGAGGAACCAATTTGACATCTTTTAATCACTAATTTTAAAAATTATTATAAGTTTATGACTGAAACAGTTATTAAAATTACATTACCAAGTTATAATTTTTGTAAACAATATTTAAACCATGTTTTCTTCATGGAAATAAAACTGATTTAATGAACGGTACTTGAAAATAAAAAAAACAACCATATCATTCAAACCTAAAAAATAATGAAATTTATTACTATAATACTAACCTAAGAAATGCATTCTAATGTAAAGTAAATAAAAAAAGAACGTATATAGTTGATTCTATATATTACTAACTAATACTTCAGGTTCAACATCAACTCTCACAATGGGGTTATTTGATTCATAAAATAAAATATTTGGGGCAACTCTAATAGGGGATCCAATGGTGGAAATTCCACCACCAGCATCTGGAAATATTTGTCTTGGGAATACATAATTAATGACACAATAACATGCCTCAGATGATCTTTCATATAAAAAAATAGTTTAGACATTGATGATAAAATGTATGGTTCATTGGTATGTGAGAATTAACTACTTTCAATAACTATGAATCCACATTCATCAATAAATGTTCCTCGTCATCTCATTGAATCAAACCGTTTAAATTTCATCACAGTGACTCTAACTTGATATTAGTAATCCAATAAAAATATTTTATCAAAAATTCCAAAATAATACACATCTTCATATTGAAGCTAACTATCTGATACACTAGAATAAAAATCCGTTGTAACAGTTAACATAACGCCATCATGTTGTGTTCTCTTTTTTCACTACTGAATCAGTTATAACAAATTTATACCCGTTGATTATTAAAGATTTTCATTCACGACCCAAATAATTAAGACCAAAAGACAAATTTCTTACTTATTTAAAAATAGAGTCGATATATAAACTCCTAACATGATATATATATGAATAATAAAATTAAATTTATATTAATATTTTAATATAACTAAAGTAATGTTAATACACTTGATTTCAACCATGCAGGAAACTCTAGGCTATCTAAATATTCTCTCTTTCTCAAAGGAAAAGATCAATGAACTCTACTAATAATTAGATCATGTTCCCTGCATAAAAAGATAATAAAATTGTTAGGTGTTTGTGAAATTTCATATTATGAGATAACATATAAATATCCAAATTACTTGATATAGTCATCGAACAAACCATATTTATACAAGACAGTGTGACGTGTCATCTCCCACTCTTCAATGATCAATGTAGCGAATGCATAAGAACCAATGATTACTCATATTTGAGGAAGAGATGGAAATGAGGGATCGATTTGCCCATATTTTTCATCTTCATTTCTCATTCTCTAGTTATGTCTTATGGTCACATCATACAAATACATTGAACAAAAATTCATACATTCTTAAGATTGATAACCACTCATAATCGAACTTTCGGTATAATTTTTGTTTTAGAAATATTAATTCATTGTAAAAATATTTTTTTAGTAGGATACATCCACAGAATATAAATTGGTTCCCCACGATTTGATTCAATTAGAATATGAATTTTTAAATGCAATATGAAAATGAAAAAGTATGGAGGGAAAAAATTCCCATCTCACAAAAAATTAATGTCACCTCATTCTAAATTTTTATTAAGAATGAGTTGGATAACCTTTTACAAGAAATGTATCAAAAAATGGAACAAGTGAATCATTATAAACATTAAATTATTGGATAGAAAATTCTGAATTTCTATTGGAATCAATTCCTGATGAATGATGTGATAATCATAAGAGTTTAGGGATTTGAGTTTCACATATCTCTTGTTGGATCATTTAGATATGTTTCTAGAATAGACATCATAAAAAATGATATTCTCCCATACTTCTAGGAATTGATATTTATCTAATGGTGTCATCCCATAAGAAGTACAAGGAACTTTCCATTTGATTTCTCTAATACAGACAGGATACAATTCTAGAAGAATACCCCAATCCAACAAGTCCCGACAAGATCGAAAGTCATCCTTGATCTTCCACTTGATATTTAAAACAATTGAATGAAACATTTCACATATATTTTTCTCAATATGCATTATGTCTAAACAATGACTTAAAAAAATTGTAGACCAATCTGGAAATTCAAAAAAATACTTCAATTTTTCCAATTGTAAGTGGCTTCAGTGTCGAAATTCTTCCTAATTTTAGATTTCCACTTAACTTTCCCAAATGAAATACTAAAAAAATTCAACTCATTATGTTTATCACTTCTTGACATACATCTTAGTGGTTGTTCAGTGTTAATAGTATTATCAATCCTCTAATGATTCATCCAGTATTGAGGATCCATTGGCAAGAATCATCGATGAACTATGAAACTAAAACTACAATGATATTTAAGCCATCTCGATCATGTATTCTACATACAGACAATATATGATAGTTTTCCCTTCATAATCCACCTAGAAATCGTTGCATAATATTATAAATCATTTATATTACATAGAAGGGTAACATACATTTGGAACATATTCTTTGAAGCAACATCGAATGTCTACACACCAAAATCCCAAAATTGTTTCAACTCTCTTATTAATGGCTGAAAGTATAGATCTATATCATATTAAAGATCAGAAGGTCCAGATATTAGTATTCATAGGAAAGTGAACTGTTTTTCATACACATCTACAGAAGAAGATTATAAAAAGGAATAAAAACTTTCCACATGCTCTGAGGATAATGCATCTGACCAAACAGATTAAAACCATCATAAGATAGGCCCAACCTGACATTACACACCACAACGGAAAAATCAAGATATTGTAAATGAAATGCCCGCCATGCTAATACATCTATAGGTTAATCCAACTCATCCTTAACATTAATACTCTTAGTATCACAATAACACATATTTTCTAAGATTTTTGTAGACATGGATAGATTATGAAGTCATGAAATCAATGGAATGTACCACATGACTTATTATGGAACATGAGATGGTGTTCCATTTCCATTTGTCTTCTATCAAGATGTACCACATTCTTTATAGTCATTACTATTAGTTGTTTCCTCCCAAAATAAGCTACAATATTTCATACTATCGTGGAATTTATTAGAAGAAAATCCATTCTACTTAATTAAATTCCATTCTTTGTAATAATTTGAGGTAATATCTTCACCATCAAGAAGAAAGTCCTTCAAAAAATGTAAGAATATAATCAATGGAGGTATTAGAAGTTCCATGAAATATTTTCCCATGAAATACCAAAATTAAAAATTCAACATGGTCATTTTAGTACATTACAGATATACTGTAGTTCCGACATCATCCAATAAATTCTTCACTCTCTCAACATCATCGTCTTCAACATTTTCCTCATGTGTACTGATATCATTACCTTTATTTGCAACACCCCGAGATTTTATGAAAAAGTATTCTTTTTAATTTCATTAATGTCTTGTGTTGTATGCTACACAAAAAGGAGCTTTCAAAAAATTCATCCCTTACTTTCCTTGCATTACACGCAATCACGACCTTCCTCGATAGCCTGTGTAGTACGCAATATCGAGTTTCACTAAACGAGATATTATTATAATATTATTTTGAACTAGATGTTATGAATAGTTATACCCACTTTTTAAAATTTTATAAATTTTATCTTTCAAAATGGACTTCATTTTTGTATTCAGAATATCGAAATTAGCTTAGGGTGAAATTTTGGTACATTTCGGATAACTTTCATATTCTGATGAATAATAAAAATTATTAAATTTTAATTAAAAACAACTTTTTTAATCGAAATAATTAATAGTTATAAATTATTAATTTGAGTGGTTTTAAATTATATTTAGAATATATTTTTACAATTTAATACAATGTTGTTCATTGGATGTAATTTCACATTTAAACCAGACATAAGCAAGTGTCAATCTTTTGATAGTTATTATCTTTTAAAAACACGCTATTTGTATTGACGACGAGAATAAATTTTTAAATTAGTTAATGTAACTGATATGTTTTGAATTTGGTAAAACATACATCATTTTTTAATTCATAATATCAAATATATCTTAGGCCTAATTTTTGGTATTTTTCTGGAAACTTTCATTTTTTGATGAATAGTGAAACCACTAAGTGGTAGTTAAAAAACTGAATTTTTCATAAAACATAATTTTACCGCTTCTGTGAGTGGAATTTCAAAAATCCAAGAGACATGGTTAATATCAAGGACTAAAATTTGGTTCAATGAGATGAAAATAATTTTTGGTGAATAATAACTTTTTACTTTTTTTTACCACGGTTAAAAGTAAATAGGGTAATTAAGGGCAAAAATGATATTATTATTACCCTAACACATGTCATAATTCTATTGGATAAGTTTAATTCGACCAAAAACAACCTTAGGAATAAAATATGACTATTTAGTCCCACTTGTATTAGATTAGGACATTTATTATCAATTTATTTAAAGAAGGGTTAAAATAGTTAAAATCAAAGTTTAATAAATAAATCATTTATAATATAGGGTTATAAATAAGATAAATTAGACTATAAATATTCATTAGAAAGATAAAAAGACTTCCAACATAATGGTATTTTATTTATAAATTTTGGACATTAAATAATTTGATTTATTTATGACACAATGATGATGCAGTAATTATCTTATTAAAGAAATATTGACATAATTGATGTTATAAATACCCAAATAAATGTAATTTGAGACTTTTTATGAATTAAAATAATTTTATATGTTAATATGACATGTTAATATTGATGTAATTAATTTCTTTCGAACTAATCATTCTGTTATGATTTTCAAAAAAATCAATTACCAAATAGTGTCAAAATTGACATAAAATAGTTTTTAAAACTAATATTATAGTATTAATTGTTATTATATTCCTAAAAAACTAAGGCTCAGCCAAATGACATAGATAAGGTTATATATATTAATAATAAACAACTTGGGGTTCGTTTGGCTTGATATAGTAAGTTTATTAACCTTATAGTGTAAGAAACCAAGAAGAAAGAGTAAAAGTTAAATTATCTAACTTAAAGTTAAATCTAAATGATAAGGTTAAAATTGATACCTAAACTTGTCTAAATTCTATTGGATGAGAGGATTTAGACCCATAACCACCTTATCTTCTAAATATATCAATTTGGAGCTATTAAAAACCGAATTTGACTTTATAATAAAATAATAGTTTTAGTTATTACAAAGGTGCCCCTCTCCTCCCTTATAAAAGGGAACCTCCTCCCTCTCCTCCTCACACCACTTTGAGACTTAAAGCTCGGCCAAAACCTGAAATATTTTCTTCTCCACTTCCCTAGAAACATCCTAGAGGTCCTGGTCTTCTTCAAAGACCAATTTTTGTTCCCTAAGAGGAGGTCTCAAAGATGCGCTACAAAGAAGAGGTAATGCCCATTACCGATCCTTTCATCTTTATTTATTCTTCCACTTCTTCTTATTTAGTTGTTTCATTATGAAGTAATAACATAAGTATCAGTCATATAATGATATGTTATTATAAGTATGAAACGACCCTATTTCACTATCTATCCATCCTACGGAAAACGAAATCATCGCGCGTGCGTACGTACGGAATACCGTCTCCACACCGTGGTGTAATCTATTTTCCACCACCACCTTACTTGGATGGGTATAATGGGGTAAATAATGACTATATATTATTATTGTAAAGTGATATTGATTCTGAAATAGTATACATACACTCCAATACAATTCCACGATCATGGGAACGATATCATCACTCGTGCGTACGCACGGAATACCGTCTCCACGATGTGATGCGACTCGTTCTACATGATCTTCAATGCATAATGATTATATAAATGAATTGAATGAATGAATATGATATATATTACACTAATACCATTATGGAAATGAGTTATATATAACCTAAAAAAGAAAAATAAGAATTATTTCGACAAAACACGCATAAGATCAAAAAGTAATAAACACCCGAATAACAAGTTGTAATGATATATTACTAATAAGAAGATAAGAATATGACCATATATGATATCATAAAAATAATTATTATTATGGAATAATTCAATAACATTATTTAAATCATTATACAGGAGGTTCGGATACTTACGAAGCAAATCAGACCTAGGGTAAGGGAAATATCACAATCTCATTTTTTATCTGAGATTGTTTATACTTTGGAATTTACTGGGGTGTATTTTATCATCCACATACATGTTTCCTCAATATGTAATATTATTTATATCCACCTACAAATGTTTAAATCCAATTTTACCCTTCGGTGAGTTTTTAGTAAAAGATATGAAAGGAATCTTATGTCGTTTTTCGTACGAGGTACTTTTTGACTTTTCCGAAAAAAGTATGAGAAGAATGTTTTTTTAACTCATACGACATGAATGGATTTTTAAAACATTATTTCCAAGAATATTCCTTTACAAGTTTTCAAGTTTATTTTTAATAAACTTCTTTTAGTTTAGAATTGTATGACATGTTAAGAAAGGAAAAGTGTTTTTGAAGTAGAAAGGATATTTTCCTCAAGAATTGAGTTCAAGTGTTTTATCAAAATTACTTTCCATCTAAGATAATAAAGGGTTATGTTTCTATCCCTATTATTACATTGATTTGATTATGTTGTGATGGAATTATGTTTATTAATTCCTTTATCTTATATGAATTGTTTTATGATGTCATGTTGTTTAAGAATCCCATTTTTATTACATGGGTTATGCAATGATGTATGATTTATGATTTTGTGGAAAACATAAGAATGGTATCATTATGAGATTGGTGGGACCTATATCTCCATCCAATGCATTGGGTAAAGATTTTATATCTCATGAGATAGACATGGCTAGAACAACAGGTTAAATCGGTTCAGTGAAACAGGACTGAAATGAGGAATGAACTTGGTTCAAAAATGGACTTTGTCCACTAAGATAGTCTTGGAAATGAGTCTTGACTAATAAGAAATGATTCTATATGATTATTTGTGTATGCAAAAAAGTATCATGTTTTAATCTATGATTATTGAGATTACTTTTCACTACTATGATTTATCCCATGTTATGGATTTATGATCTCTTTTTCAGGTTAGGAATTTCCAAAAGTTATGTTCTTATGATTGATATTTTTTTTGTTTACCCTTACTGAGCATTTGAGCTCACCCCTTTTTATGTTTTATTTACCCTAGGAAATAAATAAAGGTTTTTGGTAAGGAAACAAAAAGGGGAAGATCGTTATGGGAGTTGTTGAAGATATTTCAACATGATTAGAAGATTATATTCCGAGTTTCCAAAGACACTAAACTATTATAGTCCTTATGTGTGTGTTTTTGTAATGTACTATGTATTCCTCAAAACTAATATAATGTCCATGTACATCAAGCTTAGGGTCATTACATTTTGGTATCAGAGGAATGTTTTAGTCAACCTTTGGAAACTAGGATGCGAAAATGATAGTGAGATCCCTAGAGATATATTTCTAAGGTATGTCTAGGGATGTCCCTAAGGATTAGTATATGTATAGGATATAGTCCTAGAACTACGGTAACGATATTAGAATTTAACCTATGATGTTAGATATTGAAGGTACTCCCCCTTTATTATGTTTTTTTCCTTGGCATGATTTTTGCCTCTCACACTATTCTTTTTGGGTTTTAGACGATGGATGGAACTAGAAGGAACTGTGTTGATCAATGCAATGCACAATGCAATGATTGTCCTCCTGAACAAACAAATGTTATGGGAGATGGAGTGAAAAATCTTATTGCTATACTTACACAAGCTATGAATCATTCTGGACTTCCAAATGAGCAGAGAAGGGAACAATATTCTATTGAGTCCTTCATGAGGCAACATCCACCTTCTTTCAGTGGGTCTTCTGATCCACTTGTTGCTGAAAAATGGATCAGTACCATTGAAAAGGTATTTTCAGTTCTTCAATGTTCAGAACATGATAAAGTCATCTTAGCAGTATATCGTTTGGAAGGTGAAGCTGATCAATGGTGGAAACTTATCAAGAATACGAGGCCAAGAGATGAAATTGAGTCCATGGAATGGGACGAGTTCAAGAACTTATTTTTCAATAAGTACTTACCTCGTATTCTTCGGACAAAGATGGAAAAGGAGTTTCTTGAGCTTAAGCAGAAGGATGATGAATCTGTTGGTTTATACGAAGTGAATTTTACAAGACTTGCAAGGTATGCATCTGGGTTTATCATCCAACCTAAAAGTAAAGTTGATCGATTTTTCAGTGGCTTAAAACCAAGTCTTCGAAGGGCATTAGCTATAAGAGACTTCAGTAGCTATAAAGAAATTGTGCGTTGTGCTATCAAGGTAGAACTGGAAGTTGGTGTAACATATCCATCTCATGGTTTTGACAAGAAACAAAAGATGGAGTTCAAGGAGAAATATCAGAACAATGGTGAAAAGAATATGAATGTTTCTTTATGCTCAAAGTGTGGAAAGAAGAATGGTGAAGATTGTCTTAAAGAGACTATAAAATGTTTTAAGTGTGGAAAAGAAGGTCATCGAGCAGTTGAGTGTCTAAGTAGTGGAAAAAGGGTTTCTAATGATGTGAATAAAGAAAATACTGCATAGAACACACCACCGACACTTCAATTCTTCAAGTGCAAGGAAATGGGGCATTATGCTAATAAATTCCCTAATCCAAGGGTTAGTGATGATCGACATGAGCAACCGCTTAAGGCAAAGGACAAAGGGAAGCCACATGAGATCACTATTGGCGATTTTGAATATGGCAATGATGTGGTGGAATGATTAAGTGTTTATGTAATGGGATTAAAAAATAATGTTGTATATAGTATCATGGAATATTGGAATATTTATGTATTGGTCTATGGTGGTTTTCAATTATTTTATGGTACCGATAACCATGGAAAGTGATTGAGATATTTTTTGGAAAAAAAAATATGATATGCGCATAATGAAGGGATATGGAGAAAATTAAATGTTTGACAGTATTCATGAACTCATGACTGATATAAGGAAATAGTTATATCATGGTTTGAGGTTTTGGTATGTGAAAAGAGTTAACTTTTGACAGCACTCATGTTTTTTCTAAGATTCAATGGGTATTCACTTTTCAAGAGAATACATGATTAAGGCCTTCGAATGTTTGGAATGTGACCAACAAGACATATCTCATGATATACGGGGATCAACGATGGTACTAACTTGCTTGTTATATGAAATCTCTGGTAATTGTTTTCACTATATTATGATAGTGGACTGCAGTATTATGGATAAGCCTAAAGATTGGAATGGATTATGTTGGACATAAGTTAGTATTGTTTATGGATAGAACTTTTTTTCGATATTATTGATGGGATGTTATAGTAATGTAGTTTTAGAAAAAGGAAAACCTGCAGGATGAGCGATAGCCCATCGCGTCGGACAAGGCTATGGGAATCGAACCCACAACCGAAGTGCGACTGGCCTTTATCGCCTACCACTGGCCTAAAGGAAGTCCCTGTTTAGTAGAAACTAGTTTTATTATATTAAGTTGTATGATATATGAAGTATAATTCCATTTTAGGAACCATATATGATTAATCTCACTATAGATCGACTTATGTATATTTAATAACTTTTGCTAACCTTTTGTTTGAGACAAATGGAATGACCTGTCATTCTATCACATGATCTGCTAACACTTCACGAATAACAAATTCAACTTCATTTATTTAAGAGATGAAGTGGAAATTTTCCAAAGAAACGACCAATGGTGAGACTTTACCAAAATCATGAAAGTATTCCTTCTAATTCCAATTTCATCAACTTTAGGGTAATGATCTTGAAAACCAAAAATGTTGTCCTATTGCTCTTATATCTGAGGAATCAGATGGTACCTTAGATTGTCAAAAATGTATGGATTTGTGATTTTTGGTTTTTTTCATAGCTATGTTCTCTACCACTCTCCATCAGAACTTGATGGTTAGATTTTTCTTCCATATCCATATTTTCAACTATGTTCTCCTATGTGGAAACCCAGTGATGAGTTAATTTGGGTAACCATTACATTTCATACGTTAGTTTTTAAAGCCAAGTTTTGGTATTCCTTTTTACGATGTGGGTTTCTTTTAAAGAAACATTCGAGTTGTAAACCATTTATAACCCCGACGAATTTCGAGGGTGAAATTCATTTTAAGGGGGGTAGAATGTAACACCCCGATATTTTATGAAAAAATATTCTCTTTTAATTTCATTAATGTTTTGTGTTGTACGATACACTAAAAGGAGCTTTCACAACACACATCCCTGACTTACCTTTCATTACACGCAATCAAGACCTTCCTCGATAGCATGTGTAGTACGCAATACCGAGTTTCACTAAACGAGATATTATTATAATATTATTATGAAATAGCCGTTATGAATAGTAATACCCACTCTTTAAAATTTTATAAATTTTATCTTTCAAAATGGACTTCATTTTTGGATTCGGAATATCGAAATTAGCTTAGGGTGAAATTTTGGTACTTTTCGGATAACTTTCATATTCCGATGAATAGTGAAAATTATTAAATTTTAATTAAAAACAACTTTTTTAATAGAAATAATTAATAGTGATAAATTATTAATTTGAGTGATTTTAAAGTATATTTATAATATATTTTTACAATTTAATACAATTTTGTTCATTGGATGTAATTTCACATTTAAACGAGACATAAACAAGTGTCAATCTTTTGATAGTTATTATCTTTTAAAAACAAGCTATTTGTTTTGACGACGGGAATAAATTTTTAAATTAATTAATGTAAATGATATGTTTTGAATTTTGTAAAATGTACATAGTTTTTGAATTCATAATATCAAATATAGATTAGGCCTAATTTTCGGTATTTTTCTGGAAATATTCATTTTTTGATAAATAGTGAAACCACTAAGTGGTAGTTAAAAAACTGAATTTTTCATAAAACATAATCTTACCGCTTGTGTGAGTGAAATTTCGAAACTCCGAGAGACATGGTTAATATCAAGGACTAAAATGTGGTTCAATGAGATGAAAATATTTTTTGGTGAATAGTAACTTTTTACTTTTTTTACCACGGTTAAAAGTAAATAGGGTAATTAAGGGTAAGAATGATATTATTATTACCCTAACACATGTCCTAATTCTATTGGATAAGTGTAATTCGACCAAAAACAACCTTAGGAATACAATATGACCATTTAGGCCCACTTGGATTAGATTAGGACATTTATTATCAATTTATTTAAAGAAGGGTTACAATAGTTGAAATCAAAGTTTAATAACTAAATCATTTTTAATATAGTGTTATAGATAAGATAAATTCGACTATAAATATTCATTAGAAAGATAAAACGATTTCCAACATAATGGTATTCCATTTATAATTTTTAGACATTAAATAATTTAATTTATTTATGACACAATGATGATGCAGTAATTATCTTATTAATGAAATATTGACATAATTGATGTTATAAATACCCAAATAAATGTAATTTGAGACTTTTTATGAATTAGAATAATTTTCTATTTTAATATGACATGTTAATATTTATTTAAGTAATTTTATTAGAACTAATAATTCTGTTATGATTTTCACAATAATCAATTACCAAATAGTGTCAAAATTGACATAAAATTGTTTTTAAAACAAATATTATATTATTAATTGTTATTAAATTTATAAAAATCTAATTTTCGGCCAAATGACATATATGAGGTTATATATATTAATAATAAACAACTTTGGGTTCGTTTGGCTTGATATAGTAAGTTTATTAACCTTATAGTGTAAGAAACCAAGAAGACACGGTAAAACTTAAATTATCTAACTTAAAGTTAAATCTAAATGATAAGGTTAAAATTGATACCTAAACTTGTCTAAATTCTATTTTATGAGATTATTTCGACCCATACCCACCTTATCTTATAAATATATCAATTTGGAGCTATTAAAAACCGAATTTGACTTTATAATAAAATAATATATTTAGTTATTCCAAAGCTGCCCCTCTCCTACCTTATAAAAGGGCACCTCCTCCCTCTCCTCCTCACACCACGTTGAGCCTTCAAGCTCGGAAAAACCCTGAAAAATTCTCTTCTCCACTTCCCTAGAAACATCCTAGAGGTCTTGGTATTATTCAAAGACCAATTTTAGTTCCCTAAGAGGAGGTCTCAAAGAGGTGCTTCAAAGAAGAGGTAATGCCCGTTACCGATCCTTTCATCTTTATTTATTCTTCCACTTCATCTTCTTTATTTGTTTCATTATGAAGTAATAACATCAGTATCACTCATATAATTCTATGTTATTATAAGTATGAAACAACCCTATTTCACCATCTATCCATCCTACGGAAAACGAAATCACCACGCGTGCGTACGCACGGAATACCGTCTCCATGTCGTGGTGTAATCTATTTTCCACCACCACCTTACTTGGATGGGTATAATGGTGTAAATAAGGACTATATATGATTATTTTAAAGTGATATTGATTCTGAAATAGTATAAAAACACTCCAATACAATTCCACGATCATGGGAATGATATAATCGCTCGTACGTACGTACGGAATACCGTCTCCAAGATGTGATGCGACTCGTTCTATATGATCTTCATTGCATAATGATTATATAAATGAATGTAATGAATTAATATGATATATATTACACTAATAAAATTCTGGAAATGAGGTATCTATAACCTAAAAAGAAAAATAAGAATTCTTTCGACAAAACACGCATAAGGACAAAAAGTAATAAACACCCAAATAACAAGTAGTAATGAAATATTTCTAATAAGAAGCTAAGAATATGACCATATATGATATAATAAAAATAAGTATTATTCTGGAATAAGTCAATAACATTATTTAAATCATTATACAGGAGGTTCGGATACTTAAGAAGCAAATCAGACATAAGGTAAGGGAAATATCACAATCTCATTTTTTATCCGAGATTGTTTAAATTTTGGAATTTACTGGGGTGTATTTTTCATACACATCAATGTTTCCTCAATATGTAATATTATTTCCATCCACCTAAAATTGTTTAAATCCAATTTTACCCTTCGATGAGTTTTTAGTAAAATATATGAAAGTAATCTTTTGTCGTTTTTTGTATGAGGTACTTTTTGACTTTTCCGACAAAAGTACGAGAAGAATGTTTTTTTAACTTATACGGCATGAATGGATTTTTAAAAAATTATTTCTAAAAAGCTTCCTTTACAAGTTTTCAAGTTTATTTTTAATCAACTTCTTTTAGTTTAGAATTCTATGACATGTTAAGAAAGGAAACGTGTTTTTGGAGTAGAAATGATATTTTTCTCAAGAATTTAGTTCAAGTGTTTTATCAAAATTATTTTCCATCTAAGATAATAAAGGGTTCTGTTTCTATCCCAATTATTACGTTGATTTTATTGTGTTGTGATGGAATTATTTTTATGAATTCATTTATCTTATATAAATTGTTTTATAATGTCATGTTGTTTAAGAATCCCATTTTTATTACATGGGTTATGCAATGATGTATGATTTATGATTTTGTGGCACACATAAGAATGGTATAATTTTGAGATGGGTGGGACCGATATCTCCCTCCAATGCATTGGGTAAAGATTTTATATATCATGAGATAGACATGGCTGGAATGGCAGGTTAAACCGGTTCAGTGAAACAGGACTGAAACGACGAATGAACTCGGTTCAGAAATGGACTTTGTCTACTAAGATAGTCTTGGAAATGAGTCTTGACTTATAAGAAATGATTCTATATGATTATGTGTGTATGCCAAAAAGTTTCAAGTTTTAAGCTATGATTATTGGGATTACTTTTCACTACTATTATTTATCCCATGTTATGGAATTGTGATCTCTTTTGAAGGTTAAGATTTCCAAAAGTTATGTTCTTATGATTGATATTTTTTTTGTTTACCCTTACTGAGAATTTGAGCTCATCCCTTTTTATGTTTTATTTTCCCTAGGAAATAAAGAAAGGTTTTAGGTAAGGAAAAAAAAGGGAAGATCATTATAGGAGTTTTTGAATATATTTCAACACGATTAAGAGTTTATATTCCAAGTTTCCAAAGACACTAAACTATTACGGTCCTTATGTGTGTGTTTTTGTAATGTACTAAGTATTCTGAAAAAAGTAATGTAATGGCCATGTACGTTAAGCTTAGGGTCTTTACATTATTCATCGGAATACTGTCTATATTGGGATGATACAAAAATTCAAACCAATCAAATATCAAATTCTCCATGTCATCTATTTCATTTTTTTCATGAATGGATAAAGATTTACTCATCTCTCTACGGTGATACGAAACAAAATAGTTTGTTTGAAATCCAAACTCCATAACGTGATAGCTAACTTCTTTTCAGCTAAACCATGGTTTTCTAACACATTTATAGAATAGAAACTTTATAAAACCTCCAACTATTTCATTATTAAATGTAAAATCTAAATAAATTCTCCAAATTATTTTGAGACTCGATTGAAATTTGATCGGTACGATACATCTATATTTTATCGCTTCAATAATAAGTAAAACAAGTTACCTTCCTATCAACAATGTAAACCATAATTAAAAAATGGATATGTACTATAAAAAATAAACCTATTAGAACATCATAATCGTTAAATATACTTCAAATTTTTATTTCAAGTGCCTTATTTTTTATCACTAATTTCAACCCTTTCACTATCAAAGTGAAATTTATTACCTCTATCTTATAAACGGATTATCAACAAGGTAAAACATAATGTGCCAAGGATTGTTCCAAGTATATGATAGAGTGGTATGTGTCATTATGGTTTAAATATACCATGATAATGTTATTAAACCATATATAGTTATAAAATAACATAAAATCCCTTTTTATTTCCTTTATAACATAAAAATATTAATTTATATAGTCATTAGTCTAATGGAGTTTTTTTTATGATGCATTATTGGGTCATGAATTTCTACTACAATTTCATCCATAACTTATATGTTAACCAAGTTTCTTGTTATGTAGTGATATATAGTATCTCATAAAATCAGAAAATCTAATTTATTTATAAGCATAAAATCTGTCTACTAATCTCTAACCATGAATAGTATGGTAGTGGGGTGACTTTCTTTGATTTTAGGAGCCAATAGAGATGTTTAACCACTGAAAAGGTGGGGCAGTTTGAATAAGTTAATATTTTATTAACTTTTTTTATATTGAAATTGACAAATATAGAAATATTAGGATTTAATCCAGTTTTTATAAACATGTTCTTTACCGGGATGTAGTAAAGATTAATAGAATAAGGACACAATATTATTACATGTATTAGTATGAAAACTAGAAAAATCCTTACTAGGATTGTTAAGATGAAGAAATAATAGACTCTCCAATATAATCCCAATCAGTTACTCTATACTATCTTATATAGAATATAGAATATTATACTTTTCTATCCTCCAAGATGAACTATGTTGCATGTTCCCACCTATTCCTGATTCCTGACAACATATAATTTCATTATATCTCAGTATGTGTAAAATATAACTAAATTAGATACTCTATAATGTCTATAAATACTTAACATATAATATTTATGATTATTATAGAGTACATGAAATTATAATCACATAAAATATATGATATATTCATAGAATATGTATCATATCTCATGTTGTTGGTCAAATAATTTTATTCTTCAATAATTTTTGTTTCACAAATAAATAAAGTTGAGTTAATTTCTATTAAATAATATGGATATAAAAAACACTGGAATGGATATTTCAGACAACAAACACATCACATATATAAAATTATTTATAAAGAAAAATAATTTTTTAAAATGAATCATTCATATAGTGTTGTTATTTAACTGAAAAAATCAACATGGTTAAAATAAGACAATACATTCTTGTGAATCAAATATCTGAAAAAGTTTTGACACCGTTCCCATAAGTTAATCCCATATTTATTGTGTACTTCTCATCTAGATAACCATTTACAATTAAATAAAATATGGTTACCCATTCTAATGTAAGTGAATATAAAAAAGAACATCGCTTTTATATATAAACCAATTTCCCTTCACATGCATCATGTCTATATTTAAACAGAATGAATTAGATAAAATTTTCATTTGAAAATTATAACACTCCATTCACATGAAAAATGAATCCAAAAAGCATAAATGGTATGAATAATTATATACATAATATATTCTTAACCAATTTATGAGATCCAAATGATTTCATAGAGAATATTATATTCATTATGAAACTAGAAACACATCATATACTATTCACCAAAATCACAGAGAAATCATGTTCTTATAGTATCTTCTATGTGAACTTCCAATGATTCATTTCTACAAAAAAAATAATTATAAATATTTTTATGTTTTGAGAAAACCAAAATCTATCAAATATCAAATATAAATGATACAATAAAAAGGAGATAAATAGAATCAATAAAACATAAACTAAATAATAAATCAATTAACAATATGAGAATAAAATTAGGGACTCACTGTCAAAGAAGACACAAATTAGAGAAACATAGAATAGGATTTTCATCTAGAGGGGATCCTCAACCTAGGCTGGATGCTTGATAAGAGGGTCTGATAAACCTACTGTAAGGGGATAATGAACCTAGGGGGATTTTTATAGGGTGAGGGAAAGCTCAGCCTAGGGGTGTTGCATGACCTAGGAGGGGATGATCGACTAGATGAGGAGGGATGTGGATGCACATTGATAGGTAGAGGATGATAAGTTGGGGTGCCTATCGACCGTCAGGGGAGAAGGGGAGTTGGGTGAGAGAAACCCTGGGGGCATGTGGGGGTGGGGGGTTAGCGTGATGAGTGAGGGGGGGGGGGAGCGTGGGGAGGAGAAATAATTTTCTCCTCAATACCAACAGTTGAGTAAAAACTGTTGGTTTATATTTTCCATACCCATATTTAATTCAGAACAGTGGGTATTGAAAAACCCGAATCTGTTTGTACCCATGGTTTTATAAACCATTGGTATAGCTCTATGGGGTTAGAACCTCTTTCTAGTAGTGTGTCCATCACCTCATGTTACAACAAGGTCCCTCTAAATAAGGAAAATATCATACCAATAGAAAAATAGGAATCTAATAAACTAGTACCAAATCCACAAATCATTATCATGACCCTCAAATGGGTCTCATCATATTTATCACTATCAAGATATATTTGAGCTCACATTAAGAAGGAAAAAAACCACAATCATAAATTAGTCTCCTTGAATGACCACTTAGAAGTCGTTGAAACCTTCAAAGTGTTTCACCAGCATGTTCTATGATGAAAAAATTACAAATGGACTCTACTTGTGTCCAATTCTAACATTGAGGCTTTGAAACATCCATTCCCACAAAATGGTAACAAATTGCTAGTACACGACATGTATGGAAGGATACATGACATGTACTCCCATATCCCAACATGGGTGTGTACTACAACTACACATGGTATGTAAAATCCATGTACATAGGATGTAACACCTATACACGGTGTGTACCCTTAATGGGGTACCTTTCCATGTACACCACATGGCGTGTCCATGTGTCTCTATCTGATCAGGTACTCATGAATTATGTATAACCCACATAGGGTCTGGTCATTTTTTTACATGGATATTTACCCACAACACGGGTGTTGAGCCATGTACTCAACCACGTGTTGAGAGATACTATATTGTGTGTCCTCCAGACTACATTTCTTGTAGTCACATTTTTTTATTAAATAATTAGGAGGAACACATGGGATGTTTTCTTAAAACCACACATCTGTAGTAGGGTTTTTTGAACCCAAAACTCCATGAAAACATTAAGACACCCTCGTTTTTTCATGATTAGGTATCAATCGACCCCCATATGGTCCTTAATAGTCAATATAGGTCTCTTAAACTTGAAAAAAAATTAGTGTTTGGGGCATAAAACTATAAACATATCTTACCTCACTGAATAAACACTAAAGCCTCATATCCAGTTCTACTCTTAGAAGCCTTTGCACCATAATACACTCCAGATCTATGCCATGAACGAAGCCCAAAGGAATTTCATCCTCATACCCCATGTGGATTGTCCATTACATGGAAGGGAGGCTCCCTCCCCCACCACAATTATTAGGAATCCCCAAATGGTTGTATAAATGTTTTTACCTTATTAATTAATTAATTGACTAATTAAATTCCCATTAAATGCCCATTCCGTGTCTCGAAACCCGAAGCAGGTTTATACATCGCCTATGGAAAAGAAATATGTTCTAGAATCAACTAAGAAGTAAAAAATATCAATTCAATGGTCTATTTGAAATATATCAACAACCAAACCGACATAAATAATTTAATATCTAATTAATTAAATATCAAATATTCCTCCAAAATAGGAACAATTTGGAATTCCTCCCAAATCCAGTCTTAATGTAAATTCCTTATTCAGTGACCAACAAATTTTTTGGAAAAATGATCTAAGATAATCTTATAAGTGACAAGGAAAAACATTACACTCATAAGAATGTAAAAGAAATAAATTCAAATTTCTTCTGAAATTTCAATATCTGGATAAAATTATGTATCTATAACCACCCACCATAAACCTTATCTTCCCCAGAAAGAATCAATGCTCTTCCAACCACACATCTCATCCCGCCTTTGTTGTCAACATTAGATCAAGTCATTGCATTCTACTCATAGATGCCAACTGAGTGTCCCTACATAATTCCAATGAAAGGGTATACATGCCATTAAAGGCCAAGCCCTGCTTTCAACCATCAACAAACCAATAGAAAAGTTCTTGAATGCACTCTTTCTTCCTGATACATCACATCATCATTTAAAACTCTTCCTTATGAGAATGGTGTTCCAATACCATAAAAAAATACCCAACAAACGATTATAATCCATAATGCTTCAAACTATCAAATTCACCTATCAAAAACACATCCATAGTTTTCCTTCAACCTAACCGATGTGGTTCTCACTACCTCATTAACTTTATACTCTCACAAGAGTTGTATCAACATGAATAATCTGATTCTCCCCACCACATGATTATCCTTATTTTCACCTTATAAATTATCACCATTTCCACGATCCATGCCTCAATCATAGGTAATCCTTAAAACTAAACATTGAGGTATCACTCCCATCAAAGTGACAAAATGAAACATTAACTATCACCCGTATTCAGTATATTATAAAAACAATAATGTAATTTTATGACATATAATCCATTATAGGGACCATATTCATAGATAGATGATGGTGTACTCCCCACTATACAGTTTCAAAAACACCACTCCACAAGAACAACCTCCCAAGGGACCCTTATCAACTAAAAGAAACACATATATAACATGGAATATAGCTGATTTTCTCTAATTTTACTCAAAACGATTTCAAGATATTTAGTTGGTTTTCTCTAGACTTGGAGTAAGCAAATATTTCATCGATGAATACCTAAACTACTCATACACACCTAGAACATCACCATTCTATCTCAAGGCCCTTGGGTCACCCAATCCCCAAGACTCTTATCACACGCAAAAACGGTCTCAACCCACTAACATTTGTCTATCAAACTCAATTATCATGGGAATATGTTCACATAACATAAAATATATAATCCAAATGACATGGTGCCTCAATAGATATTGTGTCTACAATATCCAATTAACACTTAACTATCACACACACTCTTCTACGATCCCACCACAGAACCGAAATCAGATTATAACTAGTCAATATTTCGGAATCCTTGTCTCACAAAACCTATATATAGGTTATGGATAACTTGCAGTCCAATCTCACCAAACTAAGACCACCATTTTTTTTTCTCAAACAAATGTCAAATCAAAAAACAAAACCACCTTCTCAACCACTGAAAACCTGAGTTTCAATCAATGACACACTAGGATCATCTACTCTCTAACATCATTCCATTAAACACATCCAGAGATAACAAATCCTGGAAAATAACTAGTCCTTCTCTCAAAAAGCACATGCACTAACAAAGAAACAACACTCCATGGTATTCCCTTCTCAAGAAAACCAGACATCTCCATATACCTCATACAAAAAATAAACTTGCATGTAAGTTCACCATTCAATGAAAACCCACACACGTGAAACCAAATTTACTTTGTCAACTATTTTTCTAATGATCCAACACAAAACCATCAAGAACAACATATCTATGAAACCATTACCTGGGTTAGGCACTTGAATAAACGTACCATTATTTAAACCAACCACATGTCTGAATTGCTAACACAAAAGTTATCCCTCCAAAATCAAAGGAATCCAATGAACCTAGACCTCAAACCTAGATTCACTATTAATTCAACATTTTTAAAATTCCCAAAACAACCGTTTGTGCCTCAAGTACTCAAAAGCACAAATAAGTCAGTCAACCACTATCATGGGTCACCCTCAAAGACCATATGGAAAAAAAATAAATAAATTGGAGTAACTTAAATGAATGTCACTAGGCTATCCCACCAATCCCTATCGATCAGGTACCATATCCAGTCATTAGGTCCAACAACCCATGTGTATACCAACCCATGATAGGCCACACCTCATATGAAATCAAATATTTTCTCATTCCATGTCAAAAAAAATTATCATACATAACCACCCATATCTTGGGTATCAAATTCGAATGATGTCACACATCTAACCAACTTCCCACAACCAGGGAATCAGTCCTCTAAAAGCATCTTCACATCAGACCACTCTTTGGAGGGAAATTTAATAAAACCAACCTCTAAAAAACTACCCCCAACATATCCAATAGTTGGGAACCCATTAAATTTTGACCCACCTAGTTCACTGCACCAACTATGCAGGATAACATCACTGACAACTGCATCACCAATTGTCTCATCATAGATCATTAGAACATTTTATTAGAAAAAAACTCATAAAATCACACACTATGAGAACTATGAGATGTTAAAAAAATGTACCCATCACAATTCATGAGATAACTCATTCCTCTATATGAATAGAATCAAAACCAAATCACAGACCTCTTTAACTGGACCAAGAGCCATAAATTTATCATAAACCATCAAATCCAACCCACATGTTCATTTATGAAGGTGAAAATAATAAATAGATGTAACATTGAATACTAAGAAAATCAATCCCTTGTTTAGTAAACTGGAATTCCTCTCAAAATAGGTGTTCATGGAACTCTAGCCGATATCCATCATAGTTATCGACACACTCCTATATCCTCATTTTACTAAAAAAATGGGAAATAATTGGAATATAACTATTATGATACCAAAATTTTATTTCTTGGATTGTATTCCACTAAACTTGTTCCCAAAGATGGTTCTATAAAAAACCTCAAGTGTAAATCCTCACATTCTTGAGGTTTCTAACTACTATCAGGGGTCTAAGGTGGATATGTTAGGAGACTACACTCCCATATCAGAGTGCACAACCAAAATTTAATAGAAATAAAATATAAAGATAAGAAAATTAACAAGAATAAATAAAACCAATCTAATACTACTTTAATAACATAAAATACTGTAAATTACACAAAAATAATTCCACAAAAACAACATTGATATCCCAATAAGATGATCACATATACAAAATAAACAACAGAAAAATAAATACATTTGTCCCTATTTCCAACTGCGAGCCATGTGACATACCTAGTCTCCACTCCCTTGTAGAGATAATCCTTCCTGATCATCAGACTCCACATGACATTCCAACTCAACAATGAAATCATGGGCATCATTCCTATCTATCAAGCATCAATTATTGACCTGAAATTATACATATGGTCGGTATGCACACCGAGGTGCATGTACAAGGGGGTGATAAAAAATATCAGTTGGCCACCCATAAAAGTTAACATATAACATCCTACCATAAGTGCATGCTCGTCCAATATGATCTACCTAGTAGAAACATAACTGAAATACATACACTAATATTACCACATTAGATCCATGGGAATGTGACTAAAATCAACCATACATGCATCAACAGATGCCTTTAATTTGAAAAATTTACCATAGGGGTCACATGTCAACATAAGAAGAGAATTAGTTCATGTATCCAACCAGGATATTGAATTCTATGTCTTACTTTCCAAACCATAATGCACCAGGGATACAGTTCTACATACAATAGAAGTAGTCTAAGTATCCAACTAGGATTTAGAATTCAATGTTCAACCTCGATAACAATAATTCACAGAGGTCATAGGTCAACATACAAGGATCATCAATCCAAGTATCCAACTGGTATTTGGAACACCATGTACAACTTCCATATCCATGATAGGGAAAGACATATCCATACCCCAAGGATTTAAGAGAATCAATCCATCCAGTGAAAAATAAAACCCCTTGGGGTGCCTAGGGAATTAGTCTGGCCTTCCCAAAACTAGGGAGAGAAGCATCAGTCTAACATCCCATCCAACTATACATAAAAACAGTGGTGCCTAAAGCATTTTTCCATCACCAAAATAACCATGTACATTATCTATGTATAGATCCATAGTCTGACACCTTATATATATATAGTGTATTACACATCCCCAGAGACTCCTTCCAACATCTCAAGGAAGTTTGTGGAACATCAAGTCAACCATACTCAATAATTTAAAAAATATATTCAAGTGTCAATACATCCATCAAAAAAAAACAAATTGTATTTATAAAGAATCTATCACACAAAAACATTTCATAAGGGAATGGAGCATCATGTTTACACTACCCCTCCTCATATGTGAAAAATTGCATCAGACATCTGGAACCAAATCATTGGGTTCTGATGTCCAAACGGTCGACCTAAAAAGATCATCTCAGTAACCCAGGCTGCAAACATGGAAACCCACTCATATCACTATAGGCCTTTGACATAAAACAAGCCCCAACCTCAGCCAATAGAGAATAATATTAAGGTTTGGACCAATTTCCAAACCCATAATCTGCATCTCATCCACATCATCTTGCACATCACATTTGGTCCATAGTAAAAACCTACAACCATCACTATCCAAACACAGACACACACTCAAGGTTTCCCTAATGATCATGAACTCACCTGAATCTTTAAATAAATACAAAATAGAGGAATAAATCTCTGAATCCTCATAAATAACACCAATCCGGTGTCATGCCTCTAAGAATACTCTAGTTCAGAATAAAACTGGGTTACATCCCTCTCCTGATCTATGGTCAAAACCAAAATCTCTTGCTATTTCTCATCACTTTGGGAGTCACACATCCTAAAACCTTGTGTCTTGTAACTCATGAGCCCACATGCCTCAATAGTAGTAACACTCATGAGAGATAATATCCTTGATCCCATTCCCATTCCAGGAATCCCTAGGATGGATTAAACAACCAACTATTCCTTGACATCATGTCACTATTTTATCCCCCTAACCAAGTACAAGATCATACTAACACCAAAAGAGGTCTCCAAAGAATGCATACCACAATCTAAAAACAATATTTTGATCCTATCCTAGGTTTCCTCCCATGTATCCTTCTTAGGAGATAGATGAACTCCCTTTCAGGAGGAAAACAACTCCATCATAACATACTCACTTGAAATTGCCTCTTATAAGTCCTAAAAATTCTGCAATACTTTCACCATCATGTTAAATGTGAAAAACATTCAAAATGGACTCCTCTTGTGTCCAATTCTGACCCTCCGACACCAAAATAAAAAAAACATAAAAAGGGTCAAAAAAGGAGGAGTACATAGTGTGTATGCCCGAGTACACGGTGTGTACTCCCATAGCCCCACATGGGCATGTACTATAACCTGACATGGAATGTAAAGTCCATGTACAAAGTTTATAAAACTTATACATGGTATGTACCCTAGTCGAGGTACTTTCTCATGTACCTCACATGGCTTGTCCATGTGTCTCATCCTAGTCATGTACTCTTACATAGTGTATAACCCACATGTGGTCGGGTCATGTACCTACATTACCATATCCTCCTGACATTGGTCATCTTCCCATGTACTCGGCCACACACCGAGTGACACATCAAAGTTCATCATCCGGACTACACACCATATATTCATCTCCTTCACTTCTTACCAATATCCAAAGGACACACAACATGTGTTCTTAAAACAACACAACATGTAGCCTAGTTTTCCTAATAAAAACCCCTAAGAAGTCCCAAAACCCCATTTTTTACTCGATTAGGTATAGATCGACCACCATGGGGTCTTAGTAGTTAATATAGGGATCTAAAAATGAAAAACCTAAACTATGGGGTCAAAGAAAAAAACTAAAAAACCATCCAACTTTGTGGTGTAAATTCCTAAGCATAGGGTCTGAATTAGCTCATGGAAGCCACTACACCTCGATCAAGTCTCGATCTCTACCATGAATGAATTTTGGCAGCATCTCATCCTCCTCCCCCACTAGGTAAAACTGTTGCATAGAAGGGAGGTTCCCTCCCCATCATGTCATGCATGTGAATCCATGAATGGGGGTGATATTTTTACGTAATTAAATTAGTTAATTAATTAATTAAATGCCCATTTAACACCTATCCAGAGTCCAATAACCCTGATTGGGTTTTACCTCGCCTAGGAAAAGGCCCCCATTCTAGACTAAATCACAGGGTCAAAATCTTAATATGACAATCCAATCTAAAGTTATCCACACCAAAACCCACACAAATAATTTTCTATTTATTTTATTAAATATTTAATATTCTTTCAAATTCGAACGACTCAGAATTCAACAAAAATCATATCCATTAGTAAAATCCCTATTTCGAGACAAAAAGAGTTCTCATAAAAATTATCTGAGATCATCTGATATAGTAAATGACCATTTTACTCTTCATGAGCATTGGAAAGAAACAATTCCAATTTCAGCTCAAGTTAAAAAATTTGGAAGAACTATGGTCTCTACGTATTGAAAAATAATTATTAAAAATAATTTTATTATTAACAATTTATTATATAATTAATATTTATTTATTATATAATTCATATTTATTTATCATAATCATAATAGTAATATAAATAATATTTTAATAATTAAAGATTATGTAATTATTATAAATATTATATATAAGCTAATTATTTATGTATTAAAAATACATAATAATAATTTAATTAATTATGAATACTATTTATGTCAAAATAAAGTATTTTTCATAATTATTATTTAATAAGAATAGTATTTAATAATAATATTATAATTTCCTTGATAATAAAAATAAAATATTAATTATTTTAATAAATAAAAAATATTATATATATAATAATAATAGTTTTATTAATATTATAATTTATATATTTAATTTTTTATTTAATAATAATTTTTTTAATTATATTATATATTATATATTATTATTATTTTTAAATATTTTAATTAAAAAATAATTTACATGACCCACAACATTATTTCATACTAATAATTGATAATAATTAGATTAGTAATTATTAATTATTATTTTGAAATATCAAATTAATTATATTTTTAAAAATTATTATTATATTCAATATGAGAATGTATTAAGTATTTGTAATCCCCCCTCCCAGACTGTTTATAAATATTATAAGTTCTGAATAATTATTGTTCTCTTTTTTTAATTATATTATTTGTTACATCATACAAAAACATTTTTTTAATTATTAACCATAGTTTAAAAAACATTAATGACATTATTAGTAGTCATTACTCTGACATTATTTTTTAATATTTATTAACTTATTAAATAATTATTATTTATAAAATATGATATCATTAATCATTTATCCTCATTAATATGTTATTATAAATAATATAGTATTAATTTAATGCGAGTAAAGTTGTGTATAAATCCCACATCAAAAATTTTGAAAATTTTTCAAGGATCACACCCTTATAAAATGGGTGTTTGTGAGAAATTTTATGAAATATTTTTAGAATAATTTTCTTACTGTAATACCGAATATAAAAAAAGATAAACAATGTTTAATTATATATATAAACAAAAATAGTTAAAATGGGAGGCACTATCATAGAAAATTTCTTCTTTGTCGACTTTCCAAAGAAAATATTGTTTGAGATACTACCTTCTTTATTTACATCTAAATGATGGGCTTATCTCAGAAAATTTCAACTTCATAAAATTTTTAAATAATTAATTTTATGAGATAACATCCAACCTACTGTCGAAACACCCTCAGTTTCAACATTTTATTGGGAAATAGTTTCACAGTCAATTGATTTTGGGAAAATTGTTTTTTTGTTATATTAGAAAAACTGCACACATGGGTTTTCCATAGAATGATGAATGCTCTCCTCTCAATCACCTCTCTCTCTACATCATGTCTATCCCGTTTTCATCATTATTTTAGGTCATTGAATACCACCGTCCTCTATGTGGTTAATTAGATTTTGTGGGGTTAACATAGGCTATAACAATGATCAATTTTGAGGGAAAAAACTAATCATTATTAGAAATAGTGAAAATTAATTAATTATTAATTAATAAATTTATAGGGTATTTATTTTAAAATTATGAAATATACGTAATATGTGATATAATGAATAATTGAAATTTAAATGGGTTTTTATGATACCTCAGGGACTAGTAGAAACCTCATTGACTTCATCTGAATTCATCTAATGCATTATCTCAAATAGAATTCCAAATGAGAATTAAAAGATAAGAATTGATTGGTACAGGAAAAGGAAAGGGTTATTCTCATACCCATCACCCAACTATATCTACATTAAAAGAAAACATATATAAAAAATATGTGATTTAAGATATTAACATTTTTCTATAAAAACTACAAATAAACGTGTGTGGCATTTAATTAACTAAATAATTAATTTAATAAATTCATAAAAAAAAACTCATCTAGTTATCATTAAATATAAAACCAAATCTATGCACCAAAATATATGGAAAATATAAAAATCATAAAACATTGAGGCATTTTATGATGTTGAAATTATCTTTTCCACCACATATGTGAAATTACCACCGTACCCCTAGAAATTACAAACATCAAACCATAAAATTTCAATCCTCTATAATTGATACAACTTAAACACATTTCATCCTAGAAATTCCAAAGTTATTTTTATAACCTCAAACCCATTATTTCATGAACATACATAAATTTATCACACAAAATATATAAATGATTCACGTTCAGAATGGCTCAATAAACAATTTAATGAAGGTAACAATGAAATGAACCCAATATTCTATTTGATTATCCTTACTATTATAGTTGGTTCCCTATAAAAAATTATTTTTTATGTAATATTACATGTATATTCAAATATGTGAATATTAATTTAAATATTTTATCACATATTTATTATTATTTTACCTAACATTAATGTCATAATTTTCTAGAGTATCTAACACATTGAAAGGGAATAATAGTTCCCTGCTATAATGAAAACCATGAAATGAACTGATGATACATATAAAACTAGTTCTATGGTTGGATAAAATACTATGGAAGGTAACATACTATATATACTATCAGGTGTGAGTAATAATAAAATGATAAGGCTTTTACTTCTGAAGTTCATACATGATAAACCCCAATATATGAGATTGTCAGAATAGACACCCTAGTATGAATTTCAAATGTTTTTTTGTCATCTGATATTTCTATCAATGAGCATGTGTAATGGTCATTAGTTATTGAGGTTATCATTAATGTGTGTCATGAATTATTCAGTTATATTTACTAACATAAAACATCACACTATGTGTTGGTTGGAAGTAGGGTACATTGGTTATATAATGAATGACATGTTATTAATCGGTTCGTTGGGGAAGGATTTTCCATGTTGATATTTATGGATGTAAATATCTAAGTACTTTGACTAAAATATAATTATCAGATTAAATTACCTGGCCCTAATGTAATACAGTTTATTTCAGATAGTCAAAAAAATATATCAATCATATTGGTTGATGATGCAAATGTGAATCTTTCTTGATGTGATATTGATATAAAGGTATTATATTACATAGTGAACATTCGTATAAGGTTGTAGATGTTATTAAATTATGTTTATTATATTGGGTTCCCTGTCTTTTTTTCACGCAATGAACACGATCATTATGAAAACCTACATAATACTAATGATACAGAATCCTATAAGGCCACATACTAAGTATATTTTCGATCTTGATAAAATTTTATTTGAAATTAATTATTTGAATAAATATTATTTTCATTACTGAGGAAAATGTATGTTTTATTGATCTCTCATTTTCAAAAGGTAATTAATATTTATTTATTGAGTAAATAAATAATTTATTTAATTATTTGAGTATTTAATAAATTTTTATTCGCTGGATTGTGGATAAAATATTAGTTTTTTTATTTAATTCTATAAAAAGATTATTCACTTATTTTTGAATTAAATATTTATATAAGTGGATAAGATATTTATTTGGGAATTTAATAAATAATAAGGAGTTCCAGTGGACCATGATTTATTCTAGAGATAAATATTAATCTTCAAGATGGTAAAATAATATTTATCATATAACAAGTTAGTGCATCCCATAGAATAATAATAAAAACATTATTATTTTAGGGAATGGGTTTATCAAAGATTATAATATTATTTGAGGTATGATACACAATTTAATAATATTTTAAAATTTATATTTTCTCTATAAATATATGGTTATTTCTACTATATTTGGTAAATAGAAAATTGATTATAGAGAATCATTGTACATAAAATACTTTTATCATTCACTCAAAATCATTATGTCTCTAATTCATTATGTCTACCAATAAATAATTGGAAAAATAATTTCAAGCCTCACGGATCTTAGAGTTATAAAGACAAAAAATGCATGATATTTGATTCAACGCACTAGTACTCTAAAATCAATTGGCATTGATTGGAGATGAAAGGATCATGTATGGATCACTTCTAGAGGGATTTTAAACATGACACATTACGGTGAAAATAGGTAATCCAAAGGGATTTTTGTAAGATAGAAACATCATCAATGAAATTAACCTAATATATGGTAGTCATTTCTCCTCAATCTAAATAAATTACCTTTAAATTTAATGTGAAAATTCTTCTCTCAGGGTTTCAGGAACCTCTAAATGAAAATAAATTTTAATTTAAAACCAACTAAAGGATATTTTTCTACCCCTAGAACCATTATATGGTATCAGAGAAGTCATGTTTTAAATTTATAATTATTTATTTTATTTTTTTATCAATATACAAAATCATGGTAGAATTTTTTATTTCATATAAATCATTATGTGGAATTTTTTGAATTAAAATGTTTGATATTTTTTAATTCCACCTTTCAAGACTCAAAATTTAATATGTTCAAGAACAATATAAGAATAATAAGAGATTTCATTTCGATGTTTTGAGGAATCTATCATAATTGTAGAGGATTACACGACATGTTGCAGGAATGCTTGTTGTGAACCCAAGTGAACTGCACTTGGTTATGTTTTAAGATGCATGACGCATGGAACAATAATTAAATGTGGAGTATTTATTTCACATATCATTTTTACTAGGCCATACTATCATGAGACATGTCAAATTATACAATGTGTAGCTGGAATACACACCACGTAGTCTACAAGGGTTAACAGTGAAATTCCTGCAATATGTGTTGTATTTTTACATATTCAAACCACGTGATACTAATAGCCTAGATATTTAATGATATACATAATTTTTGTTTTTTCCACGCCATTTAGTTTATCAATTATCAAGTCCAAAATACATGTCAATCCATTCAGTGAGTTATGCGAACACAAGACATGAGCGATACATAGCGTGTATCTTGATGTTACACATTTTTTGGTCACATTCGATAAACATGTAGATTTATTCGATGGGTTACATGGAAAAATGAGAACAGTGATACAAGGTGTTTTTCTGGATTTTACATTTCATGTAGTCCAACTGAGGTACACAACTGAATCCCCAAGTGTGTAACTAAATTATAAGAATGCCAAGGTACAACAGGTATAACTCATAAGTACATACCAAGTAGTCTCCCAATAAAGGACATAACTAAATTACATTAAATTGAAAACCTCATCCTTATAACCTTATTTTATTTATTGGAATACCTATTTTGTTTGAAAATTTAATAATGGTTTAAAATAATTATTAATCACAATTAATTTATTGTAATAAATTTGCAATTATTAATTTCTACTGAATATTTTACATGAATTCCATTGATGATTGGAATATCCAAATGAATTCATATGATCATTAAGATTAAATGGATTTAATTAATTTATTGAATAATTAATTAATACATTTTCATTTATATTAATTCTAAATAATGAGAAGAAATAAAATTTAATCGGTTCAGTTTTTCATATATATTGTATGTATGACCGTTCATGATCTTGACCAATACCTATGTATGTCTTGGATTTTCTAATTTAATTTACTAATATGTTTTAAAATTATTTAATATTAAATTAAATTTTTATGGCCATTGTATCATCCCTTCCTCTATTATTATGTTAGACATGGATGTCCATGGTTTTTTATGCATTCTCAATTAACCAATCTGTTTGTTCCTCTCACCATCATATGAGTTATAAAAAATTTAATTAAAGGAGTATCTGAAGGCATGTAGAGGTGGTTCAAGATGGAACAATATTGATTCCAACTCAGGTGACGTGAAGGTGTATAGTTGTAATGCAGTAACTCATACCAATATTGGCATAAGGAATTCCCTCCACGTCAAATGTTGATTGATTTTCTACTTAGTGAATCAATCATTAGATAAGAACCTGATCGGGTCAATAATTATTATTACGTTATGTGTTATCCATTATTTATTTTAAGTATGGAAGACCTAAACCACATAAATAAATGAATTAATATAAAAATATTGAATTTAAATAAATATATTATGCATAATTTTTTTATCCAACATGGATAATTAATTATCTAAAATCTAATTAATATTTAACCAGACTCTTAAATGGTTATACAAGATGAAATTTGTGTATATTAAATTAAAATCCCAAAATAAATAGTATGTAATACTTATACTTCCATTAATTGATTAGGAATGAAATCCTTAGAAATAATTGTTTGACTAACCCTTGTTGGGACATTTACTTTTATCATCGAGTTATTTTGAAGGGTATGGGTTGATATTACCATCTTACATCAAGAGAAGTGCATCATTCGAGGTTTTATTTAACTTGGAGGAAAGTGTTGAGAATCTCCAAATCAGTATTTCAGGGTTGGGGAGTCTACTCAACGAATCATAGAGCTGCAATCCAATTATTGGAATATACTTTCTAACCTAAATACCTTAAAGTAACTAAACCTTATGGGGATTATTTGAAGGGGAATATATATTATTGAAAAAAAAAATTCCTAGAAACTAAAAATAATGAGATCAATGGTGAAAGATATTGGGACTTGATAAAATAACAGTTGATTTAATATAATTAATTTATATTATCACTCACATAATTTTTGAATCAAACTATTAACTAATCATACATTTTCTTTAGTGAAGTAAAAGGAACGTATAACCACAAAACCACTATGATCATTCCTTACATCAGGGTATATCCTTAGAAATACAAATTTATGAATATTGTACAATTGTTTATGTGATGTATTATAATAAAAAAGATTCTATTATGTGTTAGAATTCCATATTCATATTCTTCAATCCCAGAAAGTGAGTGAAGGTGAAAAGGATTATTACCAGGGATGTGAATAGGATAATTCCTATGTCCATTGAATAGCATTACAAACTATGTCTGGATAGTGGATGATAAAACATAAATACTTGGATTCATAGACCACAATATCACATATCCATTATATTGAGCACTAGAAGGAATGGATATAAATAAATAATATTGTCAAATCCACTATATATGTGTATATTGGAATAATGAAATCTAACTATTAATAATGATTTTAAAATTACAGGGTATATTGATCAGTTAGTGAAATTAATATTCAACTTAGATAAGAAATTATCCCTTAATATTATTTTATTATCCTTACCATCATAATTATCCTTATTTATCTAGGATCATATATACAAAATGGATAAGTTACTTAGGCAGTTTTTGTTTATACTTCACCAAGTAGATAAGGATTGGATGAAACCTGTTTCTCCACCCCTTGTGGTGAAAAACTTAAAAGACAAGGATGACGATCCCATGTCTAATCCAAATCCAAAATATCCTTTCTATAATCCTTCCACGAGACAAAATATTCATTGGATGTAGAATGAAAATGAGGCTCTTTGCTTCTTATATTTAAATAATGGACACTAGAAAATAAATTACAATGAATTGAATAAGAAACTAATTGAAACCACTTCATATATACTCTTCAAGTTTATATTCATATCTTGTTCATTAGATATAACATGAATATAACATACATGTATTTAAATATAATATATGAGAAAGAATAGAATTGTTATAGAGTGAACTCAGAAAGAGCAGTGAAAGGGTTATTCCTATGTCACCCAAGGGGCTATCACTATTTATCTTTCTCAGATTGGATTGATTCAAGTTTGTAATAAGTATGATTCAAACACTGATCTCAGTTTCCATCTTGAAATAATTAGAAAATATTTAATTTTTAGAATAAATTCTTTTAAGGTAATTAAATACTAAACTAATGGTTCAGTATCTCATGAATAAAAAATATTCATTGCAATTAATTTTGAATATAAAAATATAACTATAGTTTAAATTTAATTATTTTACAAATAAAACTAAAAGTATATGAACTTTTTATAACAATAACATTTTTGTAGTCTCAATTGAGCTATGATAGTAGAGATAAAAACAAACTACTTATCATGTTTTTTTATAAAAAACCCATTATAAATAAATGTACATCACTAAACATTTAAATTTAGATAAAAATTGTTGTGTAAATAATTCTAAATATAAAGGTAACTTCATAAACATAATGATATTTCTTTTAGAAATTATATAAACTATATATGAAGTAAATTAATTCACATATTAAAGAGTTAGGAACCTCAAAGATGGATATTTTTAGAACATGTTATCCAATTATTCATTGATTATATTTATGGAGTAAAGGAAATACCAAACTCATATTTCCTTATACACATCACTTTCATAGTGGTAGTAAAAGAAAGATCAATAGTGAGTCATATATATTGAAAATAATCCACTATTTCTTTCAAGGAATCTTTTGAAAATAGAAGTGCTACAAATAAATAATATGTCAACTAAATTGTCTAAAGGATATCATATCAATTATGGTATGATAATAATCTATAAAGACTGCCAAAATTGTTTTTTGAAAATCATTAGTTAAAAAATGGTATTAGATGTAAATGAACATCAATACATAAAGTTGATTATATGTTAATGATCTTATAGCCACTAAGAATATTAACACTTAGTAATGATAAGCTATATTTCCATAAAGAATGCCTATCTATTTTATGTTAGTTGGAGGAGAAAAAAAATCTATGAGTTAAGGCCCTGGATGCACATGATTTGTCTTATGAATATTGGATTCCACAAAGAATAGTGGGAGGAAATGTTTTAGAGACCCATACTGTGTAGGTGTTTATCCCTAAATAGGTGGTTTACAGCCACTGTGGTTGGTGACACATGAACTATTATTTAAAAAAAAATATACATGCAAAGAAGTTGTAAATGAAAATATGGTAATGTGAACAAGTATATATAAATTCAATTAATAGACTCCATGTATCAAGATTCCGGGACTCTATATTTTGATTCATTCGATTAATTGAATCTTTTAGTGAGTATTTAAGGGAAACTATACTTGGACAATAAAAGAGAGTACTAAAAATGCATGATAAATTTTTGGAAGGGCTTGTCTATAAAAACCCCATACACAAATCATCATGAAAAAAATCATTCTATATATCTACTTTTTCAAAGAATATTTATTTGATAATCATATTTGGATATTGATTATCAAGACCTATTCCATTATAGTAATCCTTATGGTATATTTCTTTATGATGAAACCAAAATGAGACCCTATGGTACATGTCTTGTATGAAAATGAATAATTGTTTGGTGAAACAAATAAATGATAATAAGATATAAATATTGTATAAACTCATTTACAAATAAATCATGCATATCAGTCATGGAATATTCATTACCAATTGATTTAGTAACATGTGTCTCTATCTAGTTAGTGGGATAATGATAAGTTTTCAATATATATATATTGATAGCATATGGAAAACAAATTTCATGTCATACTTGTTTGTTAAGTCTACAGAATGAAATTTCTCCATGCATGACTTAAAGGAGAACACAATTTCTCAGGAACAATATATATAAGATAAATCCATGAGTATAATTTTTTTTCCTAGTATATATATTAACTATGTGTTTAAAATACAAGTTGTATCAATTCAAGACTAAGTAAATGTTGGCATATAATGCTTCTAGAAGAAGATGCATCGGCATTGGAAGAGATTATTGGGATTAATATAATTTCAAAAGCATAAATGCTAGGAATTTATCTCATATTCCATGATATGTGTGGATGTTTGATATTACTAATTCATGTTGGATTGCATGGAATCATCAAACAGATCCTACAAAACTACATCGACTTGCAGCTAGAACTATCTGGTAGTACCTGGAAAAGTAGAAATGGATGAGTTCTTGGTGATTGGAGGAGTAAGAGTACTAATGATCAAGAGAATTGAACACTTTTAATGATTTAATTTAATTTGATCTAGTATCACATAAAACTCTAAGGTTGTATAAAATTAAAAATTATTACTTCTAGTGGTAGATATATGTACAATATTTGAGTATGTTGTGAATTCTATTGAATCTTAAAGAATTGTATTGCAACGTCCAATTATAATTTTCATTTATACCAAAAAAATGAGTTTTATCATTATCATTATAAGAATTGACTATGTACCTTGTCTGGATATCAAAACATTAACAAGGGAACAATAGGTGAACACTCAGTTCAGTACTGGAAAAATGACCTTTTGCATTGGGCTATTTGCGATCAGCCCAATGCCCATCTCGAAAATTCCCTTTCAAAGGACTATTTGTGATGGGATCCTAATCTCATTGCAAATATAATTAAATAAACATGTATTTGCGATGGGAAAACTAACTCATCGCAAATAATTTTGGTGCGCCTTCCCGTCGAAATGGGGGAATGGGTATTCGCGATGGGACATTGTTCGTGTCACAAATACCAATGGCCAAATAATTTTAATTTTGATGATATAATTCTCCTGTTGTAAATACTCTATCGGCAGGTGATTATTTCTAACATGACCCATGATAATTAGTTTTTTAACAAACACCTAAATTATATGTTGCGGGAACTATTTGCGATAGGGTTCCTTTCACAAATAGTTTGGTTACTACTAATCATACATACCCCCCCAGTTTCTCTCTCTCCAATACCCAACTGAGCTCTCATTTGGTCAGTTTTCCCATTCTTCTCTTGACCTATTAAAGTTTAAGTTTATGTTATTATGTGGAAGGAAATTTTGAGTCTTGTAGTGCACAAAAGCTTCATTTCTCTGGTATTTACGTAATGTTTTAAATTTTTATATTAATTATTTTATATTTTTATTAATTTCTAATACTATTAATTAGTTGTAATTAGAGTGAATAAGAATTAATTATTTATAATGAGAAATAAATATTTATAATAAGAAGTAATTATTTATAATTAGTAGTAGTTATTTTAAATTAGAAATATATAGTTTTAACTAGAAGTAATGTTTTTAATAAAAAAGTAAATGGTTTTAATTTGTAGTAATTACTTTTAATGAGTGGTAAATAACTATAAATAGCAGTAATTAGTAATAATTAACATTGATGAATAAAAATATTTCAAATATGTATTAATTAGTGGTAATTATAAAAAATTAACAATAAATCAATAATATTGTTAAAATTAACAATAATTAGTATATATTTGTTGTAAATTATTAAAAATTAGTAATAATAAGTTTTAATGAGTAGTAATTAGTAACAATTAGCGGTGATTAGTAAAAATTAATGGTTATTAGTAAAAAATAATGGTAATTAGTAATAATTTGTAGCAATTAGTTAAAATTAACATTGAATCAATATAATTATTAAAAATTAGCAGTAATTAGTAAAAAGAATTCATAAACTATTAGAAAATAGTAATAATAAGTGGTAATTAGTGGTAATGAGTAAAAATTAGTTGTAATATGTTTTAATTAGCAGTAATCAGTGAAAATATCAATAAATAAATATAATTAATAAAATTTAGTAGTAACTAGTACCCAATTGTTATAAATGATAAAAAATTAGTAATAATGAGTTGAAATTTTCAATAAAAATAATAATTATCTATATTTAGTAAAAATTAATGATAATTACTAAAACTTTATAGTAATTATTAGAAATTTTTCTTTGATAAGTATTATTTAGCAGTAATTAGTAAAAAAAATGATAAATCAATTTGATTATTAAAAAATAGTGGTAATTAGAAAAAATTGTTATAAACTAATAGATATTAGTAATAATAATAGGTAATTAGCAGTAATTATTAAAAATTAGCAGTAATTAGTTCTAATTAGCGGCAATTAGTTAAAATTAGTGGTCATTAGTAATAATATGTAGTAATTAGTAAAAATTAATGGTAATTAGTAAAAAATAGTGGTAATTATAAAAAATTTGTGGTAATTAGAAACAATTAGTCAGAATTAGTAAAAATTAATGGTGATTAGTAAAAAAATAGAAGTAATTAGTATTTATTAGTTGTAACTAATAAAAGTAGCGATAAAAAATAAGATTATTAAATATTAGCTATAATTTGTAAGAAATTGTTATAATATAAAAACAATTAGTAACAATAAGTGGTCCTCAGAAGTTATTAGTAATAATAAGTAGTTAATTAGTCATAATTAGCATTAATTAGTAAAAAATATGATTAATAAGTTAAAAATTATTATAAACTAATAAAAATTAGTAATAATAAGTGGTAATTAGTAGTAATTAGTAATAATTAGTGGTAATTAGTAATAATTAGAAGTAATTAGATAAAATTATTGGTTATTAGTAAAAAAATATAAGTATTTAGCTAACAATAGAAGTGATTAGTTAAAATTAAGGATAATTTTTAAAAATTAATTGTAATTATTAAAAATAGTTGTAATTAGTATTAATTATCCGTAATTAGAAAAATTTATTGATAAATAAATACAATTTTGAAATATTAGCAGTAATTAGTAAATGATGTTATAAACTATTTTTTTTGTAAATGTAAGCAGTAATTAATGGAAATTAATTATAATTAGTTGTAATTAGTAAAAATTAGCGGTAATAAGTAAAGAAATGATATAAAATAATAAAAATTTGTCATAATAAGTGATAATTAGCAGTAATTATTGATAATAGGTTGTAATTAGTAATATTCTATAGTAATTAGTAAAACATAGAATTATTTATTAAAAATTAGATTTAATTAATGACAATTAGTGGAAATTAGTATAAAGTTACTATAACTATTAGAAATTAATAATAATTTGTAAAAATAAAAGAAATTTCTATTAATTAGCGATAATTAGTTAAAATTAGATATAAATCAATAAATTATTAAACAACTGTGGTGATTAGTAAAACATTATTATAAATTAATTAATATACATAATAATATGTGGTAATTAGTAGTAATTATTAATATTTAAAAGTAATTATTTTAAATTAGTGATACTTATTAAAAATTAGCAATAATTAGTAAAAATTGATTTAGAGTAACACAAAATCGTAATAGTTAGTGGTAATTATTAAAAATAAGTGATAAATAGCAGTAATTAATAACAATAAGCAGTAATTAGTAAAAATTAGAGGTATTTTATAAGAATTATTTTTAATTAATGAAAATTAATGGTAATTAGTGAAAAATAGCTTTAATTTGTATTATATAGTAGTAATTATTAAAAATTAGCGATAAATCGACACAATTATAGAAATTAGTGGTAATTAGTAAAACATTGTTATTGAATATAAAAATTAGTTATAATAAGTGGTAATTAGTAGTAATTAGTATCAATTAGTATTAATTAGTTATAATTAATGGTTATTTGTATAAAATAGTGGTAGTTAGTTAGAAGGTTTTATAAACTAATAAAAATTAGTAATAGTTGGTAGTAATTAATAGTAATCAGAAATAACTAGCAGTAATTAGTAATAATATGCATTAATTACTAAAAATAGCTGCAATCAGTAAAAATTATTTCTAATTAGAACTGATTAAAAAAATTATAACTATTAAATTAGATAATGGAATTTTAAATAACAATTTTGATTAAATGTTCTCTTTTTTAAATAAATGTTACCTGAAATAAATGTGTTGCTTAAAATTTTCTATGAGAGAATGAGGCTAGTTCTTAATGTGGGTCTTGATTATCAGATGATTGATGCATGTTCAAATGATTTCATATTATATTTTGTTTAACATGAATCATTAGCTAGTTATCAAACATGTGACAAATAGAGGTACAAATAGGATCAAATGGTGAAATTAGGATTGATTCCTATAAAAAAATTGTGTTATTACCATTTATACCTATATTACAGAGTTTATTTATGTCTAAGAACATAGAGTCATTGATTTCTGGGAAAAAACCTAAATTTCAACTAATAAAAGTTTAAATCATCATAAATATAGTGATTTGTGAATTATTTTGATCATGTGCATCAATATTTTTCATTAGAAGCTCAATATGTGGGATTGGTTCTTTATACAGATGGGTTTTTTCTATTTGTTTCTTACAGTAGTAAATATTCTTATTGGATCATCTTTATAATTCTATATAATTTACCTCCTTGGATGTTGAAGAATGAGTCATATATATTTTTGACCTTTTTAATTTCAGGATATTCCTAAATAATATCAGTGATTATTTGAATCCAATAATTGATCAGTAAAATTTCTTATGGAGTAATAGACTTAGTACATATGATGTTGTTGCGAAAAAAAAATTCCTAATGAATGGTACATTGATAGGGAAATTGGTGACTTCATAGTATATGACATGTTATCTTGCTTGAGTACACATGGTACCAAATCATTTATATACTGTATGAGATATAGTAAGGATTTTATAATTTTTAATTGAAAAAAACCTTTTTTCTTTCGACAGTCATCACAGATTTCTTCTAACCAGTCACCGTTTTTTGAGGAAAAAAATCATTTCATAAAAGGTAAAATTGAAATATATGGACCTAAAAAAATAAAATCATGCATTGAGTTAAAATATATTATCTCTTGATTAACTCCCCTTACCTTTTGACCGACTATAAAACAAAAAAAATAGATGGATTTTGGAAAGAAAACAATTGGATTAAAAGAAGCATTTTTTGGGATATTCCATATTGGTCTAATTTGTTGGTTTGTCACATGTTGGATGTCATGAATATTGAGAATAAATATTTTAATAATATACTTTTTACATTTTTGGACACACCTAGTAACACAAAATATAATGTAAAGGAGCATTTATATCTTGCCCAAATTTGCAAATGACCAAAACTTGAACTATTTTAAAATGTCAGATCACATAATTTAATGAAACCAAAAGTGGGTTATACAATTTCTGAAGAAAATAATTTATTATTTGGTCAATGGATTACAGATTTGTTGCTTCTTTATGGTTACTCTTCTAGTTTTGATAGAAATGTTTGAAATTTTCGTATTACCAAATTTAAAATTCGTGATTGTAATGTTTTCATGGAATGAATTATGCCAATTGGATTAAGAGTTTTGTTGAATTCTATGCTATAGTATGCACTAATTTAAATATAATATTTTTTTCTAAGACAATTATGTATATAAAATAGACTATAATGCACTATGTAGACTGTAAAAAGTTTTTTTTTAATTTTATATAAATTAGTAAAAATTCTCACTGAATTTATTTGATTCAATGGAACATTTAATATAACATTTTCTACATGACGAAAAATGTGGATGTCTGGTATAGTTCCACTAGATTTTTTAATTTTAGAGATTCATGTAGACATTAATAAAAAATCTACGTAATAAAGCATCAGTTTGAGGAACAATTGTATGAGCTTATTTAGAGAAGGAAAATTACTTTTTATGTTCTCATTATTTTCAATATAGATATCCATTAAAAAATAACCACATGGGAAATAATGAGGGAAATGCTGATGATGAAATGATCAAAAAATTATAAGTTTTTAGTCAACGAAAAATTGTCTTTGGTTGAGTTCATGAATGATAGATTTCAGAAGATGAACATCACACTGCTCATACATATGTTCTTTTCAACTTTGATGAAATGACACCATTTTTACTACAAGTGACCATATTATTTATTCTATATTTATTAAGTAAATTAATATTATTTTATTTTTATATTATATTATAATCATATGAAGAAGTAGTTTCCACAAATTATAGCAGTTTCTCTTGTAACATTGGTAAAAAACATTTATACTAAATTCAAAAAATGGTAAACTAGATTTGTTATGGTTTAACATATAAAATCAATTTATTAATTATTATATTGATACATGTTTTTCAATGATTTAGGTATTTTTACATTTTGATAAAATTGATTATAAATTTTGTGTATTGGATAACACACCATTTAAATGATTAAATCTTATAATGCATATGCAGTGAATGGTTTTAAATTTTATACACATGCATATGGGGAATAAAAAACAATGAATATAGGTGTTTTATTGATAGGGTATCATCATAGAGGAAGTGGTATTAAATTTTACGTCATGTTGGATGAAATAATTGAACAGTGTTATATTGGACTAAATTATGTAACAATGTTTAAATGTAATTGGTAGGATATTGATAGAGGTTTGCGTGTTCATCCATGTAAGGGAATAATTGATATTAAATATAAAATCCTACTTGATATAAAGGAACCATTTCTTTTTTCATCAAGAAAATCACATTTATGATGAAAATTATTGTGCTGCTTCATGTGAGTTAATTGATTGGTGGAGAAACATATATATGAAATATCATGAAAATAAATTTATCTATGTGAATGTGGTTCCGCTGAACTACATGGAATTGAAAATTTTCAAGAGGAAACTCCAAATCCATTTTTCCAAAAATTTACATGAATATCGATGATGAAACCCCATAGTTATGTGTTAATAGAGGTGATAATGTTGTTGATGTAACATGTGTATTTGAAGTAGAAAGATATTATGAAGATCAAACTACCATGGAAATAAATGGTACTAAGAGGGAATAGAAAGATATTAACACTATCATATATGAAGATGATGATTAATATTAACAAAAAAATATATGTTATTATAATAAATAATATATATCTATATATAGTACTTGTTTTTAGTTATTTGATGACTGTAATAATTTCTTGTTTCAGATTTCCTATAAACAGTTATCTAATATTTCATGAGTTGGATGATGTTGTACTACCTTATGATTAGCCTATTGATACATCCTTTTACCCTCAAACTATAGGTTGTTCAGTGATGACTTAGAGGGGTCACAGACTAGAGGGATTGATGAATCGTAACCTTATTCCCAAGAAACATCCACATCTTTAATTTTGTTCACCCATGAAAAGGTATGATCAGTTGTGAATTTTATTTAGTTTTCATTAAATATAATTTATGTTTTTACATACTAATTTTTTGATTATTTATTCTCCTTTTTCATAGTTTTTTTCATACAGATGTTGTATATGGAAGTTCAATAATGGGGAATTATTTTCTAGACCATGCGTTATATGGGAACATATTCCCATTGATGTTCAACACCACAGGTTTAATCATTGGATGATATATAAATAAATGATTGTTATTTTGAAATTTATTTAATTAACAACTTTATATTATTGATTATCATTATGATTTTTGGTACCTCGTCAATGACAAAATGTGGGAATATTTGGGTGGACTGGGAGGTCTATATGCATGAGCATTACAATTAGTTTTTTCACGTTATGAGGAGGATAATAATGGGGAATGTAGGAGTCACAGATTTTGATCAGACTGGTTGCACCCACTGACCATATTATTACTCACCGTAGGTTTGGGATGGGTTATGTTTATATTGTATGTGAGATAATTTTTAGAGGAATGAATCATCATATCGACATATTCAGGTGATATAGAAGGTGGCACATAGAGCTGGTAGTCATACATTTAGTATACATCAGCAACATTTGGTAATTATTTTTTAATAAATTATATAAATTCAAATGTAACCTATTTATTCTATACTCATATAGGATGTTTAACAACTCTATATTATGTAGTTTTCCATTTATAAGAGGATGTACATAGATATTGTAACTGGGGAGATTAGAGGTGATCACCAATGCCATATTATAGTCGATATAATTTTTATTTCATTTTAAAATTAACTGATAATAATATTTTAACAATTTAAATTTAAAATTGCAATTGATGGATTCATATGAGGTCTCAATGTCTCAAACATAGGTTGAGAGTTAGACCAAGCTTGAGTATCAGACCACCAGTGAAGTAGGATTTGATGATGTAGTGTGGATATAGGTGACTCAATATACCTTCAATAAAGGTTGAGTTATTGGTATCATCTCTCGATTGATTCTAGAGAGTTATTATGGTACTGTTTCGATGTCGTCGTGAAAATCTAGAGGTTTCCATGAATATTTTCATCGTTTTTTGAAGCATAGTGTGAGGAGATGTTGCGAGCTAAAGGTGGGCTTATAAAGACCATCTATATAGAGAAGGAAGAGCTCTATTGACACCGGAAGAAGTAAGTGGAGTTGTTTAGATGGTAGGAGTAGGAAGACGAGTAGAAGATGGCATACATATGATGTCTGACTCATGGTTTACAGAAGGAGTTCCCTCCACCAGCTCCTCCAACTCCTCGCGATGAATCTCTCCTTCACTGATTTGTGTAATTTTTCTGATAAACATTTTAATGTAAAAATATTTATGTTATATTTTTAAAAACATATATATTTATATTTATATGTAGTGAATTTTTATATTGTGTCGAATATTTCTTTTTTTTGTTATTTTTTAATAATTATATTGTATTTTGATTATTTTTTCTATTTTTTCTATTTTCTACTTTATAATTTTTTTATTATTTAAATTGTATTTTTATTAATTTTATTCGTTTTAGTTTTTTAAATTTTTTTTATTATATTATTATATTTTATTAATATTAAACATGCATAAAACATTTACGATGTTGTTTTCTAAAATGGTCCATTTTCCATGGGACCCCATCAAAAATGAACTTTTTCAATGGGATCTTGTCGTAAATAACCCAACCCAAATATTTCAATTTCCAATTTTATATATCAATACATGAGATATTCTCTCTTGATAATAATGATTAAGTAATATTACTTTTGGAAAACACATGTGGATTTTTTAAACCCTATCCATAGAAATGTGATAGCCCCAGTAGCTCTATCCATACTCAGTAGAAGAATGTTTCTAAATGGGATAACTAACTAGTTATTAGTAGATGGATCTAGTCCATGGGGCACTTTGTTTGATTTGGTGCCCTAGAAGAATTTAATTTTTTACATAATATTACATGTATATAAAAATATTTGAATATTAAATTAAATATTTTATATCATATGGATTATTATACTACATAACATTAATGTGATAATATTGTTGAGTAACTCTCATAATGAAAAGGTCATATCAGCTCCCCCTATATTGAGAACATTGATATTCTATGGTGGTATTTTTAAAACTACATCTACAATAAGATAACGTACAATTCAGGGGTACAGAATACAAAGATAGTCGACTACAAGTACTCGTAAGTGGGTGACTCTTTTTCTAAGAAATTATAATCTTTGTAATCTCTAATATGAGAGATTATGAGAACAGACTCACCAGTAGGAATTCCATATGTTTTGTTGTCATCAGATATTCCAATTTATGAGCATGTTAAATAGTCCGTATACTCTAGAATTATCAATAAAGTGTGTCATGAATCGTGCACTTTTATTTACAATAAAAAACCATCACATCATATTTTGATGGTTAGTAGGGTATGTTTACTACATCACTGACTGAAAATTCTTTTTTTTTCAAATATCTGATTTTTTGATGAGTGGTAACCATAAACCAGATTCAAAAAATGATTCATAATTCTAAGTAAAAAAGAATCCATCATCACTACCTCAATTTCTTCATGTTTTGTCAAGGAAAATATTGAAACATGAGTTATGCCCCGAGAGAGATGAGTGCACCTGCCTCACGAAGGGCATGTCATTAGTGGATAAGTCATGGAAGTATTTCTCAGTTCTATATTTTTAGAATTTTATATATTTAAACATTGATTGAAATATAACGATTTCATTAATTTCTATGGCCCTGGTGCAACGATGTTTATTTTTGAAAGTCAAGGAAATACATATCAAGCATATAGGATTATGACACAGATGTGAAGCTCACTTGATGAGATATTGATACAAAAGGATTGTTTAACACTGTGAGCTTTTGAATATGGTTGTCAAAATTATGACATTAAGTTCATTATCTTGGATGCCTTGACATATTTCTAGTCAGTAATATTGGATGTTCCACATACCTACCTAATTCCAAGTAAAACAATCTTAGAGGCCCAAACACTCAGTGTTTATGATGAAATTTACAAAATTATATTTCAATTTAAGTATTGGAATAAATATTAATCTCATGACCAAAGAAAATTTTTATTTATGTCTTTTTTAATTCTAATAATCCCAAAGAAATAAATAATTATTTATTAATTAAATAAAAACATTATTTTATTATGTAAGTATTTAATAAATATTTATTTTTGAGATTTTGGATAAAACAGTTATCATATTTATTGAAAATTTAATAAATATTTATTCACATGTTTTGAATAATATATAAATTTATGTGAATAAAATATTTATTCATGTATTCAACTAATTATGATGAGTTTGAGAGGACAATGATTTCATCCATTGACAATTATTAATTTCAAAGATGCAAAAATAATATTTTTTGTTGTATGAGTAAGTTAATGACATAAAATAGTATTATTATTTTTATGATGTGGAATGAGGTTTTTAATGATTATAATATTATATATGAAATGATATGAAAATAAATATGATTTTAACCTAAAACTTATCTCTATAAACTGATGGTTATGTCTATTATATAGGTTTAATTTAAAATTGAAGATAGAGAATCGTTTCCCACAATGGACTACTCACAAAATCTATCTCCCTCAAATTACCCTTCTCTTCCTCCCAAGAATGAGAAGAACTCCATTAAGACTCAAGGATCTTGATAAATCGAGACGAACAATGCATGGCATTTTATTCACCATGCTAGCACATTAAATTCAATTATCATTTCTTGAAGATGAAAGGATAACATGTGAATCACCATTAGTGGAATTTTATACTTGAATCCTGACAACACAGTGAAGGTTATCCGAAAGGATTTTCAAAAATCAACAACATCATCGAAGAAAGGATACTATGAGGTAAACATTTTTCCCAATATAAAAAAATTAATTATAAATTTAACACGAAAGATCCTCTCTTGGGGTTTTTGGAAACTCTAAATTAAACGATATTTTAATTTCACACCTACCATGGGAACTTCCTCTATACTGAAAACCTTCACATAAACACTATCAAAACTGATAATTCCATTCATATGAAAAGGAATAAAGGAAAATAAAAAGTTGTGGACCCCATCTAGGATTCACAACCATTAATTACCTCACTTATAAATCCATGAATCCATCACACTATAACCAGTGGATTCCTTCACCCTTATAAGACCTATGTGTTATGAACCCATGATGCTTCTACTGTAACATTATTATAATGATTTTAAATTCCCATAAATTAAAACATGAATTTTACACCATCCTTTATTTCTAACTCATTTCATGCCACAACATGTGACTGATTATTTTTATACCACCACAATTAATATGATGAATCAGTCATGAGATTGTTTCAACTAATATTATTGTTCCAACAAAACTTCACCTCAAAAAATATGTTGAATAAACCATGATATTATTTCAACTTGGATGGTTGTACCAACAATATGCCTTATCACATTCTGATCCAATACTTAAAGGAGTCCACAACCCCTATTTACAACTCACCATCTTCGTCAATAATACTATACTACCTTGGGGTAAAAAAATTGTTATGATTCAATAATTTTCATTAATAAAACTCCATGCTTACTCATTATATCTGTTAAAAGAACCCATATAAAGAAAAAACTGATTATAAAATAACACCTGATAACTGGACCATAAATTTTATTAAATATATTACCAATTAAAATTTAAAGAGATTATAAAACTGTTTCAATTTCAGATTCATTTATCTTAAGGAATCACTTAGAATCCTAAAAATTTCTTTTGGGTTCTACCTATAAGGGAAACCATTCGAAGTGTAAAAAATATTTCATAATATTTATATTGAAAAGATATAATAGATCATGATATGAATGTTGGTAGGTAATTTCATCTCACCATTATTTATACGTGGAAATTTTGAAAATACCGGAATTCCATAGAGTAAGTAAAAATGATCACTAATAGTCACCCAAAATGTTTCATCACTTCTGTTATTATAGTCATAATGATAATATTTTTTATGTATTTTCACTTAAGATATCAATATAATATTATATAAAATTATAGTATATATCTATCAGAAGATTCAATATTTAGACTTTTCATAATCACTATGTCATCACTGGAACTCATTATACATCTTTTTTATCATATGGGTGTTCCAATAATTGAGCATTTTACAACTGATTCACCCTTTCTAAACATGTTAAAATAAAAATATGAATATTTTTCCAGAACTCCGGGAATATAATTTTACCATATCTTATATTGAAAGGAAAATTATCAGAAGTTATTTTTATATATTTATTATTTGTTTCATATCAACAAACTTCAACATGTTTCATCATGTTAGGGAAAACTTATAATAAATGGAATTCAGATGAATCTAAATTAGCCTTATAAATAAACCATGCATTGATACATGAATCGTTATTCCATATCAATGAAAATATCAATTTCTATTCTACAAATTTTGTCTCATTGAAAATTTGGATGAAAAATATATAACTGATATCTTTTATCATATATTTATATATTATGCATCATAAAAACCATGCTCCAACCATCATCACTAGTCTTGTAGAAGTTGTGTAGAAAAAACACTAAACCTAAAAAGGGTAAAATTATAATCATTTCATATCACACATGTTCCTACTCATATCGAGAATACGACTATCTTTGAACCCATACCATCAAAATCTAATGTGAATGTGGTCATAGTCACCTCAACAACCTTAAACTGTTTATCGTAGACCCTATAAAGGCTCCTAGAATTATAACCAACTCTAATTGAGACTGAAAAAACCATATTCAAATCCAATATGTCGTAATGGAAATTAAATATGGTTTTCATCAAATTAAAAATTAATTCATGTGTATTTATATTAATAGTTGATACATTTTCATCCATTCCAAACAATAAAAATAATATTTCATTGGTCTACACACATAATTTTAAAAGATAAATCAAACTACCCTTTAGACGGGTTAACATAAATACCTATCACAACTATATGGGTGACTTATTATTCAAATAAATATTAAATTATATATCTTAATATAATATCTCACAAGAATATTTGTTTTCGAGAAATCAATTTTCTTAATGTTCTTATATGTGGAATTACAATGTTAGTTAACACCCTACCAAAATGATTTCAATCGGGGTCATTAGTCATACCACATAAAAATAATTAAAGATATAATAAAAGAATAAAATATCCATTAACAACTAATACTATCATCAATGAGTCCTTATAAGATCATTACTCAACACCTTAAGCAAACATAAAAACATTCTATCAAACGGCATTCCCAATAATAATCATTGACATATCAAAAATCAAATATTAAAAGAAAACAATGCATTATAAAAATTAATAAATAATTTTATTTTAAAAAAATAACATAATATCCATGTCAATATAGTCATATCACAAGAAAAAATAATAATTATTCTATACCAAACTACTATACATGAAAAAATATCTATAAGAAAAGTAGTACAATATATATTGATTTCACCAATAGTAATAATTTAATACTAATACCATCCATCTAAGGCTTCATTATATGGAATATGTATCACCGCTCCTAGGTAGCAGTGTACAATGAAGCTTGTACAACAATGTATAAACATGAGTTGCCTCAACCTCTACATTATTCCTAACTATGAGCATAACCCTAAATGTGGTAGTTTATAAATACCCTTCATACTTGGATCCCAATATGAAGCCATCATTATCCTCATAATCAATAATTAGTTGTAATCTATTAGGTGTTGAACTACTCATCATTAGCTCATGACATTATATATAATTGAAAACATGAGGAAATATTACATTCAATGGAATACAAAATACTTGATATATTTTTAATGAAATTGAGATATATTTAAAAAGTATGGTTTGATTTTCCAAATTTTCGATCAATGTTAATTTCCCCTATCATAAGAAAGAAAGTTCATAGATCATATCATGATCACTAGATGATGTATTTACCAACCTATCTATGCCCAGATATCATTTATCTATTTACTTAATTTATTGTGCCAACAGTACTTGTCCGTTCATATGATTTTATCTATCTCTAAAATAAATGTTGTATTATATGTTTCATCAATGTGAACATTAATACCAATAAGACAATTACCCAAATTTTCCCATATAAAGAAAAATATCATATATTTCTAACTCTCAAATCTAGTATAAAACTCATCCAAATTCATTGATTCCATTTTTTTAATGACTCATACCTATTGGGGCCCCTCACAAAATTATTAACAAGAATGAGTGTGATGAAAAAAACCCATTTGTAAAAGGAATTATTTTAGAAGTAGTATTTATGGTATAAATATCACAAAATTGGATGAATTATCATATATAGAAAAAACATCCTCTGTAGTTTAGGAAATAAATATAAAACTTCAATATCATATTTTTAATATTTTTCGTCGATCCAACTTACCCGATCACTCAACCATCACGACCCCATAAACATATATATAATAGTAGTTGTATGTATTTCCACATACTCAATAGGATTCACCCTAAGGATGAATAACCAATTCAATAACATGAAATAATAATAATTAAATTAAAAAATATATAATATATATTCATGAACTCTCTAAAACAAACCACACATAGGTAAGGTAGGTTAACAACTACTAGTAATCCAAGTAATCCTAAAATCCACATTAGAAAATTATATTTAATTCCATAAGTATAAACCATAGGTATAGCTTATTGAAGTATTACTTAGATAAGCATCGCCATAATAATCACACTCTAAATAACATAATATTTACAATATAACACACACTATCAAAATATAAAAGATTCCTCACAAGTCAACTCCCACCAGAAAGTATCATGTTCCTCCTAACAACTATTTTCAATCAATCATCCATATATTATGAATTTCTTTATGGTGGGGGTAGATAATGAAAACCACTATATTGTTTATCTAGATAATTCTATGCTTCCACAATAAATATTGTTCAGTCAACATTCTGAACTCATTGATATCCAATGGAGAGGGAGAGTTAAAGAAAAAAAATATACTAGATTTTGGGACACAAGTATGAAAATAATCATAGGTGGTTGGATTTATAATGAATAGTACCCCTATCACTAAAGTAATATAAAAAAAATAATGAATTATAATATCACACAATATTATATGTCTTAGAGTATAGAACTCTCAATCTCAATACTTTATAAAAAAAGAAGTTGGTCAATAACAAATGATACTAGTTCCCTATACAATCGGTTATTATGTCATGGTTACATTGAAAAACTACATATGATTCCATATCTGTCATAAAATCACACATAGATTACACCAACTTCCTGTAAAAATATATATAATATAAATATGAATAATGTATCATCTATTATTACATAATTGTAAAAATATTGAGCTTAGGTTTCATGGAAGGACACATCATACAACAGTCACTTGTCTTAATCATGTAAAGGATAAAATTACAACTATATCATGTATATATTACTTTCATTGATGGTATGTATTGTCAATATGAGAAAAATAAAATCTATTCATCATCAATTTCCTTATAAGTTCAAAATACCTATGAAAATTTCACACAATAATTATCTAACCCATTAATCTCACTAATTATTCATCTATATTCTCCATCATGAATAATATTAAATAAAACAAATATCAAATTCAATCACTAATAGATACGAGTCATAATAATTTTACTACTGATCATGAGTGTCACCAGAAGCTTTACATGTATCATGGTCAGTATTATAATCTATATATTTTCCAGGCTCATAGTCACATCTAAATCATAATTTTGTAATTTCATTATCTTATGAAATTTCTCAATAGTGAAAAAACGTGGTGATATACTCTTTAAAACTTGTAATATAGTTATTTTGGAATTTTTTAAGGACACTTTATTGTTAATCATATTGTTCGATATTTTAAATAGTAGAAGATTCTTCATAATTAGCACAATTAACATAAAAAAATCAGTATATTGATTCAAGTGTAAAAGAATGTGTTATTTACTATTTAATCAATGAATCCAAACACCAGGATGGAAATAAAAATCTTTCACCCTTAATATATAAATATATTAATATAATAATAATAATAATAATAATAGTAATATCACTGTATCATCATTATCATCCATTACAGAACTAATATGACATATTATTAAAAATATATTATAAAATATACATTAATCCACATTCTTCACTATTTACAGGTACTTATGTGTGTGTGTGTTTATTTTTATATATTTATATAGTAATTAATTCATGAATATATTTCATAAAATACATACATACAAATATATAAATATATAATATTAATGATAATAATACTAATATAAAAAATAAAATTATTATTATTATTATTAATCTACTAATATTAAATACCCCTAGAATAACATTTCATTTCTCCTTTTCTACCAATGGTTGTCGACCTTGTACAGGATAGTCCGCATATAAATCCTCCTCTTGGTTGAACCCTAATCATGTCTTCCCTATAATTCCCTAGGTATCCAACACAACCACATACTCAAATACCACCCATGCTTATCACTCTCTCTCTCTATCACCTAGAAAAAATACAAAAAAAATACTATGGGGTACCATAAAAAATACTACACAACCACTAGGTTTAACACTACATTGAAGGGCCTCCATTTCCCCATTATCACTAGCCTTCATCACCTGTCACCTTACTATTCAAGAAAATAACTGATGCCCTAATTAGCACCCTGGTACCCGGTTCTAACCATATATCTTATATACACACTCATCATATCTAGAATCATGATATATGTTTTAGGAATGGAATTTTGAAACTTTTCTTCCTAATCACCACTCTTTAAATCATGCCCACTAATCATGTATGCTATTGTATTCCATAATATTATTGGGCCTTTCGGTTGTAGTGGATCTCAATTATACTAAGATGGTTTTCTCAAATGGCCATCCATTTATAAAAAAGGTGAACATTGAACAATAATTTTATCTTGTTCTTAATTAATCGATTTGAAGGATTTTCATGTAAAAACTTCTTAATATAATAAAATAGTTATTCTATAGTTCATAAATATAATTTTTAATAGTACTGGATCCTACCTTAGGAGAAATTCATCTTCCCTTCAACTTACCATGTATTCCTAGGATCTATCAACTTAAAAACTGTTTCAAAATGAGGGTTAATGAATGAAAATTTATATTTTTTTAAAAAATGACCAAATCCAAAAATCCAATTATATATGTCTAAAATAACACATTCTTTTAAAAAAAATAATATAATCCTAAAATATCATTTCAAGGTAAAATTTTCAATATATATTATTTTTATCAAAAATTGGAAAACAACACACATGACATTTAATTAATTAATTAATTAATTTATGAATGCATTGAAAAATAAAACTCCTATAATTCATTCTAAAATTCCACCCAAATCTAAAACACACTTCTAGATAAATGAAATAACATAAAATATTTTAGGTTTATGTTTACTATTTAAAAATTACCAATATTCCCTCATGTATCAAATTTTAAAAATTCTCTGGAAAATTCTTGAAAATCATGATTTAAATTTTTTGGATCCTGTATATATCATCTTAACTCTATTCTTCTAGGTACAAAAATTTTAGTTTTCACTAAATAACTGATTATCAACGATTATAATAAATTTAAAATATATAATATTTAGGATTATTCATACCATATTCACCTTAGATAATAAAATTCAAAGGAACGTAACTTCTAGCGATACCTGAACAAATTAATCAAAGTATTGATGAGTGTTTACTTCAAATGGAATATAATATATAGTATTTTGAGAATTTTTATTGATCCTATAATTTCAAATATTCATTTCATGTATTCCATATATATATATATACATTTTTCTAATGATTCAATTTAGACATTTCTTACCATTAAACCAAATTAATATGTTTCTAATATCTTAATGTATAACTTTGATAAAAATAATAATTTACATTATAAAACGATATTAAAATTATTATTTATAATATTTGAAAAATATACATATTTATCTCATGAAAAACATACAAGAAACACTTTTAGGTAATAGGTAAAATCATAAGAAACCAAAATCTTACCCTAGAGCATATATAGTGTAACAGGTTATCCATCCCTCCTATATTGAAAAGAACCACATCCCAAAAAACAATGAATGTCTCTACCATAGTAGCACTATTTATATATTATTATAGATTATAGATCAAAAATTCAATAAAAATTTAAATCATAATATATTCAAAATGTTCTCATAAATATTTCTTTGGTATTTTAATAGAAAAACACAAACTTTAGTTGACCTAAAATAAATCATGTATTATATATCAAGACCCATCCCCCGAGTCCCGTACTGTGACTACCCCAAGCCCGCCTTCCATAGGGCAGGGGCTAGCGACTAGCACCAAAGGTGTAATTCCATAAAACTGGGAAGGCATTGCCTTTACAACCTGTAAACACACACAACTGATATGATCACGGGTAAACTGAATAACCAAAAAGTGAGTACAGTAAGTAAAAAGGGTCCAGAATACAAGCCCAAATGGAAAGTAAAAGAAACTTAATGTACAAGTACAATTGAGGAAATAGAAAAAACAGACACTAGGTCGTCCTTCGAGGGTCCTACCAAACGGGTAGGCATTAATCGCCTACTCAGAACTCCTCAGCTGTCCATATCCTTTGTTTACTCACACGCAGTAAGATCCACCTCTAGGTACCGTCTAGTCCGGGTACTCTCAGTTTCAGTCAGTGTTGTCTGTTGTCTCTATCCAACACAACGAGGTGCGGGCATATCCCATGCAGGGGTGAGTATAACGATACTCAGTAGGGTCCCCAAGACCCTCATGGTCCCACAAAATCTAGCAAGGATAAAACAAAAAGGATGAATTCAACAGATAATCCCAAATAGGTATATTCCCATACATATACCTATGTTATCAAGTAATCCATCTCAATCATGAGTTAAAGACAAAAGTTACCGATATAGCTCAACCAGGATTTTTATTCACATTATCGAAACCACAGCTACTGGAGAACTCCTCCTCTGGCGAGTATAGTGGGTTTTTCATGACACCAAGGTTCTTCCCACTAACCTTTGACTATAGAGGTACTCCTCCTGTCAAGTACCGTCGGTCTGCTACGTCACCAAGGTGCTCCCCACCGTGGGTCTGCTACCACAACTAGGCGCTCCCCCTATTACCCTACAGAGGTACTCATCCTGTCGAGTATCATGGGTCTGCCACCACAAACAGGTGCTCCTCTGCCGTGGGTCTGCCACCACATCCAGGCGCTCCCCACTGGGTGAGTCGAGTCACTCTGAGTCAATCGGTATGCATTCATCAAGTCTCAGCCAGCTACTAGGTCTCCGCACTCTGTCCGCTCGTTTTTGGAAGGATCCACTCCATGATCTACTGGTCTATACTCCCACTCTCATGAAGTTCCATGAAGAGTTATCTCATAGGTTTACGATGTCATAGAGCTCTCAATGCTACAGACAGCGCATCAATCAGACGCCATGTCTGTGAGTTATTAACCTTTTAGTCCCGGGGGCCCGATTGGATTCATGAACAGTCTAATCAGACCGTATCTAAAATATTCCCCAAATTCTAGTGGGTTAGAATCCAGGGAAATTTCATGCTCCACGATTACCAGGGCCACTAACGGTTCATCAAAAAAATGCCCGGTGCCAAAGATATGGCCAAAAGAAAGTAAATGGGTCATAGTGGGCCCAGTTTTGGTCCGACCTGGTTGGAACGACCCAGCACGACCCAACATGGGCCGACCGGGTCCTGGTCGCCCCAACCTGAACCATTGGGTCTGGCCCAGAATGTTAGGCATGGCAGCCCGTTAGGTTTGGTCCGGCCCGCTGGGCCCATCCCAGCATGCCACGAGGGGTTGCGGAGGGTCGCGAGAGCGCGGATCGGTCGCGAGGCTGTGGACCGGCTGTGGGTTAGCGTGAGGGAAGTTGGGCCAAGAGGGTACCACCTGGGCGGGTCTGGGTGGCTCGGCCCAGGCCCAGGGGGGACACGGCCGGGGATGGGAGGCCTTCGCGGCCGAGGCGCCGTGGGGCACGCGGATGGTAGAGCCGTGGGGCGTGCTGTGCGCGCAGAGGCCGGTGGCTGGTTTGACCAACGACGAGGCTGGGCACGAGGGTTGCGCAAAGGATGGTGGCTGGTTTAGCCAGCGGTGACAGGAGGAGTGCGGGGTGCATGGATAGCGGAATTGCATGGTGCGAGGGGCTCGCTTGGAGGTCGGTTTGGCCAGGGCTCGGGTTGGCGCCGCGAGGGGCGCGGGATGACGCGGGATTCACGACGGCTGGAAGACGGGGCACGGTGTGGATGGAGCGTGGATCAGACAGTGTGTGGCGCGGCTCAGGCCGGTCCAGCTAGTGGGGGGTGCGTTCGGCTTGAAGCACGGCTGGGGTGGTGCTGTTTGGCCCGGGGTGGCAGATCATCGTAGGGGCGGTGCAGGTTTCCTTCGTCGCCTTTGTCATCTCGGTGCCTCATCGCCATGCCAAAGAACATCATAAAGAAGAACAGTGGAAGGGGGGTCGGGCCATGTTAGTTTGGCCCGCACCCTCCACGTTTAGGGTGGTAGAAATCGGTTCATCAAGAACATAAACAAGGATAGAGCATGGAAGATATCTTAAAAACATCAATTCTCATATTACCTCATTAACAATATATTCCCAACCCGCAAGGAAAAACATCCACAGATCAACTTGATAATAAGTTGGTCCCCGTACTTTGTTTTAGAAGGAAATAAATAACGGAATAATATCATACTTAAATAAAATCCCTACCATTGTTTGTTGATGGAGTCATAGGGAAGAAGATGGGGTTGTCGTCATTCATTGCGTCCACTGCACACTTCCAATTATGAGCTCATGCATCGGTTCGTTGACGATGATGAAGAGGGATGGTCGGTCATCGAAGACATACAACGTCATTTGCTTCCAAAAGGTACTTTCGAGGAAGAAGTTGAAGATGCCCCATTCTCGTGTTCTTCGATGGAAGAACATGTTCTTCACTCTTATTTGGAGATACTAGTTCTTCATTGGAGAGTTTTCTTCCAAGATCTCTAATCCTCCTTTTCCAATCAAAGAATAGGTAACCCATCCAAATAATATATTATATGTTATTTAGTTTGAAGGGTTTAAAATTCGAATTGGGTGAATTAATTAAGTTGGATACACTTAATTAATTCATGAGGTTGGCACAATTAAAAGAGAGGGAGGGTTGACACCATCTAAGGAGGGCGGTGGAGAGACTCTCCCTCATTAATAAGCGGAGTTGAAAGGTTTTCCTCTCCAACTATTATTAGGGGGGTTTAGTCCCAGGTGGTCCCCACATCATACTCTTTAATGGGAGGTTAGGTTCGGTTGGACCCCACCACCATAACCATTCATGGGAGGTTATGGTGTGGTGGTCCCCACCTCCAACTTCCACTTGGGTGGTTATAATAGATAAATATAAAATAAAGCATGCATTTATTTTATTTTATTAATCCCATGAAAAACCAAACAAATAACTTTCACCCTCGACCAACTGCCATCGAGGTGAAAGTATTATTAAGAGAAAACTGGTCTTACGAGTTCAACAGTACCCTCAGATTTCAATTCCAAGAACCAATTCGAAAGTTATAAAAACCCACTCGTACGTTTACTGAACATACCCGAACAAAAATTCAGAAATTGATTACCGACACTCCGGGCCTCAGAATCATGCACCGTCAATTTTTTCGGACTCCTAAAATTCAAATATATTTTAAAAACAATTACATTGAAATTCCTAGTCTTTATATTCTCTCCACCTTAGGGATTTACATCCCCGTAAGATACAACTCATAACTAAGGGAACATGTGGGGGTACTGAGCACACATCTGGGCCTCCCGCTCCAATGTGCTCTCCGGGAGGTTCACATGCTTCCAGAAAACACGCAGTAGAGGTATCGACCATCCAAAAAGGACCCCCTCCTGTTGGTACTCATTCTCTACTGGAACCTCCATAAAATTTTCCCCATCATCGATGTCCAGCTCGCCATGGTCGATGATGTGAGAAGGGTCGTGCATATATCGCCCCAGCTGGGATATGTGCAAGATGTCATGCACCCGGTGCAACTGAGGTGGAAGAGCTAAGCGGTAAGCCACCTCACCAACTCTGCTGAGGACCTGAAACGGTCGGATTAGTCTCTTATATAACTTTCCACATCGTCCAAATCTCTGTAGACCTCGTCGAGGTGAGACCCGTAGAAAGACGTCGTCGCCATCCTCGAACCCTAGAGGTCTCCGTCTCCTGTCAGCATATGACTTATGCCTACTCTATGCAGTCTTCATCTACTCCTGGATGATCTACACCTTCTCCGGGTTATCCCATACCATCTCTGGTCCCACTAATGTTGACTCCCCTAGGTCAGTCCAACATAAAGGTGATCTGCATGTTTTCTCGTACAACACCTCGAAAGGTGTGATCCCAATGGTGAAGGGATAGTTGTTGTTGTATGAATACTCCCCCAAAGGCAAGTGATCCTCCCAGCTGTGACCAAAGTCGAGAAAACAAGATGAAACATGTCCTCAAGGGTCTTAATGGTCTTCTTAGTGTGGACATCCATCTGAGGATGGAAGGCGGTGCTCAAATGAAGCAACATCCCAAAAGCTTCATGCATCCTCTTCCATAGTCGGGAAGTAAAACATGTGTCCCTATCAGAGAAAATCATCGAAGGTACTCCATGTAACCGCACAATCTTCTACAGATAGAGGTGTCCCATGATCTCTACTGAACCCCGCTCTATGATCGGTAGGATGTGGGCCTACTTGGTGAGTCGGTCAACAATCACCAAGATCGAGGTATGACCTCTGGATGTACGTGGAAGTCCTATCATGAAATCCATTGATATCCCATCCCACTTCCACAATGGGACCTCTAAAGGATGAACCAATCAGGCTGGTACCTTGTGCTCCACCTTCACTTTCTGACAAGTGGGGAACCGAGAGAAAAACTATGCAACAGACTTATTAATTCTCGGAGACCAGTGCTGTCGTCAGAGATCCTAGTACATCTTCTCCACTCCTGGATGTACCGTTAGGGGGGATGTGTGTAAATCCCTCAACAATTCCTCCTAATGTGACACTGTTAACATAGTATATCCTCTGAAGAAGATGACGTGCTCCCCAACTTCAAAAAATCAATCGGGTGAATGCCCTATGGATATCTGATCATGTCGTGTCTCACAGTCATCATCCCCATGTTTTGCCTACCTGACTCGCTGATGAAGTATGGGAGTGACTGTAAGATACTGAAGGATGAATGATCCATCTCTATCCAAAAAGGATATCTGTAAAGATTCCAGATGCTCTGTCGCCTCGCCTAGAAGTTTTATACTAGTTCTACTATTGAGTGCGTCTGCAAAAACGTTCCCCTTCCCAAGATTATAGACTATCTTGAAGTCATAGTCCTAGAGGAAGTCAAGCCAACATCACTGTCTCAAGTTCAGGTCCATCTGAGAGAAGATATACCTAAGACTCTTGTGATCAGAGTACATGATAAAACGTTCTCCCATCAGATAGTGTCGCCACATCTTCAAGATGAAGACGACTAATGCTAAATCCAGGTCATGGGTAGCGTAGTTCTGATCATGATATCTTAGCTTACGAGAGCCATATGTTATCACTGCTCCCTCCTTCATCAGGACACGTCTAAGTCTAGTCCCTGATGTGTTGCAGTAGACTACTTACCAGACGCCTTCCTATGGAAGCCTCAAGATGTGGGCACAAGTCTACCTCTTCCATAGCTCCTGAAAGCTCTACTGGAATCTATCTGAACACACAAAGGGTTTCCCCTTCTTCGTCAAGGATGATAGTAGTGCTACAACTCTTGAGAATTCTGGAACAAACCTCCGATAGTATCCAACCAAACCCAGGAAACTTTGTACCTCTATCACAGTCCTGGGTGGCTCCTGAGCAAGTACCACCTCAATCTTCACTAGATCTACTGAAACTACAGCCTCCGAGATGACATTTCCCAGAGAAGGAACCTCTCATATCCAGAACTGGTACTTCAGGAGCTTACCAAAAATATGGTGCTCATGGGGTGTGTCATGTACTATCCGCAAATGGTAGGCATGCTCCTCTTCAGTGGTCGAGTAGATTAGAATGTCATCGATGAAGACTATGACAAAGCAATCGAGGTTTGGCTGGAAGATCCTCTTCATCAATCCCAGGAACACTTTTGGAGAGTTGGTTATGCCGAATGGCATAACCAAGAACTCATAGAGGTCGTACCGACATCTGAAGGTCATCTTCTGCACATCCTCATCTCGAACTCTGAGCTAGTGATAACATGATCTGAGGTCTATCTTCAAAAACCATTGTGCTCCCTTAAGCTGATAAAAGAGGTCGTCAATCCTTTGGAGTGGGTACTTGTTCTTTATAGTCATCTTGTTCAGGCACCGATAGTCAACACAAAGCCTCAAGATCCCATCCACCTTCTTGGAGAATAGAATTGGGGCTACCCAAAGAGAAACACTGGGCTGGATGAATCTCTTCCCCTGCAAGTCCTCTATATGTACTCGAAGCTCATGAATCTCCGTGGGAGCCATATGATATGCTGGAGTAGATATCATTGCCGGCCCAAGGTACAATTCATTGTAAAATTCTACCTCCCTGTGAGGGGGTAGACCCAGAACATCATCAGGGAAGACAACCTCATATTGGTCCACCACTACATGATAGCTCAGACTCTCCACATCAACTGCTCTAAGGGTAAGTCTAGCCAATTGATGAGTGATCGGCTGCTTCCTACTCCAGGTAAGTTCGTCCAGTGCTGCAAAGTCTCCCTTCTCACTGGTGAAGGTAGACCTAGTCCCATCTACGTGGACACAACCCACATTGCACGTAATATAGTCAATCTGAGAATGGAATATAGATAACCAGTCCATATCCAAGATGACGTCATAGGGACTCGACCCCGCTACAAGGAGATCCCAGCCGAAGCTCTTACCTCCTAGAGTAAGCTAAAACTTTCGGCACCAGTGCGTAATCATTGAGTCTTCTCCCGTAGGAGTCTCTGGCCATAAGGATCGAGCCAACGAATCCGTCGGAATTTCAGAGCTCCGAACGAGGGCAGTGAAAATGAAAGAGTGACTGGAACTTGTGTCTATAAGAACTGCAGCTAAGGTGAAAAATATACATATTGTACCTAGTATCATCTCTGGAGTGCCGTGATTGTAGGCCTCAGCTTCCTGGAGCTGATATCTCCCCTGTCCACCTACTCTCTGTGGTCGCGGTGGACCTGCTTGTGGTGGTGGCGGTAACACCGTAAAATGTCATCCACCACCAACTGCACGACCAGATCCTCTACCACCTCCACCGGCTCCCTATGGACCACCTCGATCGAATCTATGTCTCTTCCTGGGAAGTCCTTCGACCATCTTCTGATCATCCGAACGGTGTTTCGGAGAGTCACGAGCCATGTGACCATGCCTGCTGCATGTGAAACATTTCTCTCTCCGGGAATGTATGTCTCTACTCCGGGTTCCCCAACAACTGACCCTGAGTCATGTAGTCATACACCTATAGGTTTGTTCCTCTTCGACCTCTATGACATCTGTCTACTGCCAGTTGCAAAAGACTCCGCTACGTTTCGACTGGTGGTGGATCTCGCTGCTGGAGACTGCTCAACATGGAAACTCTCTACTAGGAGGGCTCTCTCTAACACCCCGGACTGCATCAGGATATTGAGTGATAACAACGAAGCTCTGATCTCCCACCTGATTCCCTGCTCGAAGGTCCGATCCATCAAGAATGGGTCCTGCACCATATCAGTAGAGTAGCGTGAAAGGTTTTTAAACCTTTCCGAGTACTGATCTATAGTCATGTTGCCCTACAACAGATCAAATAGCTCCTGAATGAGCACTACGTGAAGAGTAGCTGGGAAAAACACTGCCAGAAAGAGGCTCTCGAAGTCTTCAAAGAGCAGCGTCATCTCATCATGAACATGGAACATCAAGATCCGCTATCTGCCTGCCGTTTCCTATAGAAGGCTAGCATCAAGAATCACCATAAGGTCGGCTAGTTTCCCTACCAGTCAGAAGACTCTCATAAACATCCTCCAACCAATCCTCAGCTTCCTGTGGGTCCGTCTATCCCCTAAACCTGAGTGGCCTCTGGTTCTGTAACTCGTGCAACACACTCAAGAGGCGTGCATCATCTACTAATGGGGATGGTGGTATTAGTGGCCCAAAGGAAAGTGATACCAGTGGTGCCTCCGCTGGAAAAGGGCCCTGCACCGAGGTCTCATCGCTCAGTGGGCTATCTGTGCGTACAACTCTCAGGACTCTTGCTGGTCATCTGCAGGAAGGCATACTAAAATAAACAGATGTGACCCGGTCGAAAGAGTATACCTGGTGAGCTGACCTAGTTGATATGACTTAAAGAAAATTTTTGAAAACACACACCCAATCAGTGTTTTCATGAACTACGTCGGAAATCAGAAGTCAGGGTTCTCGTGTATTGATACGTCGACCACTGCACCAACACTGGACTCCCTAAATAGAGAACCAAACTAACTACTCTTAACACTATTTCTTCCTAGAAAAAAAAAGATTAGAGTCCCATGTTCTGCGGTAGAATCAGCTCTTCTGATACCAATTGTTCATGACCCATCCCCGCGGCCTCTACCGTAACTACCCCAATCCTGCCTTACATAGGCTAGGGGATAGAGACTAGCACCAAAGGCGTAATTCCCTAAAAATGGGAAGGCATTGCCTTTACAATGTGTAAACACACACAGTAGATACGATCACAGGTAAAATGAATAACCAACAAGTGAGTACAGAAATTAAAAAGGGGCCAGAATAAAAGACCAAAAGGAAAGTACAAGAAACTTAAAGTACAAGTACAACTGAGGAAATAGAAAAAACATCCATTGGGTCATCCTCTGAGGTTCCTACTTGAAGGGTAGGTACTGATCGCCTACTCAACATTCTATATCTATCCATCTCCTCCGTGTACCGACACACCATAAAGTCCACATCTGCGTACAGTCTAGGCCTGGTACTCTCAGCCTCAATCAGTGATGTCCTTCATCTCTATCCAACATAATGAGGTACATGCATAGCCTATGAAGGGGTGAGTATAACGATACTCAGTAGGGTCCTCAAGACCCTCAAGGTCTCACAAAATCCAACAAGGATAAACCACAAAAAACAAAATCAATAGATAACCCCACTTAGGTTTATGCCCATACATATACCTAAGTTATCAAGTAATCCATATCAATCATGAGGTAAACACAAAATATACTAACTCAGCTCAACCAGGATTTTTATTCTCATTATCGAAACCAAGGCTGCTAGAGAACTCATCCTCTGTCGAGTATAGTGGGCCTGCAATGACACCAAAGCATTTACCACTAACCTTGAACTGCTTAGGTACTTCTCCTGTTGAGTACCATGGGTCTGCTATGTCACCAAGGCGCTCCCCACCGTGGGTCAGCCGACACAACCAGGCACTCCCCGTAATAGCATGCAGATGTACTCCTCCTGTCGAGTACCGCAGGTCTACCGCCACAACTAGATGATCCTCCGCCCGGGGTCTGCCTCCACAACCAGGCACTCCCCACTGGGCTAGTTAAGTCACTCAGAGTCAATCAGTCTTCAGTCGTCAAGTCTCCGCCAACAACTAGGTCTCCGCACTCTGTATGCTTGTCTTTGGAAGAATCTGCTCCACGAGTTACTGGTCGATACTCCATCTGTCACGAATATCAAATAAGAAGTATCTCAAAGGTCTTCCATAACATAGGGGTCTCAACGCAATAGACGGTTCGTCAATCATTTTCCCGGTCTGCGAGTTACTAGTCTTTTAGTCCCGAAGGCCCGGTTGGATTTGTGCACGATCCAACCTGACTGTATCTCAACTATTTCCCAAACTGTAGTAGGGTATACTCAAAGGGAACTTTAGGATCCAAGATTACCAGGACCTCTGATTTTTCGTCAAACGGTTGTCTGGTGCCAAAGATATTGCTAAAAGAAAGTAAAGGGGTTGTAGTGGTCCTGGGTCCGGTCCGACCTGGTCGGACCGACCCGGCCCGACCTCGCATGGGCCTACCTAGTCCGGGTCGACCCAGCCTAACCCGTTGGGTTTGGCCCAGCCCAAAAGGCCGCGAGAGCACGAACTGGTCATGAGGGAGCAGACTGGCCGCAGGTCGGCGCGAGTCCGGTTAGGCATGGACGGCAACACATGGGCGGCTCGGCCCGTAGGGCAATGCGAAGGCATGATTCGTCTCGGAGGGCACCGCAAGGGTCCTCCTCGGTCCGGGGTAGGGGGTGGCGTTGCTGGGGCCGGGAGTCTAGCTCGGACGGGGATCCACAGGGTGCACTGACAGTGGAGGTGCGGGGTGCGCAGAGTCTGGCGGCCGGTTTGGCTAGCAGCGACATGGGGCGCGTGGAGGCGGGTGGCCGAGAGCCAGGGTTCGTGGGTGTTGTGTGGGGCGTGGTAGGTGTGGTGGCTGGGAGCCGGGGCGTGGTGTGGCTGTTGCACGTCACGGCCGGAATACAGAATGGCACGGGCCAGTTCGGCCAGCGGGCAGCGCTTCTGGTGGGTAGCGTGGCTGGGGCGGTGGGGTTCGACCTGGGGCGGCGGAGCATCCCGGGGGCGGCGTAGGTTGCCTTCGTCGCCTTCATCATCTTGTCACTTCATTTCCATGTCAAAGAACATCATAAATAATAACGACGGAGGGGGGGGGGGGGGGGTCGGGCCATGTTAGTTTATCCCCCACCCTACGCATTTAGGGTGGTAGAAATCGGTTCATCACGAACATATACAAGGAATGAGCATGGAAGATATATTAAAAACATCAACTCCCATAATCCCTCTTTAACATTACATTCCCAACCCGTAAGGGAAAATATACATAGATAAACTTGATAATAAGTTATTCCATGTTATTTTTTTAGAAATAAAGAAACAAGAGAATAATATAATACTTAAATAAAATCCCTACCTTTGTTTATTGATGGAGTCACGAGGAAGAAGATGGAGTTGTCATCGTTCATTGCGTCTGTCGCGCACTTCCAATCCCAAGCTCGTGTGTCGTTTCATTGATGAGGATGGGGAGGGAGGGTTGGTCATCAAAGACATCCCTTGTCGGTTACTTTGGAAAGGTACTTCTGAGGAAGAAGTCAAATATTTTCCTCGACGGCGTTCTTCGCTGGAAGAATACATTCTTCGTTCTTCATTTGAGAAACTATTTCTTCGTTGGAGAGTTTTTTCCCAAGAGCTATAATCCTCCTTTTTAAACCCAAAAATATGTAACCCCTCCAAATAATAGAATATCTATTATTTATTTTGATGGGTTTAAAATTTGAATTGGGTGGATTAATTAAGTTGGCTCCAATTAATAAATTCATGATGTTGGAAAAATTAAAAGAGAGGAAGGGTTGACACCATTTAAGGAGAGGGTGGAGAGACTCTCCCTCATTAATGAGGGGAGTTGAGAGGTTTGCCTCTCCCACCATTATTTGGGGGGTTTAGTCTCGGGTGGTCCCCACATCATAAACTCTCATGGGAGGTTAGGTTTGGGTTGGCCCCACCTCCATAACCTCTCATGCGAGGTTAAGGTGTGGTGGTACCCACCTCCAACTTCCACTTGGGTGGTTATAAAAGATAAAAATAAAATAAAACAACCGTTTATTTTATTTTATTAATCCCATAAAAAACCCAAAAACTAACTTTCACCCTCAACCAACTGTCATCGAAGAGGAAGCATTCCTAAGCGAAAATCGGTGCTATGAGTTAAACAGTACCCTATGATTTCAATTCCGAGCACCGGTTCAAAAGTTATAAAAACCTTCTCATACGTTTATTGAATGTACCTGAAAAAAACTTCAGAAATTAATTCCAAGCACTCTGGGCCTCAGAATCATGCGCTGTCAATTTTTGCGGACTCGTATAATTCCCATATATTTTTAAAAAAATTACATTGAAATTTTGGGAATCCACATTATACCTATAATTAAACCACATAAATTCATTTATTTATAAAATATATAATATTAAAATTAAAAATTTATTTCAGACCATAAAATATTTACTTGATAAATAATTAATATACATGGATATTTAAATATCATAATTAATAAATAATATAAAATTTATATATTCATCATGAAATATGTATCCCATATACATTATATAATAATAATATAGAAATTTATATTATCATTTATTTTTTATTTATTTATAACTTGATCTCATTAATAAAAAATAAGATATTCTCTAAGTAAATTTTATAAATATGAAATTGATATGATCCTTTAGTATTATATATATATATTGATAATTTTATAAATAAAATGTATAAATTTTATATTTTCAGTATTTTTTATTTATAGGTATTTAATAAATTATTCATTTTGTTAATTTTTTATAATTTTTTATTAAAATAGAGGTATCTTTAATCCACATTCCATAATATTGGTCATCCTATATTATAACTAAGAGGAAATTTTTTTATATAACACTACCCATTTATTCTATATAGTAATATAACTATTTCACTTGGTACAATTTAGAAAATAACCACTATTAATCTACAATCATGTCATGTCAACAGCACTGTTATGTTTTATGGGAATCGATATATCTATATCACCCACAGTGATAAACTAAAATCATTATTTTGAACTATGACATGTGTAGTTGAATTTTTAATGTCAATATAACATTATATTAGTGTGAGATCATATCATATCATTATTAGAAACATTCCATGATTTTGTATAAATTTCAATGATAAATGAATTGGATTATGCCACATTATATTGTAGACAATGATGTATATATATTATTGTCTGGGATATTAATTTTTGTTCATAAAGTTCAAAATAAAAAATATTTTAAGCATTATTAAATCCATTAAAAAATGAATTATATATCATAAATGGGTTTTAAGGATATTAAATATGTCTAATTGCAGTGGAAAATTAAAATAATTCTTCCAATATCAATCAATAAATGGAAAAAAAGAATGTGTAAAAAAAATAAAAATATAACATTCCTTATATCTAGTGAACATTAACTTGTGTGGATAATTATCAAAACTTAGTTGTAAATAATGGGTTTTTTCCACTAAAATTGAGCCACTAATAGTCAAATCTCTAAAAACATTGTAACTATCATCTTTAATGTCCAAATATATAATTTTATCCTTTTCAATTAAGGAGCAAATACAGAAGAGAACTTTGAAAATTCAAATATCATATCGGGGTATTTAAAAATAAAGAATTATACACTTTTTATATACCTCCATTTTTAAGGAAGGATCATATTTGAATTTCATCATTTCAAAATCATTTGAATGACACTGAAATATTTATTTTATAGATTTACAAAAAAATGATTCATTTAACTCGTGTTTTTATTAAACTCTTCACCAATAAAATACTAGTTACACTTAAACTAATACAAAATCACATAATGCATAAGAAAAATAATGTGATAGTTAATGTAGAATATAAATTATTTTTGAACTAATAATATCTTTACTTATCACTCACACTCTCTCTCTCTAAAACACACACATTTATATAACTCGATGTGATCCATATCACGAGATTCTATATAGCCCATATCATTGCATGAAATACCATAAATTAGGGAAAATAGATATGGGACTTTAGTGAATATTTATCATAGTGGTGTTGGAAAAAATTAGCTTGGGTATATAGATATTATTTTTCTATTTAATTTATGTATTTTATTTTATTTTTTACTTAAGGTATATAGAAGAATTTATAATTTTTTTTTCTCTTTCATTTTATTTTATAGTGTTGAATAACATTCCATTAAATTGGTAATTTATATTTAATATTTATCAAGTCATTTAATTTTTTTCATAATATAGTTATATGTATATGTTTTAAAAGGGTAATTTATTTCATATGATATTTTATACTTTTAATGTTTAGTTATTGAAAAACACTCTTTTAATGTTGACAATTGTTCATTTTAATGTTTGTTGTAAATTAATGACTATGTATTTGATGTTTTTAATAATGTTTTTATCATAGTTATATAGACCAATGTTATAATAGGATTTAAATTTTTTTAATATTCTAACTAATATTAAAATCTTATTCAAGACCATTTGAATAAGAACTTTTGATATAATATATCAAAATAACTGATGTGGAAAACCCCATATAACATCAGATGTTTTAATAACTACTTTAAAAAGGAACTTCCCACATCCGTTGTCATAATAACTAAAGCTGAAAGATTTATATATATTTTAAACAATTTACCAAATATTTCTCCATTTTTTTAGATAAGAAAACTAATGAGATCAGTGGCACAACCACCCAAACATTGTAGATAAAAACTCGTTCCTAATAATACTACAACATTATTTATAATGACAATACTTATACAAGAATCATCTTAAAATAAAAAATAATAATTTCACTAGTAAAATCGTTTTAAAATAATCAATAATTATTTTTAGGGTCACTTTTATAATAAGATACAATGTCACGAAAATTCTATAAAAATAATAACATTATCAAATTAAAAATATAGCATATTAGAGTAAAATATAATATCTATAATAAGCTATGAATTTTTATGTAATGATTTTATTAGAAATGAAGTTTAAACCACTATAAAACCATTCAAAATATCATTTTTTATATTTTAACTATAGTTTTGAATCAACAATTTCAAAATAAGAAACAACATATATATTTGAATAACAAAACATATATTAAATAATATAAAATTTATACATAAAAAGAATAATAATTTATTTTATTTGATCTATATTTTGTTAATAAAACCATATGAAAAACTTTCTTAACCTATTCTTTTTTCAAATTAACCAAAAATTAATAACATAGAAAAACTAAGATTAAATGTGAAATTGAGTAGAATAAAACATATGATTAAAAAAATCATTAAAATTTCCAACAACTACATCTTGTAATGAGTATATCCAATATATTATTCATTCATGATGGTAGAATGTGAATGAAATCCTGTTCCCACTGAAATATAAAAGTCCATCATGAATTCCAAATAAATAAATAATATTTTATAATTATATAATTATTCTTAATTATCATAAAAATAACGGAACTAATGTTGAATATCTCTTCTTGTTAATCATTAAGATAAATATTCAATTATAGTTTTCTTGTTAATGTACATCACATTCCTAAAATATATTCGGGATCTATGAAACCATTAATGAAAGTTGCCATAATTTTCATAAAAATAGTGTGATGATACCTAACCTCAAAAATAATAAATTAAATCACAATAATTTATATTCAAATTATGAAATCGAAATTGAAATTAAAACATTATTACATAGAAAACACTTGTAACATTGTTATTATGGGATCATAATCAATAAATAATACCCAAGTTTCCTTTTTCATATATATTTATTGTACAGTCTCTCCCTCACACGTCCAAATTCATCAAATGCATATAATATTTCTCCAATATAAATGAATTCATTAAGAATTTTTGTAGACCTTGGGATAACTGAGGAGCATATGATGGTTCTATTTCCTAAGAAATTTTTATTTTTTCAATAACTCATCATATTTTATATACTTATATTTAATATAAATGTTAGAAAGTATTTCAAAGTGGTTTTAAAGAAAAATTAGAAACAAAATATAAAAATAGTGCATGCCTCATATGTCAACAATCAAATAAATATAGTCTGAGATAATAAAAAATTTATAACTTAATCCAAAAAGGTTCACCTCCTCAATTGGAAATGAAACTGGATTAGATAGATAAATGACATCATTTATCATCATTGTTATTTGATCTGACTCCATAAGATAATGATGGTGATAATCCACCTTGGATAGTGACAGATTCTATTTCTATAATATTATAATGGGGATCCCAAATATAAAACTCAAAAAACACATTTTGTTCCTAATAAAGAGGTGTAGGAGTAGAATATGTAGGCAATATATGTTATGTATGTCTCAACATATTGATAAACATAAACTATAAAAATGATCTAATTTACCCATCAATTAACTGATCCATCTCTCAAATATCAAGCTTTATGGAATTTATTTTTTCAATATATGTATCCTTGGTCATTGTAATACTATAACACCAAAAAAATCATAATACTAAATCGTCGATAATTACATATTATGTTTCCTAGATGTTATTGATTTACCAAACTAGCAATAAAAATTTCATTCACAACCACAGGGATAAAGGCATTTTTATTACATTATCTTGAAGAAAATCATGAATTGAAATATGTAAATGTCATATTAATGAGATGAATTTAGAAAAGAAATACGAAATTAATAATAATTAATTTCATATAATATTTTTAGTTGTTTCCTTTAATTTAGAAGATAGACACTTCTCCTTTATTGTTATTATAACCGTTTTTTCATTTTTTATAGTGTGTTGGAAAGAGGGAGGAAAAACTAATCTTATTTGGAGATGGTTTATTTAACTTTTAATTCGTCAAATTTTTTGACAATAATTTTCTCATGTATTTAAATATATTCTCGAAGTGAAAAAGAATGAGTGTTTACATTCTATGTTTGGATATCCTACTAAAATCTCTAAGATTCTTATTAAATAATAATAAATTAGGTTTTAACTAAGTAGGTCCAATTTTTACTCAAATAGTACTAGATTCTTTGTGATATCTATTTGATCAGATGTTCAAACCCTACATTCCTCTAGCTTGGAAGTTTGATTCCACAAATTTAGTGAAAAAATGAACAGAGTAACCTTTTACTGAACCACAGTGGGTATGGAATCTTTGGTTGTCGGTACGGGTGTCAAAAATTAGTTGGGCTTGACTAACTTACCAGGGTATTGAGCACCATCATTGGGAAATATAGGGATGAAATATTTTCATAGGGCTTTAATTATTCAAGGATGGAGGTTTTAGACCATGGGATATGGTGGTGTGGTGGTAATTATAAGAGGGCGTATAGTGTTACTTAATAAAAACTGATTCCAGTCACATGTTTAGTGATATATAGAGCACCAAGTAGTGATTAGTAACGAGGTAGTAGGAGTTTGTCTCAAATGTAATGAATGTGTGTAGGCATAATTGCATATAGTGACAATAATGTTTACATTTCTTTCCTTGGTATTAAAACTTAAAATATTTCGGACAGGTAAAAAATTAAATGGCTTAATTTCCATAATCCTATATGCTAAATATTATGATATATATTTATATATTTGTGTGTGTGTTTGTATAAAAAATGGCTATAAATCTCCATACCTACATAATGAAATAGACCAAAAAGGCTTCCTCAATTAACAACAAAATTCTCCAATGTATTCAAATATAAAAACATGCATTTGGGATATGAATTTTCATTCTTTTTATTCCAACAAAATGTAATCCACAGTCATTTTTTATTTTAAATGCCTCCAAAAAAAATTCATAAAAAAATAAAAAAAAATCAATTTTGTATCAGGAATGTAATATTGAAACTCTAGTTTAATAGGTAAAATGTTAGATATATGAAATAAGTAATATTTTAACCAATGAAAAAAATAGTGAAGTTAACATATAATACTATCTTGCACTCCCATAAATAATATTATTTCATCTGGTCAATTATCTTCCAATCAGGTTATAATATTATTATCTTACCTCAACTCTATACTATCATGAAACTCATAACCCACTATATATATGGGCCTACTAGGTTACTGTTTCCATCAAACACAACTAGTAACCAATACTCTTTCCCATGACTAGGTGAATGTTTTGGTAAATGTGTAATCACACATCTACTAAATATGGTTATTAACTTCTCTAAATTAGAAGAAGTGGGATCAATTCTAGTTGGCTATACACTAGTGAAAATAATTTTAAAAAATAGAGGTTAAATTTTATGAATTAATTTAATTATCCTGGGTATATTTATATTATGAGACCTATACATACCTTTGTGAATATTCCACTACCTCTACATAATTTAATAAATTATATAAATTTTAAATTATTGATTTTTTTTGTACCCTTATTTGAATTAAATTAAATTAATGATAAAATTAAATATTTTAATACCCATAATAGGAAAATTTCAAATTATTATGTTATATGATATAAATGAATGAAAAAATATATAAAATGGGGAATATAAAGAACTATCTATAAAGAAATAATAGTTTCAATATTCTTCAAAAAATCATGATTGAAAATGATAAATATAAAAATTAATTTAAGCATAGAAAAATTGATGAAAATATAACTAGTTAAATATTGAAACTAAAAAAAATAAAGTGTTGTTAGATGTGTAAGATTAACTAAATATCATAAAAAAGATAAATATTTAACTAAGTTATTATGAGTTTAATATATTGTTTTACCGTGTCTATTCTAGGTGATCATTTAATATATAATAAAACATGTCACATTGTAGCCATTATTATCCGTGGGAAATCATGTAATAAATGGTCACATGTCACATAATAAAAAAATCACCAAATTTATAATCAACCAAATGTTTTTTTCACTCACAAAATTATATCCACAAATGAATTGATTGTTGAAAAACATAAATAGTTTATTTTTAGGAATTTACATAATAAATTGTTCCTCTTTGAAACTAAATATTTTTTTAAATAAAAAAGTATAAATCCAAAATCATCTTGTTTCACCCTACTATTACAATCAAACTAGTTATACATAATCAATGGTACATGAAATGTAACACAATCAATTCCCCATCCATCCTCAACGACTAAAAAATAGGTTATTGATGTAGAAATTGGGTTATCAACTTTTAAACAAAATAACATGCATTGATTCAATGGTTACTATTGCTCCATTATTCTGAGAAATACTCTTATTATCTAGTTTTTTTAAATAATTTATATAACCAATATGTTTGAAACCTAACTATGTGTAATCATTAATATACGACCCCCTAGTTAATTAATTTAAAGTTTCTAATGTATATGAATCATTTATGATATTCAACTTAAACCATAAAATAAATATATTTTATGACTATTTGTGAACCATATATAATTTCTTTTTTGATGTAAAATTTTCAATTCAACAATATGTGATGATATACTTGGTTTAATCTCACCTATGATATGAAAAATGTATAAACATTTCGATATTACATTATCATGTTCCCTCATCTTTACTTTTAAGATGCATATCCCCATACCATCACTTTTGATTTCCAATTGAAGAAGTATAGGTATACTTATGTGATACCCTCTATATAATTTGTTTGATGAAGGACCTACCATAGTTTCCTTATCAATATGAATTTTAAGCATAGAATACAACCTAGTGGGTTGACTAAGGTCATATAACTTGAGAAGCCACACTTGATAGTTTCATTAATCAGTTAACAATATTTTTTATATTTGTTTAGTACTACGAAACGGAATAATAAAATGGAAAATCTATAATTGATTTGTATGAAATATAAAAAAATGAAGTTTACGAGAAATGAAAAGGATCTCAAGAGTTTTAATGAAACTCCTTCAATATCCATTTTTAGTGTTTAGAATCTATTTTACAATTCAATCATAACATAATCATGAATTGAAATACCTTTTATAAATTATAGAACTTGAAATGTATTGGAAAACTATACTTAACACATTAATACCACATCCTCTGTAGTCAAAAACTGATAGCACACCGTGGACAATGAATGAACCAATATCTCACTACTATTAACACCCAACCCACCACATCAAACCATTTGTTTGTGTAATGAGTGATTGGAGGGAAGAGAGATATTTTGTATGGAATAGAGAATAGATGTAAGACTGATATTGGAAGATAGAATCCAACCTCACTAGTACTTTACATGCCTACTATCATGCCTCAAAAGAAATAAAAACTATAATAAATAAGAAGTAGTGATTTTAGAGAACCATGGAAAACACCTAAGAATTAAACCCTCAGGTCAACCACTACATCCCCATGGAGTGAGGAACAATGGATAGAGGGATGTAATGGAAGCATAAATAAGATAAGAAAAGAAAAAAATATTTTATTAAAATTACAAAAAATTAAAATACAAAAAATTAATCTAAATCACAACTTGGGATAAGGTGTTGGGTGTGTTAACATTTAACAAGTGAGAGGTGGGAATCTTTAAATAAGTAGAAGGAGAGACATTGACTTTCATTGATGGAATCACTATAACAATAAAATGGAGGATGCTTAAACATATCAAAGTATTCTAGATTCTTCCTAGTTCATTGGTAATTCTCAAAATCAGCACATGATATCTGTTCTATGTGAGGTAGCATGGGAGATTATGCACTATGTGAGACAGGTCATGTATGTTGTGTGGTACATGTGATTTTCATTACATTGGTTAATGTGAGGCACTATATGGGGTAGATTGAGTTTATTTTTTAAGTATAATTAAATAATATAATTAGTAGGTGCTACATTATTTTTAATATAGAAAATAATCACATTAGGTAAGTGTTTCACATAATTGAATGCACATTTAAAGTCCTAATCCACGTTATCACATTCATTTCATTACTTAGGATAAATTTAGTGGGGGTTTATGTGAGTGTGGTAGAATTGTAATTTTAAAACATATAAAACATATTATTGATAGTAAATGTAAAAATATTTTTCGATGCATAAAAATATACCTATTACACCCTAATTAAAAAAAATCCTCTATGTTTTTATAATTTATTAACAAAATATTAATAAATTTATCAATATAGTGTATCACAATATAATTAATTAATAATTAAAAAACATAAAACTGAACATTTATGTATAAAAATAAATCACTTCATAATAAATCATGTTATTTTAAGCTTTTACTATATCACATCATACCTAAATTCCAGATTCCAAAAATTTATCATTCATATGGAACTCACTTGTAGAGACTCGAAGCCTGACATACATGGACATTACATTACTTTTACAGAAAACTTAGTACATAACAAAAACAGACACACAAGGACCGTAATAGTTTAGTGTCTTTGGAAACTCGGAATATAATATTCTAATCGTGGTGAAAGATCTTCAACATCTCCCATAAAGATCTTCCACTTTTTGTTTCCTTACCTAAAACCTTTCTTTTAATCCTGGGGGAAAATAAAACATAAAAAGGGTGATCTCAAATTCTCAATAAGGGTGATAATGGATAAAATTAAACATTCCATATACATTTGAACTTAAAAACATTAACATAATGTTTAAACATCAAAATCTTGAGCAACGACATAAAACATGGAAGTATATAAGGTATAGATCAAAATGGAACATAAATCATGATAAAATAGCATGGGAATAAAACATGTAATTGTAGAATCCATTAATCACATGTAATGATTTCCATAGTAGCCAAGGCATTGCTTCCAAGACCATCTTAGTGAAAAAAGTCCCTTTCTGAATCGAGTTCACTCCTCGTTCCAGTCCTGTAATACTGAACTGGATTAACTTACCATTCCATCCATGTATATCTCATGAGATATATATCTTTACCCAATGCATTGGAGGGAGATATAGGTCCCACCCATCTCATAATGAAATCTTTCTTACTTGTGCCACAAAATAAACATACATAACCCAATAAATAAAATGGGTTTCATAAACATCATCCCATCATCACATAATCCATATAAAAGAAATAGATATCACTTCATAATAAGAAAAGTGAAACCATGTAAATCACAGAGACATTATACTTGAAACATACACATATGAAATAATGTCATCTTATATTGAAAATGGTTTTGATAAAACACTTGAAATGAATTTTTGAGGAAAATATCCTCTATTTTTCAAAATCAATTTCTTTTCAAAAAATGTCATGAAATTTTAAAAGAAAATGATTTTGTTGAAAATAGTGATGAAATCATTTGAATTAAGCTTCATGAAAATAAGTCTTTATAAAACCATAAAAATCCTTTCATGATGTATAAGTTAAAAAAATATTCTTCTCGTACTTTTGTCGGAAAAGTCAAAAAGTAACTCGTATGAAAAACGACAAAAGATTTTTTTATATCTTTTACTAAAAAATCACCGAAGGGTAAAATTTGATATAAACTATTGTAGAAGGATATAAATATTACATATTGAGGAAAAATGGATGTGGATGATAAATATTCCCCAGTAAATTCTGAAGAATAAACAATCTTGTATAAAAATTGAGATTGCGAGATTTTCCCTTACCTTGGGTCCGATATGCTTCGTATGGATCCAAACCTCCTGTATAATGATTTAAATAATGTCATTGACTTATTACAGAATCATATTAATTGTTATTATATCATATATGGTTCACTTATGACTTTATATTACCCGTTCTTAAAGTAGCGTTTTTGGTAAAATCGTTCTATTTGTCATTCGTGTTTTATCTTGTAATTATTCATATGATTACTTAGATCATGATTACTTACATCCAGAATGTAAAACATTATTTATATATAATATATATTCATAATATACATATATATAATGGATCGATAAATGGAAAGAAATACACCGTTCATGGAGACAGTAGGTCGTACATACGCATGAACCCTGTTTTCGTTTCCTTATTGTATTGAATGGAAATAAGTAGATGACATAAATATATATATACATAAATACAGTAGAATTATTATGTCATATATTTCATTATTACTTATTATATATACTTTATAATCATTCTTCAATGGTTAATCATGGAATATGAATCTCATTGCGTTCGTGGAGACGGTAGTCCGTACGTACGCACGAGCGATGATATCATTCCCATGATAATGGAATTGTATTGGAGTGTATTTATACTATTTAAGAATCAATATTAATTTAAAATAATCATATATATTCATTACTTTCACCATTATACCCATGCAAGTAAGGTGGTGGTGGAAAATAGATTACACCACGGCGTGGAGACGGTATTCCGTACATACGCACGCGCGGTGATTTCGTTTTCCGTAGGATGGATAGATGGTGAAATATGGTTGTTTCATAATTATAATAACATATCAGTATATTATTGATACTTATGTTATTACTTGATAATGAAACAACTAAAGAAGAATAAGTGGAAGAAGAAATAAAGTTGAAAGAATCGGTAACGGACATTACCTCTTCTTTGAAGCGCCTCTTTGAGACCTCCTCTTAGGGTACTAAAATTGGTCTTTAAAGACAACCAAGACCTCTAGGATGTTTCTAGGGAAGTGGAGAAGAGAATTTGTCAGGGTTTGGCTGAGCATGAAGGCTCAAAGTGGTGTGAGGAAGAGAGGGAGGAGGTGCCCTTTTATAAGGGAGGAGAGAGGCAGCTTTGGAATAACTAAACATATTATTTTATTATAAGGTCAAATTCGGTTTTTAATAGCTCCAAATTGATATATTTCTAAGATATGGTGGGTATGGGTCAAAATAATCTCATCCAATGGAATTTATACAAGTTTAGGTCATCATATTAACCTTATCTTTTAGTTTTAACTCTTAGTTAATTATATTGACATTTAACATGTCACCTTGTATTTTTATATTATATAGTTAATAAACTTACCATATACATCCAAGCGACCCCCATGTGGTCCATTAATGATACACCTATCATGATATAAGTATCTTGGCCGAACCTTTGATTTTTAGGAATATAATAACAATTAATAATATAATATTTGTTTTAAAAACTATTTTATGTCAATTTTGATACTATTTGGTAATTGATTTTTGTAAAAATCATAACAGAATGATTAGTTCGAAAAAAATTAATTAAATCTATATTAAAAAGTCATATAGACATATAAAATTATTCGAATTCATAAAAAGTCTCAAATTACATTTATTTGGGTATTTATAACATCAATTATGTCAATATTTCATTAATAGGATAATTACTGCATCATCATTGTATCATAAATAAATTAAATTATTTTAAGTATAAAAATTACAAATAAAATACCATTATGTTGGAAATCTTTTTATATTTCTAATGAATATTTATAGTCGAATTTATATTATGTATAACCTTATATTAAAAATGATTTAGTTTTTAAACTTTGATTTTAACTATTTTAACCCTTCTTTAAATAAATTGATAATAAATGTCCTAATCTAATCCAAGTGGGCCTAAATGGTCATATGTTATTACTAAGGTTGTTTTTTGTCGAATTAAACTTATCCAAGAGAATTAGGACATGTGTTAGGGTAATAATAATAACACTTTTACCCTTAATTACCCTATTTACTTTTAACCGTGGTTAAAAAAAGTAAAAAGTTACTATTCACCAAAAATTATTTTCATCTCATTGAACCACATTTTAGTCCTTGATATTAACCGTGTCTCTCGGATTTTCAAAATTCCACTCCCAGAAGTGGTAAAATTACGTTTTATGAGAAATTCAGTTTTTTGACTACCACTTAGTGGTTTCACTATTAATCAAAAAATGAAAGTTTCTAGAAAAATACCAAAAATTAGGCGTAAGATATATTTGATATTATGAATTAGAAAATGATTTCTATTTTATTAAATTCACAACATATCAGTTACATTAACTAATTTAAAAATTAATTCCCGTCATCAAAACAAATAGCATGTTTTTAAGAGATAATAACTATGAAAAGATTGACACTTGTTTATATCTGGTTTAAATGTGAAATTACATCCAATGACAAACATTGTATTAAATTGTAAAAATATATTCTAAATATACTTTAAAACCACTCAAATTAATAATTTATCACTATTAATTATTTCGATTAAAAAAATTGTTTTTAATTAAAATTTATTAATTTTCACTATTCATCAGAATATGAAAGTTATCCGAAAAGTACCAAAATTTCACCATTATCTAACTTTGATATTACGAATACAAAAATGAAGTCCGTTTTGAAAGATAAAATGTATAAAATTTCAAAAAGTGGTTATTACTATTCATAAAGGCTAGTTCATAATAATATTATAATAATATCTAATTTAGTGAAACTCGGTATTGCGTACTACAAAGGCTATCATGGAAGGTCGCAATTGCATGTAATGCAAGCCAAGTCAGGGATCTGTATAGTGAAATATCCTTTTGGTGTAGCATACAACACAAGACATCAATAAAATTAAAAAGAATATTTTTCATAAAATCTCCGGGTGTTACATTCTACCCCCCTTAAAATGAATTTCTCCCTCGAAATTCATTGGGGTTATAAATGGTTTACTACTCGAAAGTTTCATTAATAGAAACCCACATCGTAAAAAGGAATACCAAAACATGGTTTTAAAAATTAAAGTATGAAACGTATTGGTTACCCAAATTAACTAATCACTGGGTTTCTACATATGAGAACATAGATGAAAATATGGATATGGAAGAGAAATCTAACCGTCATGTTCTGATGGAGAGTGGTAGAGAACATGGCTATGAAAAATACAAAAATCACAAAGCCATAAATTTGTGATGATCTAGGGTACCGTATGATTCATCAGATATAAGGGCACTAGGACAACATTTTTGGTTTTCAAGATCATTTCCCTAAAGTTGAAGAATTTGAATTAGAATAAATACTTACTTTATTTTGGTACAATCTCACTGTTTTTCGGGCCTTGAACAATTTCCACTTCATCTCTTAAAGAAATGAAGTTGAATTTGTTATTCGTGAAGTGTTAGCAGATCATGTGATAGAATGACGGGTCATTCCATCTGTCTCAAACAAAAGGTTAGAAAAAGTTATTAAATATACATAAGTAAATCTATAGTTAGATTAATCATATATGGTTCCTAAAATGGACTTATACTTCATATATCATACTTATTAATATAATAAAACTAGTTTCTACTAAATAGGGACTTCCTGTAGGCCAGTGGTAGGCGATAAAGGCCAGTCGCACTTCGGTTGTGGGTTTGATTCTTACAGCCTTGTCCGATGCGATGGGTTGTCGCCCGTCCTGCAGGTTGTCCTTTTTCTAAAACTACATTACTATAACATCCCATAAATAATATCGAAAAAAGTTCTATCCTTAAACAATACTATCTTATGTCCAACATAATCCATTCCAATCTTTATCTAAAATAATTCAGTCCAAGCTCATAGTATAAATAAAACTATTACATGAAATGTCATCAACCAACCATCATTTATTCCCCATTATCTTATTGGTCACATTCCAATCATGGGAATACCTTAATCATGTATTCTCTTGAAAAATGAATACACATTGAACTTTAGTGAAAACATGAATAATGTCAAAAGTTAACTCTTTCCACATACCAAAATCCAATAATTCTATATACTCAAACCATGATATAACCTTATCCTTATATCAGTCATGAGCTCATGAATACTTTCAAACATTTAATTTTCTCTTTATCCCTTCATTATGTGGATATCATCTTCTTTCCAAAAATATCTCAATCACTTTCCCTGGTTACTGGTACAATAAAATTTTTGAAAACTACAATAGACCAATACATAAATATTCCAATATTCCATGATACTATATACAACATTATTTTGGAATCCCATTACATAAACACTTAATTATTCCACCACATCATTGTCATATTCAACATCGCCAATAGTGATCGCATGTGACTTCCCTTTGTCCTTTGCCTTAAGTGGTTTCTCATGTCGATCACTAACCCTTGGATTAGGGAATTTATTAGCATAATTCCCCATTTCCTTTCACTTGAAGCATTGAAGTGTTGGTGGTGCATTCTCTGCAGTATTTTCTTTATTCACATCATTACCAACCCTTTTTCCATTACTTCGACACTCAGCTACTCGATGACCTTCTTTTCCACACTTAAAACACTTTCTATTCCTTTTAATACAATCTCCACCATGTTTCTTTACACACTTTGAGCATAAGGAAACATTCATCTTATTTTCACCATTATTCTGAGATTTATCCTTGAACTCCATCTTTCATTTCTTGTCAAAACCATGAGATGGATATGTAACACCAACTTCCATTTCTACCTTGATAGCACAACACACAATTTCTTCATAGCTACTGAAGTATCTTATAGCTAATTCCCTTCGAAGACTTGGTTTTAAGCCACTGAAGAATCGATCAACTTTACTTTCAGGTTGGATGATAAACCCAGATGCATACCTTGCAAGCCTTGTAAAATTCGCTTCGTATATACCAACAGATTCATCATCCTTTTTCCTTAGTTCAAGAAACTCCTTCTCCATATTTGTACGAAGAATACGAGGGAAGTACTTATTGAAAAATAAGTTCTTGAACTCGTCCCATTCCATGGAATCAATTTCATCTCTTGGCCTCGTATTCTTGATAAGATTCTACCATTGATCAGCTTTACCTTCCAAACGATATACTGCAAAGATGACTTTATCATGTTCAGAACATTGAAGAACTGAAAATATCTTTTCAGTGGTACTGATCCATTTTTCAGAAACAATTGGATCGGAAGACCCCCTGAAAGAAGGTGGACATTGCCTCATGAAGGACTCAATAGAATATTGTTCCCTTCTCTGCTCATTTGGAAGTCCAGAATGATTCATAGCTTGTGTAAGTATAGAACTAATATTTTTCACTCCATCTCCCATAACATTGGTTTGTGCAGGAGGACAGTCATTTCATTGTTCATTACATTGATCAAAATGATTCCTTTGGGTTCCAGCCATCGTCTAAAACCCAAAAAGAATAGCTTGAGAGGCAAAAATCATGCTAGTGAAAAAAATCGTAAAGGAGGAGCACACTCAATATCTAACATCTTAGGTTAAATTCTTAGATCATTACCGTAGTTCTAGGACTATATCCTATACGTATACTTATCCTTAGGGACATCACTAGAAATACCTTAGAAATATCTCTAGGGATCTCACTAACATTTTCACATCCTAGTTTCCAAAGGTTGACTAAACCTTTCCTCTGATACCAACTGTAGAGACCCGAAGCCTGACGTACATGGACATTACATTACTTTTGCGGAAAAAATAGTACATAACAAAAACAGACACACAAGGGCCGTAATTGTTTAGTGTCTTTGGAAACTCGGAATATAATCTTCTAATGGTGATGAAAGATTTTCAACATCTCCCATAAAGATCTTCCACTTTTTGTTTCCTTACCAAAAAACTTTCTTTTAATCCTGGGGGAAAATAAAACATAAAAAGGGAGATCTCAAATGCTCAGTAAAGGTGATCATGGATAAAATAAAACATACCATATATATTTGAACTTAAAAACATGAACATAATGTTTAAACATCAAAATCTTGAGCAACGACATAAAACATGGAAGTACATAAGGAATAGATCAAAATGGAACATAAATCATGATAAAATAGCATGGGAATAAAACATGTAATTGTGGAATCCATTAAGCACATGTAATGATTTCCATAGTAGCCAAGGCATTGCTGCCAAGACCATCTTAGTGGACAAGGTTCCTTTCTTAATCGAGTTCACTCCTCGTTCCAGTCCTGTAATACTGAACCGGATTAACTTACCGTTCCAGACATGTCTATCTCATGAGATATTAATCTTTACCCAATGCATTGGAGGGAGATATATGTCCCACCCATCTCATAATGAAATCATTCTTACTTGTTCCACAAAATAAACATACATAACCCAATAAATAAAATGGGATTCATAAACATCATCCCATCATCACATAATCCATATAAAATAAATGGATATAATTTCATAATAAGAAAAGTGAAACCATGTAAATCATAGAGACATTATACTTGAAACATACACATATGAAATAATTTCATCTTAGATAGAAAATGGTTTTGATAAAACACTTGAAATGAATTCTTGAGGAAAATATCCTTTCTTTTTCAAAATCAATTTCTTTTCACAAAATGTAATGCAATTTTAAAAGAAAAGGATTATTTTTGAATATAGTCATGAAATCTTTTGAAGGAATATTCATGAAAATAAGGCTTTATAAAATCATAATTATCCTTTCATGCCGTATAAGTTTAAAAGAACATTCTTCTCGTACTTTTGTCAGAAAAATCAAAAAGTACCTCGTATGAAAAACGACAAAAGATTCCTTTATATATTTTACTAAAAACTCACCGAAGGGTAAAATTGGATATAAACTATTGTAGAAGGATATAAATATTACATATTGAGGAAACATGTATGTGGATGATAAATATTCCCCAGTAAATTCTGAAGTAAAAACAATCCCGGATAAAAATTGAGATTGTGAGATTTTCCCTTACCTTGGGTCCGATATGCTTTGTATGGATCCGAACCTCCTGTATAATGATTTAAATAATTTCATTGACATATTACAGTATCACATTAATTGTTATTATATCATATATGGTTCACTTATGACTTTATATTACCCGTTCTTAAAGTAGCATTTTGGGTAAAATCGTTTTATTTGTCGTTCGTGTTTTAACTTGTAATTATTCATATGATTACTTAGATCATGATTACTTACATCCAGAATGTAAAAAATTATTTATATATAATATATATTCATAATATACAAATATATAATGGATCGATAAATGGAAATAAATGCACCGTTCATGGAGACGGTAGGCCGTACGTACGCATGAACGCTGTTTTCGTTTCCTTATTGTATTAAATGAAAATAAGTAGATGAAATAAATATATATATATACATAAATACAGTAGCATTATTATGTCATATATTTCATTATTACTTATTATATATACTTTATAATCATTCTTGAATGGTTAATCATGGAATATGAATCTCATCGCGTTCATGGAGACGGTAGTCTGTACGTACGCACCAGCGATGATATCATTCCCATGATCATGGAATTGTATTGGCGTGTATGTATACTATTTCAGAATAAATATCACCTTAAAATAATCATATATATTCATTACTTTCACCATTATACCCATCCATGTAAGGTGGTGTTGGAAAATAGATTACACCACGGCGTGGAGACGGTATTCCGTACGTACGCGCGTGCGGTGATTTCGTTTTCTGTAGGATGGATAGATGGTGAAATAGAGTTGTTTCATACTTATAATAACATATCAGTATATGATTGATACTGATGTTATTACTTTATAATGAAAGAACTAAATAAGAAGAAGTGGAAGAAGAAATAAAGTTGAAAGAATCGGTAACAGACATTACCTCTCCTTTGAAGCGCCTCTCTAAGACCTCCTCTTATGGTACTAAAATTGGTCTTTAAAGAAGACCAGGACCTCTAGGATGTTTCTAGGGAAGTGGATAAGAGAATTTTTCAGGATATTTCCGAGCATGAAGGCTCAAAGTGGTGTGAGGAAGAGAGGGAGGAGGTGCCCTTTTATAAGGGAGGAGAGGGGCACCTTTGGAATAACTAAACATATTATTTTATTATAAAGTCAAATTCGATTTTTAATAGCTCCAAATTGATATATTTAGAATATAAGGTGGGGGTGGGTATAAGTCCTCTCATAAAATAGAATTTAGACAAGTTTAGGTCATTATATTAACCTTATCTTTTAGTTTTAACTCTTAGTTAATTAGATTGACATTTACCATGTCACTTTGTATTTTTATATTATATAGTTAATAAACATACCATATACATCCAAGAGACCCCCAAGTGGTCCATTAAAGATGCACCTATCATGATATAAGTATCTTGGCTGATACTTTGATTTTTACGAATATAATATCAATTAATAATATAATATTTGTTTTATAAAATATTTTATATCAATTTTGACACTATTTGGTAATTGATTTTTGTAAAAATCATAACAGAATGATTAGTTCGATTTGTTTTTAATTAAATCAATATTAACATGTCATATTAACATAGAAAATTATTGTAATTCATAAAAAGTCTCAAATTACATTTATTTGGGTATTTATAACATCAATTATGTCAATATTTCATTAATAGGATAATTACTGCATCATCATTGCATCATAAATAAATTAAATTATTTTAAGTCTGAAAATTAAAAATAAAATACCATTATGTTGGAAATCATTTTAGCTTTATAATTAATATTTATAGTCGAATTTATCTTATGTATAAACTTATATTAAAAATGATTTAGTTATTAAACTTTGATTTTAACTATTTTAACCCTTCTTTAAATAAATTGATAATAAATGTCCTAATCTAATACAAGTGGGCCTAAATGGTAATATTTTATTCATAAGGTTGTTTTTGGTCGAATTACCCTTATCTAATAGAATTAGGTCATGTGTTAGGGTAATAATAATAACACTTTTACCCTTAATTACCCTATTTACTTTTAACCATGATAAAAAAAAGTAAATAGTTACTTTTCACAAAAAATAATTTTCATCTCATTGAACCACATTTTAGTCCTTGATATTAACCGTGTCTCTCAGAGTTTCTAAATTCCACTCACAGAAGCAGTAAAATTACGTTTTATGAAAAATTCAGTTTTTTAACTACCACTTAGTGGTTTCACTATTCATCAAAAAAACAAAGTTTCCAGAAAAATACCAAAAATTAGGCCTAAGATATATTTGAGATTATGAATTCAAAAATGATGTCTATTTTATCAAATTCAAAACATATCAGTTACATTAACTAATTTAAAAATTAATTCCCGTCGTCAAAACATATAGCGTGTTTTTAAGAGATAATAACTATCAAAAGATTGACCCTTGTTTATATCTGGTTTAAATGTGAAATTACATCCAATGGACAACATTGTATTAAATTCTAAAAATATATTCTAAATATACTTTAAAACCACTAAAATTAATAATTTATCACTATTAATTATTTTGATTAAAAAAGTTGTTTTTAATTAAAATTTAGTAATTTTCACTATTCATCAGAATATGAAAGTTATCCGAAAAGTACCAAAATTTCACCATAAGCTAATTTCGATATTCCGAATCAAAAAATGAAGTGAATTTTGAAAGATAAAATTTATAAAATTTCAAAAAGTGGGTATTACTATTCATAACGGCTAGTTCTTTATAATATTTTAATAATATCTCATTTAGTGAAGCTCGGTATTGCGTACTACACACGCTATCGTGGAAGGTCGCAATTGCGTGTAATGCAAGCCAAGTCAGGGATGTGTATAGTGAAAGCTCCTTTTGGTGTAGCGTACAACACAAGACATCAATAAAATTAAAAATAATATTTTTCATAAAATCTCGGGGTGTTACATCACTATTGTAGTAACATGACATTAAATAAACATATATATATATATATATATAGTTTCTAAATAATATTAATTTATCATATTATTGTCATAATCAACCAAAAAAAAAATACTTAAATCTTTCACCTTACCAAGTGGAGCATGAACAATGTACCAGTTCGTCCTATATTTGAATCAAGAAACAAATCTTAGGAAATTTTAAATATTATAATCCATTCAAGAAAGAAATGATCATCACTTTTTGAAATGGAATTTTAACCCATGTTTCATGATAATAATGATGGGAAGACATGTGTATTGATATTATATTGTGTTTCAATAGGCATATATATACTCTTATGATATATTAAATTATCAAAACTAAAATTGACACCATTTCGTATTGAGTTGCTTAAGAAATCGCTTGGATAAACCTAGGTGAGCCTTTATAAGGACTCAAGTGCATCCCCTTTTTACTAAAGGTTATATACATTTAAAAAGTGTGTTCCCAAAACTATTTTATAGTAGTTTTCCATTAATCAATCATTAACAATTCCATTATATTTCTACAAAATTTTTAACATGAGGATTTTTATGTCATCCAACTCGTACCAACTGCAAACAATGAAAAGTTTCACTTGGCAGTATAATTCCTCAGCAATCAAGATAAATCACTATAGGATATTAATTATTTATAAAATAATACTAGTATATCAATGTATATTAAATAATATTTATTTCAAACAACATCACAAGGATCCTATAGTGGGAAAACTAAATAAATAAAAAAATTACCCCTTCTCCAACAAACATGGATACTGTCAACTCCACCAGAAAATGAAATAGATCAATTAAACTATCACTGGGTTATTTCTCTAAATAGTATCATTATACATGAAATCTATATATACTCAAAGAAAATATTATATATTACAGTGTTAAGTTTATACCAATAAATAGGATTTACTCAATGACCCCAATAAACCCATAATATAACAATTTCAAGGATGTTTTTGTTAGTGTAAGTGGATCATGGTCCCATTCATGTTATATATTTAAAGTCTACGCATGCATTTTTGGATTTTTTGTCAATATAAATGCATGTTGGATTTATTAAACATTCTATGTTAAGCCCCAACAAAGATAAGTGATTGGTTTGAGGGGGGATAGATATAACAACCCTTGTAATTTGAATATTAAATAAATTTAATAACTTATAAATATTCATGAATTAGATATTACAGAGGTATATTCATTATAATAATAATGAATAATTTTTAGACAAATGTGAGACGTATTTATTTCAAATTAAATTGGGTTTTGAGGCATTTCATGGTTTTATTTTTCAATATAAATTATTTTTTAGAAATTTTATCTAATTAATGGTTATCATTTTCAAAATATAAGTCTAAAAATTATCATAGGGTCAAATTTTGGAATTTATAAGAAAAGAATAATATTTTTTGAATAGTGAAAATATATGTTTTCATTAAACTGTAGTTTTTTAATTGAGAAGTCTGGTTATTATTCAAATTGATGTTAAATTAATAAAAATATCTTCTAATTATAAATAATCTAATTAATTACATATGAATCACCTTTATACATTTTTTGTTATAATTTCATTTTTTTTCATAAAAACACTTTTTCCTAAAAATAGTTTTCCATTTTTTTTAAAAAAATTATTAAAATAAATTCATGGAACATGAATTTTATGAAATAGAATTCATTTTTGTATTTAATAGGTAAAATTTATCTAATGTTAATTTTTTTTTACTTTTTTTGAAGATGTTAATTTTTTTGTGCATTCAAAAAAATATAGTATTTATGAATTACGATATGTTTTATGATATATCCAAGACCAGAATATGATATAAAAATTTAATAAACTAATATAAATAATAATTCAATGAAATAAAATAAAAAATAGTTTTATAATAATTCAAAAGATATAAATTATAATTTATTTCTGGGAAATATGAAGATCATTTCCAATTCTGACGTAGTTCTTGCACAGCACTGAAAAAGTCCAATTTTTTGCCTTATATACAATATCAGATCATTTATAGGTATTTGATCAACTTGGTTAATAAATACTAATTATTAATTATTGGTTTTCTATATAAATACCAATTTTTGAGTAATATAATAAGTTAATTATTAAAATACTTGTGCAATTCTTATGAATGGAGAAAATGGTAAAAATAAGATTTTAAATAAGTTGTTAATATATAGATGTAAGTAAATATAAATACATAATAAATAATAATTTTTAAAATGAACCTAATTAATTTATATTTATTATTTAATTTTTTTTAAAAAATTGAATGATAGAATAATTACTTGAAATACTTACATAACAATAACACAATTCTTGTGTAAAAAGTACAAAATTCTATAAATTAATTTAAAAACTAGAAATGTAATATTATTTGGGTGAGTTTAGTGTTACTTGAATTTTATAGATAGATATAATAAAAGTTTTATTTTTTAAAAGTTTTTTATTCTATTATTATCTTGGGAACACTAAATTCATATCAAATGATTAGTTCCAAAAATGACATTAATGATATTTTATAATGATAAATGTTTTATTTAATCATTTAAAATTTATAAAAATATTATCCATTCCAAATTGAATGTTATATAGTTTAATTTATCACCCATGGTCTATTTATGGGACACCTGTCCTTTTATTGTAACTTTATTATTCACTATTCAAAGTGGTTTGGGACCAAGCATGCATGGTCACCCAAAATTGTATTAAAATAAAACAATGCATTATAAGGGTGGTTTAAAAACCCATTACAAGGGTGGTTTATAATAAATTAAAAATATTACTTACCTTTGTTTTGAGTATTTTAGTTTTTAAAATTGGGTTTTAATTAAACTAGACATGTCAATATCTAAAAACAAATTACATATATGTTCAAAAGGATATTTTAATGTTTTTGATGATAGAAATGAAAGATTCTATGTGTTACATATATGTTATGGTCATTGGAAATTATTTATGAAGATATGTGAGGCTGATATATCTCATGTTGACTAGTGAACCCGATATAGGTCCTTAATTATTTTGGTAATGATTATGTTATCTGGATAATTATATTGGATGTTTAATGTATTAGTTATTTAAATTGTAAGGGTTTTTATGAGGGTACAATTAAGATAAAATCCTAACAACCATACATGTAATTTCTATGATTTCTAATTCATTTTAATGGAAATCATTTGACTTCAAAATATAAGCTAACTGTTTTTTAAATAATGATTATGTCCTTTTAGAGTAAAATTTAATGTTTTATCAAAAAAATTTTCTATGGGTTCTCATATATTATAAGAAACCCTGATAATTTTTATTTTTTAATTTTATGTATTATTATAATGTTTTTTAGGAAAAACATTTGGTAGTCAAGCTAACATCATGAGTAGGTCAAATGAATATTTGATATCAATGATTATTTTGTTAAAGGAAAATCTCTTTTATGACATTATGATATTAAAATGGACTAAGAGGTTTCTTTATTATTTTTAAGTCCCTTAATATGACTTTTATTCTCAACCCACATTTTTAAAATGTTCATCACATGTTTTATGGATGATTACTAACAAACAAGAATCTATGTTGCTGGTTATAATTATTATTCAATAAATGAAATCATTTTTTTAATAAAAAGTATTTTGTTAGGGGAAATTGAAACTGAGTTAAAGAGGAAGCTTCACAATATATGAGTTTGTTATGCAAGAGTTATTATCTATTTATCTAAAACTTTAGACTAAAAATATTCTCAAAATGACAAAATGTGAATTCTTTTCTAATGATTCAATTTACAGATTATGTAAGGTTGGGTCCTTAAAAATGGATTCAGAGGAAAGGATTAGATAAGTTTTAGGAATTGGATTAGAAAAAATTAGTTCTAACCTTCTATATAAGTCTAATATAATGATATCATCGTCATGTTTAGGTAAAGTATATATTGTGTGATTTTCTAGCAACCAAATCCATGTCGGGTATAGGAAAGTGGATGGGGATATAGAACAGAGGCACCTAGGGGTAACAACAATGAAAGGGTTAGATTAGGTATTAAATCAATATTCAACGGTGTATGATGATTTGGCCTAAATATTCCCACATGTCTAGAAAATACAATGGGATAATGCATTCATTAATTTAAATTATGTTTATGAACCACTTTGGATAATGAGTGGATTTAAACAATGGGAACCTATAAAAAAATATTGTGATATAAGATAACACTAAAGTGTAATGTGTTGATAAGTATAAGGTTATTCCTATTTTTAATGTTATTAAAAAAAATTATTAAGTTTTATGTCATGGGAATAATTTAAGATACATTTATTATGATTTGATAGATGTTTAATGTATATATAAACCTTAAATTAACATGTGAAAAAGTAATATGAGGAAAAATTCAATTATATTTTTTAAAATAAAGTTTAAAGATATTGATAAACTTTAGGGTTTATATGATATTTTATTTTGAATTAATTATGGGTTATTACAATTTGGTAACATATGTTTTATTTTATAGATGAGCATGGTATTGAAAATAGATTTGGAGATCGAGGGATTACTGTTATCTTAGAAGAAGGTCACTATATTTTTGGGGAAAATTATATGATTAAGGTAAATAACATATTTTTAGATAATATGATATTTTATTGGAGTAATAATGGTTTAATTATATTTTGGACATATATATGATTTTAATGTGACTTCATAGTGATTCAGGTTATTTATGGAAATGATTAGTATATTTTAGAGACTATATAATTAAGGCATTTACATTTTTTCAACATCTGAATTTACGAGTGAAAAATAATAATTAGAAATAAATATCAAATTAATCTCAGAAGATTATGTGATCAAATCCTTCTGATTTTTTGGATTGAAACTTCGTTGGGAATATTTTGAAAATAATTGGTTTATTATATAACAAATGAGAAAAATTGACCTTTGGGTGTTATTTTCAATGATTTAGAGATTACGTTTTTATTAATTAATATAATTTTTTTCATAATTTTAGAATTATCATTCCTTGTGTTGACCATTTTATATTTTTTATTGTTTAAAAATATTAGGAACATCTTTTTATCAAATTATAGAATTATTGTATCATTTAGAAGTGGATTTTAGTATTTCAAGAATGAAAAGTTCTTCTTGAAAACTCAACATTTAGAGCAGTAGATGAGATTGTGTAAGAGATTGATTAAATTATAAAATTATAATCTATCTAGTAGGTATATTATCTTATGTTATTATTCATTAGAGTAAAGGAAATACTCAACTCAATGAAAAATAAATTGAAATAAAAATATTATCCTATTATATTCATTTCGGATTAATTGATGGGCATAATAATATCAATTTGGTTTATATATTTTTTTTATTAACTTTATCATGGTAATTTAATTTCTTGTGGCCAATGTTATTTGTCACTTTCCATCATTATTTGGACATTAATTTTTTCATTCGTATCTGTATTTTCACATTCCAGTAATGTTCTCCAATTTGGAAATCATGTTATGTGTTATTCTAGATGACCTTAAAATTTCCCTTTCCGTGTTTCAAAAATATTTTTTTAAAACTTTTAATTTTGTGGGTTAAAAAAAGGTATTTCGAATTATCAAAAAGTTTTTCCTTTCATGTTTTTATGTTTTATCTTCAAACCCATAGAATTGATTTTGATAATTTTTTAAACACCTTCTATCGAGCACAAGATAAAACTACAAGGATGAAATTTCCAAAAGGGAGAAGAATATAAAAACCTAGTTAATTTTAATTGTTAATAAATTTAGTTACTTATTAATATTCTTGAATTAGTTTTTATAGATTTTTATTCATTATAAGAATAAGGAAGAATTTTCTGTCATATGGAAAAATATTTATGTCTAACCAAATTGGGTTTTCATTCATTTTATGGTTTTATTTTAAAATATAATTTTTACATTTAGAAATTATATTTGATAAATAGTATATAAATTTTCCTATCATCATATCAAAATAACCATAGGGTTAAATTTTGTGATTTCTCTAAAAAGTTTGTCATTTCATTAAATAGTAAAAAATATGGATTTTTTGTAAATCTGCCTTATTTTTCATTGAAAAGTACCATTATTATTTGAATATGAACATTAATTAATATTTATATCCTTTATTTATATATATTATAATTAATTACATATTAATATTCTTTATTCTAGATTTTGGTATAAGTTTATTTTTTGTCTTATTAATGCATTTTTTAAAACTGTTCTTCATTGTGCGTTTTGATTTTATTTTAAAAGAAGATTTTTTAAATTATATGAATTGGATATGATGAAAAATAATTCATTTTTTACTTGTTAATTAAAACATAGACTATTTCAAATTTATGAAATGTTTATTAAAAACCCAATTTGTTTTCTAAATAAATAAAAAAATACAGTTTTTACGAAAGATGATATCTTTTATGATATTTTTAAAAAATTAATTTGATATAAAAATTATTAAATTTATGAAAATAATAATTTGTGATAATATAAATCAAATATTAAATAAAAATAAATTATAAATTATAAATTATAAATTATTTGATGATAAATATGAAAATCATTTTCAGTGGTGACCTAGTACGTGCGTAACAGTGAAAAAATAATATTTTGTCTCCAAAAGAAAATATTTGAGAAGGTAGAGATATATAATAGAATATTTTAATGAATATTTAGTATTTTCAATCATTATTATGGATATATGTATACATCTTTTGGTTATATATCAAGCGACTTATACCAATTCATATGTAATGATTGTGCAGGGATATAAAAATCAAATTAAGTTATTAAATAAGATTTTATTACATAGATGTAAATAATTATACATATTTAATGAATATAGAATTTGATTTAAAAATTAGTTAGTTAATTTTTAATATTTATTTTTCTTTATAATTTTTTGTGATGAAATAATTAACTAAAATACTTATGAAACACTTATATAGTGCTTGTTCAAGCAGTATAAAAATAATGTAAATGAAATTTAAAACTATAAAAAATAGTAATGATTAGATGATTTATTATTTCTAATGAATTTTATTTACAGATTTAAAATATTATGAATTTTTAAATTTTTAATATTTTAATCCCATTGTTATTGTGATTATATTAATGTTGAATTAAAACAATAGGTCCAAAAATGAAATTAATGATATTTCATAACAAAAAGTATTTTATTAAATGATTTAAAATAAATAAAAATCATATCTTCAAAAAAATTAAATATATGTGATTTGATATATAAAAAATAGTACATTTATGGGGTACATGTCACTTTATATTAACATTATTGGCCCCTAAAATGTAAAAAAACATTAATATCATTGTAATCGTCAAAAGGGTTAACATGATGTTAAATCAAAGTGATATGGGTTAAAAATAACATAAGAATGTCCAAATTATATTTTATTACAGTATTTCAATGGATAAATTTTAAATATTTAAAAAATATCAATTTCATCCCACTATTCTGTGAAAATTGATTTATATTAATTTAATACATTATGATATTCCAAGAGTTCCCCTCCCATTAATTATAAGAGGAGACAACCTCTCCTATCATACATACACAAATTTACCACTCTATTTAACTAAATACCTTCCCAAAACTCTCCCCAACCTTCTTATACATGGACTAAATTCTCTAGTATAATCACAATACCAACCTATAATGCTTAAGGTGTAAGCAAAAGGTGGTTTTTTGAAGAAGGGGTGTGACTATTAATTATGCGGTTTCATTTTACTCCATCCTCTACCACATTAAAATATTCTCAAACCACGGTGATAGAATGAAATCAATATATACACTATAATATAATTTTATTATTACTATTCTAAAGTAATTTTTCATCTCCTTTCCAACAAATGTGGAATGACAACGTTGTTGGTGTGTATGTGTAGACTACCCCACCGTGAAAAAATGTGTTTCATCTTCCATCATTGCCTATCATGACTGGTTATAATGATGAATTTAATGAGTATATATATGATATTAATAACATAATATTCATATTTTAAATATATTATATCATCTAATTTCTTACCTTTCTATATGTTGAAAAATGATAATGTCGTTCATCCGTACATGTGGATTACAATCTCTATAAAGCTATGGGATTTGTTTTTTTTATAACCACATAACATGGATGATATATATTTATATTTGAAGAAATAATATAATATTTTGGATCTAATCTTTATTCTATACAGGTAAAATAATACTTACCTTCATTTTCTCATGTATTATAAAAATGGAAATGTTACTCAAGAGTATATACGACCTACCATCTCTATAATCACAACATAGTTTATTTTTCTGGACTATAAGTAATTGTTGGATTTAAAAGATTAATTCATCTATAAAAATGATATTATTATTATTACTATTATTTTGAAGATAAAATATTTACATCTTTGACCATAGTCATCTTACGGAGGATATTTTTGGATTTATGAGTTGAATATCGTCCAAACATTCGATGTGATTTTAAATGATGAAATAATTCCATATAACATGGTAATAAATAAACTAAAAGGAATAATAAACATGAAAAATTTAATTTATAGTTTAAATAATTAAAATAATTTTATTACTCATGACGATAAGGAATATATGTTATGAGTCAGACCCAATATAAGGGTAACATTACCTTAGAACCTCATTTTATATGTTTTAAAGATTTATTTTATAAATCCTCTACATCCATGTACATATTCGTAAAAATTATTTTATGGATTCATTTATTTGGTAATTAATAAATTATAAATTACATTTTAAGTAACATTTAAATTTCGTTAAATGGTTTTGAAAAGAAAATGATAACATATTTTATAAGGAACATTTTGACATTTATTTCAAAAAAGGAAAAAAATGTTTTATTTGAATGTATATAGTGGTAATGGTTTTTCCCACCACAAAAACTTTTATTTAATGTATATATTATCTTTCAATATTCTGGGACATTATCAAACAAAAACCTTCATTACATTTTTATGGGTATTTTTGTTTTGAAAATTGGGTTTTAATGGAAATAGATATATTAATATCCAAAAAAATGTTTTATTTGTGGGTCTAAAATGATATAATTTTATAAGTTTGATGATTGAAACTATTTTTTATGTGTTTCATGAATTTTATAGTTATTTTATTTTTTTTATGATGAAGGTGAGCCTAGTGTAACACATTATTATTAGTGAGCCTAATGTTGCTCTTCAACGAATTGGGTAGAGGTTCTGTTCTATAAAAATTATATTTGAAGTTGACCATATTCATTATTAAAATTGTAAGGGTTCTTTTAAGGGTTGTATAAATATGATTTAACAAGGACGATACAAGAATTTTTTATTCTTTCTAATCTGTTTTCATGGAAGATGTTTTATTTCAAAGGGTAAGCTAATGATCTTTTTTTTGAAGGAATGATTATTCCCTTTTGGGTAAAATGGAATATTTAAAAAAAAATTATGCATTCTATTGTTTTCTATTATACCCTTATTATTATTATTATTATTTTTCTTTCTATGTATTATTATAATGAAGTTTATGAAATATGTTTTCAATGAAACTGATATCCTATGTAATTAAAATGATTATTTGAGAACAAGTTTTATTATTTTAATGGAGAAATATCTTTTTTGATCTCATGGATTTAAAATGAAATAAAAAAATTATCATTTTTTATGTCCCATAATGATCTTTTAGTTCTCATTCGTAAATTTAAATTATTTTCATATGGTTTTAGGATGAGTGAGAACAAAGAAGAAGTCGTGTTGAAAGTTAAGGTTTTTCATGAAGAGAAAACATGTTTCATTATAAAATTATGAAATTGGGGAAGAAATGATATTGAGTGTAACTATTCACTTCATAATATATGGGTTTGTTATGTATTACTTTTGGCCTAATTTTATAAAACTCAAAACTGAATATATCTTCATGAATAAAAAAGTGAATTATTTTCTAACGATATAATTTATGGGTAGATTAAGGATTGGTCCTTATAGTTGTTATCAGGGGAATGGTTTAGATAAAATTTCAGACTATGATTAAAAATCATTGGTTATATCCATAAGGTTAAGTATAAGATAAGGATGAAATCCTCAAGTATGTTTTGAAAGTAAATATTGTGTATTTTCTCAGTAATGAAATGTGTTTTTGAAAGATTAAAAGTATATGCTAATTTTACATAGATACATGTAGGGGTAATGACTCTAAAATGGGTGGAATGGGTATCAAATTAATCTTCCCTAGTGTATAATGAGTGGGCTAACACTACACACCTTAATAGACACTCTAGTGGGATAATTATTTTGTTATTTCACATTCTCTTTTTGAACCACTATAAATAATGAGAGTATAAACCCTGATAGAAACCTATGATAAGCCATAGTAATATGGGATTGTCTTAAAGTTTCATGGGTTTCCTATGTCTAAGTTGGATCCTAAGATTAATGGAATAAATATACCTTTTATGTTGTATGAGATTTAAATTCTTTGGGATACATTAATTGTATTTTTATTGATGTTTTATGTATATATAACCCTTAAATTACTAGGTTAAAAGTTATTTGAAAAAAAACCCATTTATGGTAAAAAAAAGTTATTAGATAATCTGTGATGTTATTATCAGAATAAAAGATCAATTATATTTAGTGATCATAAAGGATTTTTATGTGTATTTATTGTAATTCAGGTTATTTATTGAAATGGTTAGCATATTTTGGAGATTATATGATTACAACATATTATTTTTTGGTTATATAAATTTATGACTGACTAATAGTGGCTGGAGATATATGTTAAATTAATCTTGGAAGAATCTATGTTCAAATGCCTCTAATTTTTGGGTATTGAACCTGTTTAGGAATATTTTTGATGAATTTTAAGGATATTTATTTATTGAATTATTTAATTTGGACATTGGGTGTTATTGTTGATGATTTAGAGATTAATGTTTTATTTAATCATAATAAATTTTATTCGTTTGGAAATTATAATACAGTGTGCTGAACATTTTGGTTTTTGTTATTGTTTAAGGATAGGGGTAATATATTTTTATCCATATATGAAATTATGTGATCAATCAGAAAATGATTTTTGTGCTTAAAAATTGAAAAATCCATAATCAATACTCATCATTTAAGAAGAAGAATAAGATATTTTTTCAAATTTATTAATGGATGAAATTATAATTTTAAATTAAGTGTATTTCCTTATGTTCTTAGTCAATATGGTAAAATAAATCCTCTACTCTTGGAAAATGATCTTGAAATAAAAATGTTATCAGATTAAATTTATTTATAATGAGATTAATGGTATTTTTTCATATATATTTGTTTTATTGTTATTTGGTCATTAAAATTATCATGATTATTCAATTTCTTATTCTAAATGATATCTATCACTGTCTATTAGTATTTGGACATTAATTTTATCCTTGACGTCCATATTTTTACTTCCCACGAATGTTGTCAGATTTGGAATTCTAGTTATGTGTTTTTCAAAAAGTCCTTCATATTTCCATTTCAGTATTTTCATGAATAAATTTTATTAACCATTTCCACAATTTGGGTTTCAAAAAAATTTATTTTTACATATTTTTTTAAATTTCATTCCAATATGTTTTACCTACTATTACTTGTAAGTGATTTGGAAAATTTTTTATACCCTCTCAATCGGGCATGAGATAAATTATAAGGATATACTTTCTAAAAGGGGGGAGAATGTAACAACTCATGTATTGATAATAGAAAATAAATTTTATGACTTATTAATATTCATGAATTATATTTTATAGATTTATATTTATTATATCAATAATGGTTAGTTTTCAATCAATGATAAAGAAGAATTATTTAAAATCAAAGTGGGTTTTCGTTAATTATATGGATTTATTTAAAAATAAAAATTATTTTTTTTATAAATTATTTTTTAAAAAATGATATAATTTTATATTTTATCATATCATAACTATATCATGATGATTTTTTCGATTTTTTCTAAAAATATATATTTTTCAATGAATGGTGAAAAATAATGGTTTTTGTAAAATAGTCTTTTTTTCATTGAAATTTACCTTATGATTTTGGAATGATTATAAATAAATATTACTTTCCTTTATTTATAAATAATATATTTAATTACATATTCTTCATCATTATTCTTTCTTTTTATATTAGTTATTTTTTGGGGGATAAGAATGCATTCTTCAAAAAATTGTTTTATATTGAATTTTATAAATTAATATTTAATCTAATTTATGTCACTTATAATATTTGAATTTATGGAATTATAATAAGATTTATAATTCATTTTTTGGATTTTTTAAGGGTTGTTTTTTGATATTTTTTTAAAGAGGTTAAATTTGTGTTAAATAGTAAAAAAATACAGTTTCTATGAAATACGATATCTTTTAAGATATATCCAAGTCATAAATAGGACATAAACATTTATTATAATAATTGGAAAAAAATATATGATAATATAATTTGAATGTTATATAAAAAAATTCAAAAAAATTAAAGTAAAATTTACTTCATAATAAAAAGAAAATCATTTTCAATGACGTAATAAGTGTTTACGTAGCACTAAAAAATACATATTTGGTTTAATGAAGACAATATTTTATATGGAATAAGTATATTATACACTTGGTTAAAAAATATGAATTATTGTTGATTATTTTGATCGATATATATAAATTTTGGAGATATATAACAAGCTACTTATTTGATTGCTTGTTCAATTCCAGTGCAAGGATAAAAAATAAAAAAAATGTTATGTTTTTATGACATAGATGTAAGTAAATATTCATATTTAATATATATATTATTATTATATCAATCTTAAATAATTTATGTTTTTATTTTTTACTGAGAAATAGTTGTCTTAAATTCATTAGAAACACTGAGATAATGCTTGTTTAAATAGTAGAAAAATCATGTAAATAATATTCAAAACATTAAATGTAATATTGTTTTGGTGATTTATTATGTCCCATTGATTTTATAGATAAATATAAAATATTAGATATGTTTTAATTTTTTAAATTCTAAATCAACTTTTAACATGATTTCATTACATTCAAATTAAATGATGTGCTCCAAAAATGAAATTAAGGATATTTTATAATAAACAATAATGTACTAAAACGTTTAAAATTCATAAAAATACAATATTTTTATAAAGAATTTTATTTGGTTTAATTTAGCATTCATTTTCCATTTATTTTTCATTTTTCCTTATAAAGCTTCTTTTTCACCCATATTGTGTAGAACACTTTCATATCAAAGTAATATGAGAAAGGGTTGAAGCCATGGGCTATTAAAATAATGTGATATGGTTGAAAACATCACCTAAACATATAAAAACTTTATCAGATGAGATTTTTTAAACTCAATATAGTCCAATATTACAAATATATCAATATAGTTCCACTTTTCAATGAAAATTAATTTCTATTGTTTTTATACTTTAAATAAATAACAAGAGTGCCCCTCTACTCAATATAAAAGGGAACCTCCTATCCTATATTCCTCACATATTTTAGAAACTATATTTTGGAAAATAAATTCTTCATTTTTTTAAAAAAACTTCTATAGATGACCTAGATTATATGGAATGATAATAATACCAAACTATAAGTCTTATGGTGTCATAAAAAAGTGGTTTTTTGAAGAAGAGATATAATTATTATTTGTGCGTTTTCATTTTACTTATTTTTATACCTCCTAAAATATTCTTAAAACATAGTGATTTGATAACATAAATATGTAATATATAGTGAAATTTTATTATTACTCTTTTATAGCCATTTTTTATTTCATTTTCTAAAAAATAGGAAACAAAACTTCATTCGTGTGTACGTGTAGACCACCACCTCTGTTAAGTGATGCGTTTTGTTTTTCATCACTATCTATCACAAATAGTTTTTATAGATTTTTAAATATAAATATATATAATATTACTTAAATATTTATTATTATTTAAATAAACTATATAATCTAATTTCTTACCTTTCCATCCATTGAAAATTGAAAAATATGTTCGTACTTACATGTGGATTACTACCCCTATGAAGAAATGTGATTTTTTTGTTAAAACATCACATCAACATTATATATGTCTATTTAAATTAATAATATGACATTAATGATATAATAATTATTATGGAATGATAAAATAATAATTACAGTCTTTCCATCATTTTATTGAAAATTGAAATGTTACTCATGCATTTGCACGATATACCATTTCCATGATTATAATGTAGTTAATTTTTTATAACCATACCTTAGGGCCAGTTTAAATAGGTTAATTAACATATATAAATAATTATTATTTCATGATTATTATTCTATATATGATAAAATAATTTCCACTTTTACTATAATCTACTTACCAAATTAAGTTATGATAAATGGGTTGAATATTGTCAAAAACATCCAACATGATCTTAATAGATTATGAAATTCTATATAAAATGGTAACAACAAAAAATCAAAGGGATAATAATGTTGAGAAAGTTTCCTAATCAAGTAAATAACTAGTAAAATTTTCTTATTCAGGATGATAAATAATGTATTTGATGTGTCAGACTCGATGTAAGCGTCCCTTTACCAAAATCCATCATTTTAAATATTTTAAAGATTGTATTTCTAAATATTTTTCTTCTATGTACATATTCCTAATATAATATTCTTGATGTATTTATATTCAAATAAAATAATTATAAATTATAATTTATTTATATTCTGAATTTTATTCAACGGTTTTCAAAAACTATCATTTAATTTATTTTATACAGAATGTTTTAACTTTCCTTACGAAAATAAAATATAATGTTTTAATTTAATATATATGGTTAAAAGGAATTTTTTATGCCAAAAATGTTGTTTAATTTATTTACTATATTAAAATATTCAATGTTATCATAAAATAAAACCCATAATTATTTTTTTTGAGGTATTATAGTTTTAGAAATATTGTTTTAAATGAAAGGGATATAGAAATATCCAAAAATGATTTACTAATGGGTTCAAAAGTATATTTTTATAATTTTGATGATGTATATGAAGTATTTTATGTGTTTAATGCATGTTATAGTCCAAGGATATTGTTTATAATAATGGTTGAGCCTAATATCCATCATGATGATGGGTGATCCTAGTATAGTTATCCAACGTACTGGGTAATGATTATGTTTTCTAGATAATTGTGTTGGAAGTTAACCATATTTATTATTCCACTTGTAACAGTTCTCACAAGTCTTATAATAATATTATTTCCTAATTAACCATCGTGAATTTTATATTCTTTATAATTAGTTTTCAAATAACTCATTGGATTTCAATATCTATCCAATGATATTTTGTTTTAAAGAGATGATTAAGCCCATTTAGGGTAAAAATGTATATTTTTAAGAAAAGTGTTTTCATTGGGCTCTAAAGATTTCAAGGAAACCCTCATGATTATGATTTCTCATTTATTTTTTTATAATGGTGTTTAAGAAAAAAATATTGTTAGTGAACCTAATTTCATATATATGTAAAATGATTATTTGAGTTCGATGTTTATTATGTTAAAGTTATACTCACTTTTCTAATCTCATGTTTTTTAAATGTACTAATGAGTTTCTTTATTATTTTTTTCACTTAATAAATTTTTTTCTCATAGCACATCTTCTAAATGTTTTTTCATAGGGTTTAAGGATGGGTAATAAAAAATAAGTTGTAATGTTGAATTTTATAAGGATTTTTCATGAAAATAAAACATGTCACATTTTAAAAGTACGATAATGGGGGAAAATGGATACTGATTGAAAGTGTCAACTTTTAAATATGTGTGTTTTTTAGGTAAGACTTATGAAAAAATTGAATAAAACTCTAATATAAAAGCATAATAAAGAATAATTAAAGTGAAATATTTTCAAAATATTTAATTGATGTATTTTTTATGGCCATATCCTTTTAATAGACCAGTTAAAATTATAAATAAATCAAATCATAGAAAATATAAACATGCATGATATGTAGAAAAATAAATTAATAACATAATATATTTTTTATAGGATAAGATAAAAGTGATCTTATTTTGACTATCTATACCCATATACTCCTTCTTTGCTTTTATATTCACTAATAGACTAAAATTTTGATGGGGAGTCACAATCCAATTACATGATACTTTTTATATTAGTGTAACTGTCACAACACATGATTTAAATGTGGAGTCAAAAAATGATTGAATCATGTACCATTTATAAAAGTATGACTTTGTAATGGAATGAATTAATTTTATAATTTAAAATCATCAAAGAAGTTGAATTATATCTCAAAAAATGATAAAAATAAATAAAAAATATACAAAAGAACCATTCAAGGAAGAAGATATAGAAAAATTTTAGCATAAAAAGAAGTTTTTGAGAAATCTAGTAGTTTTCAGTCCATGGAAATAATTTTAAAGAATGATTTTGTTCTTCTTTGAGAGTAATTTAATAGTTTTAAAAAAGTTCACACAAGATCACTTGTAAATGTACACATATGTATTTTATATAACTTTTCACTACTTAGTCTGTACATCTTTGGTCCCCTTTAAATAAAACATTAAAATTGGTGTACATCCTCTATAACAGCTATCAAAATACAATATTATATTAAGAAATTAAGAATATTTTCTATAATTATCATAGTTGATAATGAACTAAGAATACACAGTCAAGTTTTCCAAAATATCATCTATTAAAGAAACTACATTAATTTTTTTTTATTAATTTGAAAATAAACCCCATAATAATCATATTTGAACAAATATTCAAAATAATTTAAATAATCTTATAAATCTAAAAATTTAGTATCCTTTGTAATAATAGTTTGAATATTTTTCCAAAAAAAACTATCATGTCAAAACATAAGACTAAAACATTGTTTAATACATAATAAATATTTTAAAAACAATGAATATGATTGTTAGATTTAAATAATAACTTAAAATAAAATAAATCATGTAAATTATCCCAAACAATTATCAATATGCGAAATGATAATTAAAATATTAAAATATTAAAAATATATATAAGTATAAAAAATCATTCAATTTATTTGAGTATTTGAGAGGTGATATATCATCTGAAAAAAATCAATATTTCATATGAATGTTATAAACATCACTTGAAAAAAAAATATTCAAAAGATAATATTTGTCTATGATATTTCAAATTATTTTATACATTTAAAATCATCATAATATATTAAAACAGAAAAGATTGTTTTCCAATGAAAATCTATTTTCATAAGACAGAATGGTTTTCAAGTGGTTTAATATTTTCATATGGTTCAATCTTAAGGTACATCCTCATCAATGGGTAAATTCTGTATAGAGTAAAAACATATAAATTTTTTAAAGTAAACTATTGTAATAAAAAATTATTTAACAATATAGAATAAAGAAAAAAATATCAATCATCATTATTATTTTTTATAATAATTTAATGTTTTAATATAATAATATATAATAAAAAAAGAATTTTTAATTATAAAAAAACATATAAGTTATAACCAATACACTCAATAGTAAACCCCTTTTTAATAATTACAAAAGATAACATAATTACAAAATTTCTCCCAATATTTTAATCGGTTTAAAAGAACAAAACTATGTTTAATTTTTAGTTTAAATTTTTCAAATAAAATAATGATTAGCCCCTCTTTTGAAAATACTAAAAAAAATAAAAAACACCACTCTCCCTTAAGGTTTTAAGAACTATTCATAAGAAAATAATTCCAAAAAAAATATCCCATTAATAGTTATATTGATTTGAACTATATATGTTTTTTAAATCACTTATTCCATTTCTAAACATATAAGAAATTTATTAATTGAAATTACTGCATGATTAAGATGATTTGAAATACATTTTTATAGTTTATTTTAAATGTGACATTAAATTTAGTAATTTTGACATAAATAAGAATATTTAGAGAAAACATACCATTAAAATAATGGAAAAAGTTAAAAATATTTAAAAAAATTAGAATAAATATTGATAACATCATTGAAATTGTATATTGTTTCATCTAAAATATGCAAATTAGTAATTATAAATTTTTTAAATAGTTTATGTATGAAAATAGATTCGATATAGTCACCATGAAAACAATAATAATGAAATAGTTAAAACAATTAAGAACCTAATAAGATTTCATCAACGAAAGTTGATTTCTTGTTTTAAAAAATTTCACTATTTCAAAAGGTTTAGTAAAGATATCATCCATATAATTATCAAATGAAAAAAATTCAAGAAAATTGTAACCTTTATTAATATGATATCTAATAAAATGAAATCAAATTTCTATATATTATGTTTTATAAATATGTAATGGTTCCTTTGAAATTAAAATAATATTAGTGTGAACATAAAAAATAGTAATGTTATCAAAATATACAATAAAATTTGTCAAATTTTACTTAATCCATAACCAATTAAAATAATGATAACATAAAACTATATATTCACCTTAAACTATGCATGAAATTTTTAATTATTTCTTTGAGACCTACGAAAATGACCCATTTTTTATGTTATCGATATTTCAATAATATAATCTATAAAATTTGAATCAAAATTACTAAACAAATAAAAATAATATCCAGAATAAAAAAATCTAAATTTTAAAGTTCCAATAACATATCTAATGATTATTTTGTAAAGATTTAAGTTATAATATAGAGGGTCATCTTGAATTTCTCACAAATTAATAAAATAAACATAATATCAGGACTATAAGAAGTTAAATAAAGTAATCTACCTATCATTACACTAAAAGTTTTATCATTAATATGCATTACTATAACATATGAATCTAATTTATAATTAGAATTCATATGTTATTTAAATGTTTTACAAGAATCAATAACAAATATTTTAACCGACTCATTAACATATATAAATTCATTTAAAAAAATATTCACTTTTTTATTTAATAAAAATTAAACCATAAAAATCATAATTCTCCCATGAGTCTGAGGTCCAATTAACTAGTGATTAAATTATTAAATTAATTACAATGAAATTAAATGGTTTAATATAATAAAATTTTAGAAACAAAAATAAATACGATTAAAATTACATTATAAATATTATTAATAAAAAAGTATGATCTGCTTTAAATTTACGAAAACTATTTTTAAAATAAAATTGAGACAACCATCCATAATAATCTCCATGATATTTCTTAATTCTATATATTGTTTTATATAACTTAAAACCTGATTAATAATTATTTCTTTTTCAAAAAATGGTGGGTTTTTAATATAATCTTCATTAGAAATATATTAATTTAAGAAATAAATGTAAACATTAATAGGATTTAACTTTCAACCTTGAAAATATACAAAATCTAATGAAATTATAATAGATTCAATCCTAGAAATAGGTGAAAAAAATTTAATCTATACCTTCATCTCTAAAATAACCTTGTGCAACTAATATAGCCTTATTACTTACAATTTTTCAGGACTTGATTTTTTTTTCAAAAATTAACTTTATTTCCAATAATATGGTTATTTTGAAAGAATTTAATTTATATATAAAAATATTATTAATAAACTGATTATGTTCACCTCCTATATAAAAAACCCAATTATAATCTTTTAATGCTTCATTAATATCATTTTGTAAACATTTTAAAACAAAAAAAATAAAATTAGAAAAAAATAGATCTCCAATCATTACTTCTAGAAATAACATTTCTAATATCATAATTAATAGGGTGATCACTATGTGTTTTTCAAGGAATTGAGAACAGATTGAGAAGGAATATTCCCCCCACAACTGATATATTATTTTAGGGATTATTTTATCAAAAATTAAATTATCTATATTTTTTCTCAAGGTTAGATAAATTTAAATTCTGTTTCACATTATTTTCATCAAATTTAACATTAAGAGAGTATTATTCAATCATAGTTCTCTTATTATAAACTATACAGTCTTTTACTAATATTGTAATAGCCAAGAAAATTTTATTTATCAGGTTTAACAACAAATTTATGAAAATTATATTTAGTATTTAAGAAAAAAATATTACATCCATAAACTCTATGATAATCAACATGAGGATTGTATTCATTCTAAAAATCGTAAGAGGTTTTCCTTAAAATGGTTTGAATAAAACTATATTTAAAATTTAAAAATAATTAAAAATAACTTTAACCCATGAATACTTATAGAAACTGTATTAAATTAATATATTTCTATCCATTGCAACTAGGGTTTAATTAATTTTTTAGCAAATCTATTTTTTGTAGAAGTTTTTGGTGATTAAAATCATTTAAAATGCCATTATTTTCTTAGAATCATTTAAATTATTTGTTATAAAATTCATATTTTCTATTTATATGAATGAAAAAATCATTACGTTTTTTTCATTCTATAATAAATTACATGAATAAGTAAATATTAATAAATAATAACTTTTATGAGAGAAAAAATATACCCATTTTAATCTACTATAAATTAGATGTACACAAAAATTTAAATTCCTAAATATTATCATGTGTGTGTAATATTACATTATATATAGTTTTCATTTAATATCATTATATGGTGAATGAATATTATCATGCATATAATTCTTGAATAATAAGATAATAGATTTAAAATTAAATTTATATTTCAAAAGATCTTTTGAGGAAAAAGTGGTTAACCAAAAAAGTCACAAAAAGTTCATTAAATACAAAAGTAATTAACATATTATTTAAAATAAAGACTAATATTATTGGAAACAACTACCATATATAATATATATTGAACTAAAATTATATGAATATCTAGATCATCCATGATAGTATATTCAAAATGATTGGCCATCTTGTCCAAGGTCTTAATATATTCCTACAAATTGATCTTTATTTCATTGAAAAATCAAACTAAATTGGAATTACTTTGTATCCACAACCTTTGATATTCATTAATGTCAAATCAAATCATTATCTCATATATTTTATTGAATACTTATTCTAGAGAATTGATCTAGAAGGATCCTTCTAAAATTTCTTCCTTAGAGTGGAGAATGGTTTCAAAACATTTCCCATTTTATGCTTCCACATTTCCATTAATTTTTTTTTCAATACATCAGTAGGCTCTAATTTAGGGTCACACATAGTGACGTTTCCATCACTCTCCATTTTTATTATATCTTGATCACTTAACTAACCACATATCTGATTAACACCTTAAAAAATTGTCGATTCACCCACTGTTTTCTCCCCCATTCTTTTTTTCCTTTCATGAGGATTTGTTTACAATGGTTTTGGTAAATTCGAGTAATATTTTGAAGCCCTTGTTCTTCCCCTAATGAATAGTAAAATTACTATAAAAAAATATTATATTTATTTTCCTTCATCAAGATAGAACCATACATCATGACCCTTTGGGATTCCAGCTCATAGTCCATCATTATTTCCTTGGGGTCTTATTCATATTCCATAATTGGTTTGGAGTCTATTTCTTTGTCACAAAGCTCAATATCCTTCTTGAACCAACATTATTTCAAATTCATATTTGAATATATGGTTTTCATCCTTCAGGATCAATATTCTCCCTTTTAATTCTATTCATTATTGAGAAATAGTTTTCTAGATGGATTGGCATTGAAAAGTCCCATAGTTTAGGCAACCCCTATCTCAGAGTCAATGCTGCTTAAGACCAGGAAAATCCTATATCATAGATACCAACCTTCCACAATCATGGGTTTTAATATATTATATATATATATTTATATATATAGATATATATATATTTGAATGTGCATGAGATAAATATTCTAGATAAATTTAATCTGATGTAGAGACCTATATAACTTCTCCCAAATATTTTTATTTTCATTTATTTATTAAAATGAGTTCAATGAATAAATAACCAACATACTAGAAAACATGGTTTTCATTATAAAGCGGGATCCTTGATATTTATCCTTAAAATGTAATTTTTTATGAATAGATAATAAATGTCTCTAATTTTGGAAAACGAATAAATTGTTTGTTTATTTGTTACATTTATTTAAAATTATTGTTTCTTAATTTTTTACGATATATTAATATAATGTATTCCTACTCAAATTATAATTTACTTCATGGATAAATCCATGCAGGTCATGATAGGGTTAGTATTATAAAATTTAGTTTTCATCAACTATGACCTTGGTTTATTATTTATAGTTATGAACTTGAGAATATTTATTTAATATAGTTTGGGACTATTAGGTGTTAGAGTGATCATGAATTAAATTCTCTCTCGAGTAATGAACCTTGTGCAGAGGGACATGGGTAAGCCCACATACTGAACTAGAGGTTATTGCATGTCTATAAAGGTGAATGAGGTTGGATATCTATTTATCCAAACTTAATCATATTGAGATTATAAATTTCATATAAATTCATTACATTAAATTAGCAGTTCATATACCATATATAAGTAATGAAATTGGTTATGTATTAATATAGTCGAAATCTATTTCTGAGTAAGTAAAAAAAACTTCTGGGTTGTGTATATTGTTACAAATTAATATGGTGTGAAACCATTAATTTGGTGGTTCGAATATGGATTTCCAAATCAAATTCATTGTAATCATGCATTCATAAATGGAATAAAACATTAAAATGTAAATATAACATATTATGTAATAGTTATGAATTTAAGATGCATATTTTTTATATTAAATCAATGGTACATTAAATGAAATCCCAATAAATACAAAGTGTAAGATTCCTTCAAAATTAACAATTTTTAAGACATAATTAATTAAAATTGTCAGGTTTTACCCTAGCTGGGTGCCCATGAATTATCTTGTGTAAGGAAAAAACGGTGATAGATAACACTTGATTTTACATTGGTATGTTCATCCCTATTAGAGTGAAATTTGATTATATTTTATTATTAAGTTATTGGCTCTTTAATTGGGTTAATTGTTTTTGGAAACCCACAGGAAGTATACCATAGGTATAAAGTGGAGTGAATCCATATAATGGATTTTAATAAAGGGTTATTCAATCATCTATCCAATAGTTACAACTACTATGATTGTGATTTTTTTCAATAGAAATAGTTATGTTGTGAGTGTAATGCACGAGTAGAATCATTTCTTAGTAAAAAGTGTATCATGGTTCAATAAATGTATATGGTTTATGTGTTATTCATTTTGAGTGGGATACTTTTAATTTAAATCCATTAATGAAATGCTATAATACTTGATACTCCCAAACAGATAAGTCATTTTTGTAGATCAGGAAATATTTCAATATAATCATACTAAGAGAATTAATAGTTATGAAAAATAAATATTAAAATATTTATATCTATGATTGTGAATTATTCTCAAGGAGAAACTTTTAGAGTACCCAAATGTGAATGTTATGGAAATCAATTTCTCTAAATATGACTCTTGGGTATCATATACTGGGTGAGAATCAAAAATTTATTCTAACAAACATAAACTCGGAGATATGATAGAATTGATAAAGGGTAAATTGGATCATCATGCTTTTAATGGAGAAGGATTTGTTGCATCAGAGGTTGGCACTTGTGATCTGATTTTACAAATGGATTGATACTAGAATTGAAAACTGTTATTAGGTTCATTCTATAAATCAGAAATTTATATCTATATATTTTTTGTATATTATGGGTTTTTTATTTTTTATTAAGTATAAGTGTTTTTATATTATGTCATTGTGAATATGATGAATGGTTTATATATTCTTGATATGGATAATCATATTTATAACATTCAGAATAAGATGATTAGAGTGCATTCTAATCCCACCAAACTTCAGAACTTCCCTTTAGACATATAAATGTTAACTTCATTTAATAAATCCCTAAAGTTATATTATAATATTCAATAATACTAGAATCATTTGTTACATGAAAATATTTTTTATCACAAAAATGACCAATTCATATTTTTAGAGAATGTGTGAGATGATTAGTTGACTATTAGATATTATACATAGTGATGTGCATGGACTAATGAGTATGAAATTAAATGGTTCTTTTAGGCACTTTGATAATTTAATTGATGACTTTAGTCAGTATGGGTATGTGTTTCTAATGAAATACAAGTACCAAATTTTTGAAAAGTTTGAATTGTTTTAGAAAAAAGTAAAAAGTAAAATGGTAAAAAGTATTAAAGTTCATCTATCATATTAGAGTGGTTAATATTTTTTCCATGAATTTATAAATAATCTAAGAGATTGTTGAACTATTTCAAAACTCACTCATCCTAGAACGCCATAATAGAATGGTTTATTTAAAGGGAATAATCATATCTTTTTTTATGGTTTAATTTTGAATTAAACTATATGAGGTTCCAATTTAATTTTGGAGTCCTTCTCAAGATACTAAAATATTAATAATAAACCATTCTCAATCTAAAGTATTCAAAATGAAACCATATGATATATGGGATTGAAAAAACCTGGGTTTTTATTTTATGAAAATTTGGGGTAGTGAAGCATTTATAAGTTGATTGGATTTAGAAAATCATGACCCAAATTTTGAAAACTGTTTATTTATTTGTTATCCCAAGTAAAATGGGGATATTATTTCTTTAATTCAACTATGAAAAAGTGAATTTTTCCTAACTTTCAATATTCATTGAGAATGAACACATTAATCATGGTGTTAGTGGTAGGAAAGTTGAGCTTTGAAATGATTAAGATCAAAAACTAGAAATGTTCCTGAGATAGACTTTGATCCAATACCATAAATATTTGTGTAATAAGAATAGGCTCATGTTATACAAAAACCATGAAGGTCTGGTATGATTCATTAAAAAGTGAGAGATATGGATTTCTCATGCATAAGGATTATGAAGTAACATTCAATGACGATAAACCTACTTCTTACAAAGAGGTTACTGAGACTTATGATTCGATGAATGATTAAAATCCATGGAATTGAATAGGGTTCCATGCTTTCTAACCTAGTTTTAAAAATGGTGAATGCACCTAAAGGGGTGATACCCATAGGGTATAAGTGGGTTTGTTAATGGATGTTGTTTTGATCCAAAATTTCATTTCAAAACATGGAGTGGTTCCAAGTGAGGATAAATTAATCATGATTTATTATGAAAATATTGGTGTTTTTCCAAAAGACAAGGAACCCTGATCACATCAAAGGACCAAAAAAATCCATCTTAAATACTATATCATATGTCCAATCATCGAAATTGGTTATGTAAATATCATTTGGTTAGATACTGAGAATAATTTATTTTATCCATTGATGAAACTATTACTAAAACAACAACACGAGGGCTATGTAGAATATTTAGGCATTAAAAAATGGGAGAATGGTTTTAATGCTTGAAAATATATCATGTTATTATAATAAAGGAAATATCCAGTTGTCATTCATTCAGGTCCACTTCAATTTAGTTTATATAGATGGTCAAATGATAATATCCACTTCAAGGTACAACTTTATTTTTTTTCTAACCGATGATAATTAATGATTATTATGACCTATAATGATATAATAAGGTTAAGATGATTAAAATATTGTATTTGTTAAAAATATATGTATCCGAGATATGAATATTATATTCATTAGGTAATAAGTAGATATATATACTGGGATTTATCTTTTATAGTATATCTCAATGAATGTAATACAATCATCAGTATACAAAGAGGTGTATTCTTATAATCAATCGTTATTTCCTGTGGATTTTGAGATAACTATATTGAGAATCATCATAATTTCATACCCTAGTTACAAAAGCCAAAATATTTAATAACTAATACAGGGTTGGTTGTTTATGTTACTAATCATTTCATCGATTAGAGTACTACCAATATGGGATTTAGAATCTTGTGTAAAAAGTTAATAAAATCAAGACCATGATTAAATTAGATTGAGGAAATGCATGGATATGCTAAGTTACTTCACATATTATGTGTTTAACTAATTTGATAAGTGATATGTGATATACTTATTAGATAAATGAATGACATGTGATGTATTCATTAACATGGTCAAACAATTTATAATAATTAATAAATGATGGGAGGCCAATAATAGATTGATATTTCCCATGTCTAGTGGGGACTAGAATTCATAGACATAGGGGTTATATGGGCTTCCATATGATGTATATTCTATATCTTGTGGTGGGCCTGTTCATAGAGGTATATGAGTATATTTGATGGAGATCACACCATAACTCTTAATATCTTGGTCATTGAAACATTTGTAAAGGTATATTTTTCTTACATCAATAAAATATGTAATTTATAGTTGTTTTCAACACAACTAAGGCATTTAAGATCCCATATTTTGGATGTTACATAACGGTAAAATTTTGGAGAAACTTTTTAATCAATATGAAGAGGTCTTATTAAAACACCACCCAAAATAGTTTTTGTGGACTCAAAAAAAGTTGTGATGTTGGGCCTAAATTCCTTATGAGATTTTAGTGCATGTGGGAAATAGTTGGATGTGCACTAAAATTAAAATTCATGGGATGTACTTACACATTAATATTCTGCATGAAATATATACATGTATACATACGTAATATAATATTATATATATAGTGTCCATTTAATACATGCACATTATGAATCAATATTATAATTTATATGATGGATGAATAATAATATAATAAAAATAATATATGATATATATATATATATTGTCGAATATACATGATATTCATATTCCAGAAGAGTTTCATTCAACAAAACAACATGTAAAACAACTCCCAAATTGTATTATTTTCATTTATTTATTAGAGAAGGTTTACTGAATAAATACCCATTGGATATAATCAAATGTAATTAATTATAATGTGGGAGCCTCATCCTTCAACTTAAAAAGAGAATGAATTATTTTATGGTCATTCTAGTGATATGGGTAAGATACTTTTAAACACACTTCTTCTGGAACCTATGGTTATTTCATTAGATAAGCTGCTAGAAACCCATAAAATTTTTGGTATACTCACAAACAAATTGTTGATCCCTTGATAGTGTATTCCCAATATGGTTGAGTGGTTTTTTTCACCACTCCTCATGATCATCCCCAAAAACAATCCATAAAAGGATGATGGATGTTTCTACTACTTTTAAATACCAGGTGTTGTAATTTTTTTACTTTATTTACATGTTGAATTCTTGAATATATATCTCACGTGATTCAATTTGGGATACATAGAATATTATCATTAGATGATCATATGATGTAAGGTCCCCGACACATAATCCTGTGAACTGATGCCTCGAGCCGGTTTTCCATATGACCTCATGCGCACCTCCCTGTATGGAATAGGTTGATGACTAGCAGAGTGAGTCTAATAGATCACATGAGGTGACTATTCCCTCAATACCAGAGTAATCCACAACATAAAACAAATGAAATAGTGGAAACAATAAGAAATAACCTGAATCATGAATAACCAACCATATCTAAACAAGGTATAAGTCCTAATGAAATAGCAAAATATGTAATGTCATTATAACAGTGCTAAAGTGAATAAAACCGAAAATCAAACAACAAGATAAATCCCCTAAAAGATCATGAATCCATGTCCGGAACATTGTCAATGCACATAAAAATCCCAAATAAACTCTATAGCATAGGGCTCTTTCCCTTTTTCTGAATTGCAACCATGAAATCTACATCGTTACCCAATTATAGCCCATTTAGGGTGTGATTAAAACTCTATAGTCCCCCACCAATGGTTTCTACAAAATAACCAGCCTAAATAGATAGTACATGTAAGTATTAAATAAATGAAAAAAATAAACAAAATATAACTTATGTTCTAATATATAACAGTCTTTACCTTAACCATTTCTATCATACTTTCCATTTTCATCATTTATACCATATTCCTTAATCCATTTTCATCATGTTTTCAGTGGGTTTGACATTTTCATCATTTAAAGAAGGGTCTAGGGAAATCAATCACTATGAAAAATGAAACAAATTAGGTCCCTATATCGCTAGGGGTATAAACATCCCAAAAAATATATGAAACTCACATTGATGCCTCGGTCCAGGTGGTCTCGTCGAATGAAACCACTAGGGGAATAGATCCCCCATTCACTTCCTTATCCAGTGGATTTTAGGGTGGAGTTTTGAGCCTTAGAATAACTTGACCCACGAATATACAACCTCTTGTCAATACCCAACACTACCGATCCATGTTCACAAGCTTATTTATCTATTCATCGGACACATTCCACATCACAACCAAATACAACTAGTAGAAATAGAAAAAATAATCCATAATAAACAATAAGGGAATTAATATTATGTCATAACACATTAACACATTTAGAATTTACAATACATAGTTGTTTATCCCAATTCTGATTATTTATAACCAAACTTATAAAGTGTCATGACCTGTCCCCCGTGGCCTGTGTCGTGACTACCCCAAGTTTGCCTTTCATAGGCCAGGGTTTGGTGACTATCATAGGGAAGGCGTATCTCTAACACGGGAACCCATTGTCTTTAAACCTGCAAACACAAAAACCAAGAACACGACAAGATGAAAACCATGTAGTAGTACTGTAATGGTAAAAGTCTGTACAGAAAGTTAAGGGGATGGAATTCAAGCCCAACTGAAAGATAAACAACTACAATAGAAAAATATCTCATGAGATCACTCGCCAAGGATCCTAGAAAAAGGGGTAGTTATATCCCATCTCTGCAGCTCTCCATGTCAACTGTCACTACCATCAACTATCAGTTCCTAGATCCTTGAGTCTCAATCAAGGATACCCGTCATCTTCACAAGACACTATAAGGTGCAGGCGAAGCCCGTGCAAGGGTGAGTTTAACTATACCCAGTAGGGACCCTGAGACTCCCAAATGTATCTAAGAATCCAAAAAAGGAAAACTACAAAGCTTGATATCAATAAAAAAGAACAAATAAAGAGACTCAACTAAAAAAAGGTAAAAAATAATAAATAAGTCCATATGTTTAGTCATAAAGATTGATCTTCTCGTTTTGTCAAGGTTTCTTCTGCTGATCCACACAGGATCACTCGATGCGGATCCACACAGGATCGCTCGGTGATGATCCACCCAAGATCACTAGGTGATGATCGGAAAAGGATCTCTAGGTGCTGATCCACACATTATTTCTAGGTGCTAATACACATAGGATCCCTAGTTGTTGATCCACATAGGATCTCTTTTCATTATTCACGCCTCATCCAGCCAATGGATTCCCGTACATTGTATGCTTTATTCTTGGAGAATCCTCTCCTCAATCCATAAGTCTAACTTAAACTGGAATAATGTCCCGCGAAGAAATAACCTAATGATTTTTCATATCATAAGGGTTACAACACAATATATGGGGTGTCAATCGAACGCCTGGTCTGATAGATATAGGCATTTTAGTCCCGAGGTCCCAGTTGGATTCTGGTATGATCCATCCCAGCTGTACTCCAAAATTATCCAAAACTCAGGTAGAGTATTTAAAAAAGAACCATATCATCCAAATGATTCTAGCGTCGTAGACAGCTCATCAAATAAATGGCTGGTTGGTAATATACGACATTTTAAGCGATACTGTCCCATAAAGGGTCTGGGTCTGGTCCGACCCGGTCGCGCTGACCCAGGCCGACCCTTCCTGGGCTAACTAGGCCACAGACTGGCCCGACCCAAACCGACTGGGTCACGGCGGGCTCGACCCGCTGGGTTGTGGAACGTCTCAGCCCAAACCAGTTGGGCTGGGTCGTAGCGGGCTCAGCCCGCAGGGCAGCAGTCCAGCCTGGCCCGCCGGGTTGGCACAACCTGCACGAGGGGTCATGCAGCCCCTCCATCCTGAAAAATTCAAGGGTCATTCTTCTCTTGAACCAATGTCTCCACATGGCACTACCTCACTCTCTGTGGGACCCGCAGGGTGCGTATCCCCCTCCGCTGTAGCTAGGAAGCCACAACCTTTGTCTGTGTTGCGCCCCCCTTCTGCCAATGTGGCAATCCAAATGTCGGCCTCCCTACTGGTCTGCCGTAGAACCATGAGGCACCGACCCCTTCTATAGCTGGTGAGTGCCGGCCTCTACCTTCGCCCGCCAGCGGCTCCGTGCCAGAGGGTCTTTCATGGGCCACTGACTAAGCTCCATTGGTCCTTTTTCCCTTCCTAAAGCGCCTACGGACCTCCCGGGACGCTGCCTATTCTACGTGGCATCCAGGTTCATCCTAAAACTCTATTTTTCAGTTTCCCATGAAGAACACAACAATGATCAATGCAGAAAAGGGTCTATGCCATGTTCATTTGGCCCTCACCCTCTACATTGGCATCATAAAAAGGGTGAGATTAATTACTTTTCAAACTCATAGAATTCATCAAGACAAAACCCGCTACCTCATGTGCCATTGGATAATATCGTGGTCATGGAGGGAGAAGTGTCCGCATTCATTGAATTCACTGGCGTTCATTGATCCCATTTAGTTTCCCTCAATGACGTTGTTCAAGCCTCCATTCTTCATTGGTGGAAGACACCACAATTCTTTGTCAATGGTTCCTCACTTCCGTCTCAAAAACCCGATCCCGAGCTCCATTTAAATAGACGAGGGAACCGACTGGGTTACATAACATTAATGCATATCATTTATGAACCGCATTTAATGTTCCAGTTTTTAGGTTACATAACCCAAGGGTCATGCCCTTTAATGACAAATTTAAATCTTTCATCCCTACACATCGCTCAACGGTTAAAAAAATTACTTTTGGTGTTTATTATATTTTTTTTGTAAAGCTAAAAAATAACTTTTCTATTTGACTTTTTCTAAACAAAGTTAGGCTTCCCTTAAGCGAATCCCAACGCTGTGAGTCCAACAATTCCCTCAGATTTCAATACCAAGCACTATTTCAAAAGATAGAAAATTCTGCCCACACGTTTACAGAATGTATTTTAAAAAAGTTCAAAATTCCATTCCAGGATTTCCGAACCTTGGAATCAGGTGCCGACAATTTTTGAAGACTCATAATAATCCCAAATAATTTAAAAAATATTTATATGGAATTTCCAAGTGTTCACATTCTTCCATCCTTAGGGATTTTTACCCCAATAGCTACTAAAAAACTATGGAAAAAAATGGGGGTATTGGGAATGCATCTTAGATTCCCACTCCCATGTGCTCTCTTGAAGATTCATGTACTGCCAACGAACTCGCACAAGATGAAATGGCTACCCATGAAGGACTCGATCTTGTCGATCCTCTATCTCCACTGAGAACTCTACAAACATCACCCCATCATCGATGCCTAGCTCGTCCCAGTTGAATACATTTGATAGATCATGCATGAACCTCCTCAGCTATATCACATAGAAAACATTATTCCCCTATGCATCTTCGGGGAAAGATCCAAATGGTATTCCACTACACCTACTCTTCTAAGGATCTGTAATGGTCCGATTAACCTCGGTGATAGCTTGACGCCTCAAAAAAACCTCTGTAATCCTCGTCAAGGTGAGACCCGTAGGAAGACACGGTGTATGTCCTCAAACACTAAGGGTATCTGTCTCTTGTTGGCATAAGACTTATTCTAGATATATGAAATCTACATCCTCTCCTGGATAATATATACCTTCTCCATGGTAGCATGTACCAACTCTGGACCCAAAAAAGCTGACTCCCCTAGGTCTGTCCATTATAGTGGTGATCTGCAAGGTCACCCATATAGGGCATCTAATGGATCCATGTCGATGGTGGAGTGATAATTGTTGTTTTATGAGAACTCCACTACTGTCAGGTGGTCCCCCAATCTATGTCCAAAGTCAATGATATAAGAAAAAACCATGTCCTCAAGGGTCTGTATGGTCTGCTCCATCTGACCTTCTATGTGAGGATGAAAGGCCGTGCTCAAGCATAGTTGAGTCCCGAACACATCCGGTAATACCTTCCAAAAGAGGGATGTAAAACGAGGGTCGTGATCTGATACGATCATCGCTGGAACCTCATGAAGTCATATAATCTCCTGTACATAGATATGTCCCACGACCTATACTGATCCCCACTCTCGCAAGGGTAGGAAGTGGGCCAACATGGTGAGTCAGTCAAATATCACCCAGATAGAATCGCATCCCATGGATGTACATGGTAGCACTGTCACTAATTCCATTGAGATACAATCCCACTTCAACTCTGGTATCTCAAGTGGATGAGTTAAGCCTGCTGGTACCTGATGCTCAGCCTTCACATACTGACAAGTGAGGCATGGGAAACAAACTCTTCTACTGCTTTCTTCATCCCTGGCAACCAATACTGGCATCAGAGGTCCTGTTACATCATTGCCACACCAGCATGTACCACCAAAGGGGATGTACTGAACTCCCTCAACACCTCCTCCTATAGTGTCAATGGTACCACAGTGTGTCCTTTGAAGAAAACGACGTGCTCTCCACCTTCATAAATTTTTTTAGGTGACTGTACTAAGTATATATGAGCACATTGGGCCTCGCAGTCAACATCCCCAATCATAGCCTCGTGAACTTTCTAAAGAAGTTGGGGAGTGACAATAATAGTTTGGAGATAAGATACATACATCTCTATCTGTAATGGATATCTGCAACTTGGCTAGCTACTATGTCCCCTCACTCAGAAAATGTAGACCAGACCTCCTGCAGAGTGTGTTTTATACTACGTTCCCCATTACAAGATTGTAGAATATCACAAAGTCATAGTCTTGGAGGAACCCCTGCAATCACCATTGTCTCAGGTTCAGGTCCTTCTGTGAGAAGATATACCCAAGACTCTTGTGATCAGAGTAAAGAGTAAACCGTTCACCCATCAAGTAGTGTCGCTATATCATCAGTGAATCTAACATTCTTCCTAACTCCAGTTCATTGGTAGCGTAGTTCTTATTATGTTTTCTCAACATTCATGAGCCATAGAAGATCACTGGTCACTCTTTCATCAGGACACAACCTAGTTCAGTCCCTAATGTGTCATAGTAGACTACATACCCAACACCCTCTTCTTGTAGCCTCTTGATGGGGGAACTTTTCAGCCTCTACCTCAGCTCCGAAAAATTCGGATGGCATCTCTCTGTCCACACAAAGGGTTATACCTTATTTTTCAAAGCTGATAAGGGTGTCACAACTCTGGAAAAGTCAGGTATGAAGCTCAGGTAGTACTCAACCAATCCAAAGAAACTCCACACCTTAGTCAAACTCCCGAGTGGCTACCAGGAAATCACTGCCTCTATCTTCACCGAATCCACTACAACTCCAGCCTTCAAGATAATGTTCCCTAGGAAGTAGAGTTATCATATCCGAACTAACACTTTGAGAGCTTCCAATAATTCTGGCGCTCTCAGAGTGTATCTAGAACTATCTGTAGGTGTGTGGCATGCTCCTCCTCTAACATCGTGTATATCGAGATGTCATCAATGAAGACCACCACGAAGCGATTGAGGTAAGCCTGGAAGATCCTATTCCAGATCCCCATGAACACTGATAAAGAAATTGTCATGCAAAAGTGCATCACCAATAACTCGTAATGGCCATATCGACATCTGAAGGTTGTCTTTGGTATTTCCTCATCCCATACCATGAGCTGGTGATAGCCTGATTTTAGGTCTATCTTCGAAAACCATGGAGCTCCCTTTATCTGGTCAAAGAGATCACAAATCCTTAGGAGTGGATACTTGTTCTTCATGGTCACCAGGCTAAGGCACCGATAATCAACACAAATCCTCTAACTCCCATATACCTTCTTGGTGAATAAAATCAGGGATTCCCATGGATAAACACTTGTCCTTATGGACCCCTTCCTTTATAAATTCCTACGACTATACCCGCAACACACGAAGCTCCTTGGGGGGACATCTGATATGATTGAGTAGATATCGATGTCTTAATGGGGTACATGTTGATGTAGAATTCTACCTCTCTGTGGGGAGGTAGTCATGGAACATCATCAGGAAAGACATCAGCTAACTGGTCCACCACTATAGGATAACTGGAACTCCTCATGTCAATAGCTCCGAGGGTAAGGCTAACCAACTGAAGAGTTATTGGCTACACCCTCCTTCAAAAAAGTCCATCTTATGGTGCGAAGGATTTATTTTCACAAGTGAAGGAAAACCCAATCCCATCCTCATGGAAACACCACACTTTGTACCTAAAATAGTCGATCTGAGCATAGACTGTTGATAGCCTATCCATAACAAAGATGACGTCTTAAGGCCTCGACATTACTACTAGGAGATCTCAGACGAATATCTCACCTCCTAGACTGATCTCACACTGTCTGGACTAGTGTGTAATTAAAAAATTTTCTCTCGTATGAGTATATAATCGTAAGGATTGAGACAACGACTCCGTTAGAATCTTCGAGCGCTGAACGAGTGTCATGGAAATAAAAGAGTTGTCAACACCTGTGTCTATAAGAATTACAGCTAGGGTGGAATAGACAGACATTATACTTCTAATCTTCTCTGGTGCACTGTGGTCATAGGACTATGATGCCTGAGGCTGAGCTCGCCCCTATCCACCTACTCCTTGTGGTTGGGGTGGACCACCTGGACTGGTGGTGGAAGAACCTCACACCATCATCCACCACCTCCTACACAACTTACTCCTCTATCATGTCTACCGCCCAGCGGACCCCCTCACTCAAACCTCAGCCACTGCCTCGGGAGTCCCTCAATCACCTGCTGATTGTATATGTAGGGAGTTGAATAGTCCCTAGACATATGTACCTATCTTTCACAAGAGTAATAGGCATTAGTAATCAAAAGAAATTCACTTTCTCACGAGCTCTACACCATCGACCCTACGTCCTGGGGTCATCCACCAGAAGGTCTGGCCCACTTAGAAATCTGCACTATCTGCCTACTACATACTACAGATGACGCAGATACCTGCCATCTGGTGGTGGATCTCACCTTTGGTGCCTTCTCAACTGAGAAGCAATCAACCAATAATTCTCGCTTGATCACTCTAGAATTCATCTGGATATTTAGTGATATCATCAATGCTCTAATCTCCCACCGGATACCCTTCTCAAAGGTCTGGGTCCTGAAGAAAGGGTCTCATAACATGTAGGTGGAGTAGCATGAGTGGTTAGTGAATCTCACAGAGTACTGGGAAACTGATAGGATACCCTTCTGTAATTGCAGCTGCTCCTAGATACGCACTGAGCATATAGTCAATGGTATGAACTCCACCCTGAAGAGGGTCTTGAAGTACAACTAGGAGAGTGTTTCCTCCTCATGCATCTGAATCATTAGAGTCCACCATCTTATTTTTGGGCCTTGGAATAGTCTAGAATCATGGATCACCATCTGATCTACTCGTGTCTCTACTAAATGAAAAACCCGTGCCACAGCCTCCAGTTAGCCCTCAACTACATGGGGATATGTCTCGCCTCAAAACCTCGGAGGCCTCTATCTCTAGAACTCGTATAATATACTCAGTCTGCATGCACGATCTGCAAATGGGGATGGTGGAAACTACTGCCTTCTGAGTGGTGGTGCTACTGGTAAACTACCCAAAGGTGCTAACATAGTAAGAGGGCCATGTACCATAGCCTCGTCTCTCAGCGTGTCATTATCGTGTACTCTCTCAAGAATCCTGACTGGATGTCTATGGAGCGGCTTCCTGAAAAGAAATAGGTGTTTTCTTGCAATGAGTCAGAAATCATAATTTAGGGTCCTAGTGTATTGATACATGGGCCGCCACACCAACACTGGACTCCCCGAACTGAAAAGCGCACTCAAAAAAAATTAACACTATTTCTCTATTGAAAAAATTAGAGTCTTAGTTTTTCAGTAGAACTGACTCCTATGATACTTATTTGTTATGACCCGTCCTCCAGGGACCATGTCGTGACTACCCCAAGACCACCTTCCATAGGCCAGGGGTTGGCGACTAGCACTGGAAAGGTGTATCCCTAACACGGTAAGGCTTTGCCTTTAAATATACAAACACCCAAACCTATAACACGACAAGATGAAAACCACCTAGTAGTAATGCAATAGTAAAACTATGTACGGAATGTAAAGGGGCCGGAATACAAGATCAACTGAAAGAAAAGAAACTAAAATAGAAAAACATATCCTGAGATCACTCTCCAAGGATTCTACTAGGAGGGGTAGGTGCAACATGTCTCTACAGCTCTACACATCAACCATCACCACCGTCCACTATCAGGTCAAAGCTCCATGAGTCTCATTCAAGGATTTTCATTATTTTCACAAGACATTACAAGGTGCGGGCAAAGCCCGTGTAGGGGTGAGTATAACAATACCTTGTAAGGACCCTAATACCCCCGAAGGTCTCTCATAATTCCAAAAAAGGAAAAACACAAAGCATGATATCCATCACAATGCACAAATAAAAATACTCATCTCAATTTCAGGTATAACATAAGTACTTAAGTACAGATGTTCATTCATAAAGCTAAATCAACTTATTCTATCAAGGGTTCTACTGCATATTGACACAAGATCGCTTAGTGCTGATCTATAGAGGATTACTAGGGAATGATCCACACAGGATCGCTAGGTGATGATCAACACGGGATCTCTAGGTGTTGATCCACATAGGATCACTAGGTGCTGATCCACACTTGATCCCTAGGTGCTGATCCACACAGGATTGCTATTCATTCTTCACGTCTCAGCCAGCCACTGGATTCCCGTACATAGTACGCTTGATTCTGGGAGGATCCACTCCTCAATCCCTCGGTCAAAATTCAACTAGAAATAAGTTCCATGACGAAGTAACCCAAATATATGTAATTTCATAAGGGTTAAAATGCTACAGATGGAGCGTTAATCAGACGCTCTATCTGAGAGATATATGCATTTTCGTGCTGAGGTCCTGGTTGGATTAAGATACGATCCAACCCAGATGTACCCCTGCATTCTCTAAAACTCGGGTGGAGTATCTCAAAAGGGTAGTCTTATCCCAAGGATTCCAATGCTATAGACAGCTCATCAAACAGACATTTTGTTAGTATGATATAACACTTTAAGTGAAACGAGGTCATAAAGGGTCTGGGTCCGGTCTGACCCTGTCGGACTCACCCAACCCGACCTGGCCTAGGCCGACTAGGACATGGACCAGAATGGCCCGAACTAGCAGAGACGAGGCAGGCTCGGCTCGCTAGGCTGTAGCAAGCTCGGCCCGCTAGTCCACGGACCGGCCCGACCCAAACCAACTGGGATGGTCCGTGGTAGGCTCGACACAGTGGGTGGCGGACCGGTCTGGACCCCCGGTTGGGCATGACCTAGTAAGGGGTCATGGGTACCCTCCTTCATGAATGGATCAATATATATTTGGCTCTTCAACCGGTGGTGACATGTGGTGCCACCTCGCTGTTTGTGGGACACACATGCACCTGGGTCCCCCTCCGCCTTGGCTTTGAGGCCGCGACTTCCATTTGCGGTGGGCCTCCATTCTGGCAACATGTCCAGCCAAAAGTCGATCAACCCTACTGGTCTACCACATCACTGTGAGGCGCCACCACCTTCCACTACCAGCCTCCACCTTCATCCACCAGCACCGATGGGTCTTTTGTTGTCCACCGGGTGAGCTTTGGTTGCCTGGTTTTCGTTTTGAAAGTTCTTACATGACTCCCGAGATGTGGCCAATGATGCATGGATTTCGGGTTTATCTTATTGCACTGTTTTCCAGTTTCCCATGAAGAATGCAACAATGATCAAAGAGACTGAGGTTTCATGCCTTATTCCCTTTTCATGCGCCCTCCATGTTATCATCATAACAAGGGTGAGATTAATTCATCTCCAAACTCTTAGAATTAATCAAGACAAAACCACCTACCACGTGAACCATTGGATGATGTCATAGTCATGGAGGGAGAAGAGTCCTCATTTTTTGAAGTCATCTGCATTAGTTGATCCTGAATGTTTCCCCCAACGACGTCTTTAAAGCCTCCATTCTTTGTTGGTGGAAGACGTCGCAGTACCTCATCAGAGGTTCCTCACTTCCATCTCAAAAACCCGAGCTCGAGCTCCATTTAGGTAAATTAGGTAACCAAATGTGTTAGATAACATTAATGCAGTTCATTTATGAACCACCTTTAATGTTACAAAGATGAGGTTACTCAACCCAAGGGTCATGCCATTGGATAATCCATTTAACTATTTAGTCCCACCATGTCGCTCAAGAGTTACAGAAAAAGAAATAAAATAACCTTTTGAGTTTATTATTTTATTCTGTAAATATAAAAATTAACTTTTTCGTCGTAATTTTTCCGAAAAAAGTTAAACATCCCTTAATTGAATCTCAACATTGTGATACCAACGATGCCCTTGGATTTCAATTCCAGGAACCAGTTCAAAAGTTAGAAAACTCCACCCACACCTTTACTCAACGTATCTTAAAAGATGTTCCAAATTATGTTTTTAGACCTCCAGACCTCGGTATTACATGCCGTCAATTTTCACAGACTCATAATAATCCAAAATAAATTTAAAAAAATATATATGGAATTTTTAGGTCTTTATAATAAGTATATTCACTAATTCCCATATTTTATCCCATTTAACATATTCAATAATTTCTATATGATAACTCTCCTAACACATTCAACATTTACTATGTATTATGAACTTATAAATTTCAAGTACAAATCACAATCCAATTATCACATTCACATTAACCCAATTTAACTCATTTTCATGTCATGCAAAATAAATCATTAAGAATTTATTCCAATATAAGAACAACTATTGAAATTCCCTTATTAATTATCAAATTATCCAATCAACATGTTCAACATGGATCTACCTAATCTCAAGTCCATTTCATACATAATGTCTCGGTTGGCCTTGTTCGTGAAGATCAGTGAACCACATGGGTGGCCCTAAATTAGTCAAATATTCATCAATGCATCCCATGAGAATCATGTGGGATTCAATTCTAAATTTAGACACCCATTATACCAAATGTCACTAATGGGACCAAAAGCACAAAAGGGGAAAAATAACACAATCTCATATGCACAAATAAACTTAAAACTAAGGGATATAACTATAGACCACCAACTTCAAATAAGATGATGAAAACAATCCTAATCATGGCCTTAGATGTGGATTTGGAAACCCCTTGAATCCCCAACCTGGATTCAACTAGGAAAATAGGGTTTTAAATATTTAGAAGATGATTAGAGGAACCAAAAACCCTAATCAAGAAAATATAAGAAAGAGGAGGATTAGATTTAACCATAGCTTTGATCTACAAAAAATGATACACCAAAGTTCCTGGAATCGATGTAGATCCACCCATGGTAGGTCTTGAGGGCTTAGGTTCATCTCTAGGATTTTAAGGGGGAAACGGGGAAGAGAATCGAGTGAACATATAAAAATCGTGAGGGGGTGGACTATAAATTATCACTTTTTAATGGGGTGCATGGTTAACCCTCATGGTCTTTGAAATCATGCACAATCCATGTGCCACCCACTAGACAAGGGAGGTTGGGTCACAATATAACATTGGAAGGCGTGCAAAATTATCCAAACTGTATGTCAACTGTGAAAAATGCTTCTATCCAGGCCTATAGGGTTTGGCCCCACTTCAACAGTTTTACTTAACCATGCACCCCTCCTCCTGGCTAGCTCAGTTCGGGTGCATGATTTACACTAACTATGTGCCTTCCATTTAACATGCACAAAAGGACCATATTCTATTTTCAGTTGTGTTCCAAACCCCCAAAACACCCTTGAACCTCTTTTTACACCCGATAAAAAACACATGAACCCAAATTAATAGATTAAAACGAAATATTTAAACCAGGACATACTTCCACGGAGTTGGGGATCTTACATCCTCCCAACCTTATAATTGATCATCATCAATCTATGTTCCCAGGAACCAAAACGATTCAAAAAAAGTGATTAGGACACTATTCCCACACATCTAACTACCTTTCCGAATTTTCTTCCTGAATATTCCCATGTTTCTACATAACACAACCCAAAGGGAGGGTCTTACCTCAAAATATTGTTTCACTATGATCGAAAATATTTACATGTGCTCCTAAAAGGATTCATCAACCCCAATCTAAACATCCTCAACATCAATCAAATGAGTTGGGTTAAGGTGATACTAACGCAGCTGTGACAAATAAAAAACATCATTCATACCACTATGTCAATGTAGAAGTTCGAATCAGTATACTACTGGTGAAATCCATTCCATAATCTCAAAAAACCCCACATACCTGGGCACTACCTTACCCTATTCCTAAATATGATGATGAGACAACCTTTTCAGCACCCTTATAAAAACACAATCACTCACCACAAACTCAAGTGGTCTACGAAGCTAATCTGCAAACAACTTCTATGTAATCAGAGAGGTTTCCAAGAATTTATGAATCAACACAAATTTTTTTTTCATCCCCAGTATAATTATCATACCCAATATATCATCCTCCAAAGAATCCAACCAACACAATGAAGATCTACATAGTCTACCATAATGTTCCTCAAACAGTACCATCTGAATTGTAGCCGACCAACTATTTTAGTATGAAAACTCAACAAGGTCCAAATTATTTTCTCATGATCCAAAAAAATCCATGATATAACACCTAAAAAATTTATCTAGTACCTAAATAGTATGTTATGACTACCCATCCATCTACCGGTGGAAAACCATACTCAAAAACACCTAGGTACCAAGCAGCTTCTGAAATCCCTAATTGAAATGTGATGTGAAACTAGGATCATGATTCAAAACTATAGTTCTCAATTCTCCATTTGAAAAAAACTATATCCCAAACATATAACTCACCCAACTAGTCAACAGTGAAAGTCTCTTAAATCAGAAAGAAATGAGCCACCTTAGTCATTTGATCCACAACCACACAAATTGCATCATTCTTACAAGGAATCCTCGGAAGGTCCTTTACCAAGTAAATAATTACACCATCCCACTTCCATTATGGAATGGGAAATCGATATGAAAACCCACCTGGGTGAAGATGCTTAGCCATCACCTGCTGATAGGTATGGAATCACACCAAAAAACCCACAACCCCTTTCTTCATTACCAGCCACAAAAATTCCAATGAGGATCACTATACATCTTAGTCAAACCAGGATTCACGTCCCATCTTGATTCATGATGCTCAGACATCAACTCTTCTCGTATACCCTTTGGCACAAAAAAAACACTACAAACATACACGATCACTTAATCCCTATTAGTCCGAAAAAATTTGATACCCTGCCTTTAATGCTTTACGTCATATCGAAACACTATAGATCCTCAAGATGACTCTCCTTGACCAATAAAAAATAGAATCAACTATTATAGATGCAAGGGAAATCTTCCCTTGTGCATCTTGTACACCCAAGATTCATCTTAGAAAATGATTCCATCAACCACCACTCATAACTAGATTCTTAAAATGATTGATTTTGAGTTTTATGACTCAATAAATTCACAACACTATTTCTTTTCCTAGTGTATAAACGAGATAAAAATGAAGGGATTTCATGTACTCAACCCATATTAGCTGTTGAAGGTGAAAAAAAAAATTAGATAAAATATACTTAAGACTTTTATGGTCGATATACATTGTAAACTATACTCCTAACAAGTAATGATACTAAATTTTCAAGGCTTGAGCCACTAAAGAAAATTCAAGATCTTTCATAACATAATTTATTTAATGAGGAATCAAATGTTATAAACCATATGAAATTACCAAATCACCTTAAATCAACACATATCACATCCCAACAGTAGACAAATTAAAAAACAAGGTAAACTTATTACTTGGTTTAGGTAAGATGAGGATCGGAGCGGTATTCAACCACCTCTTTAACTCTTAGAATGGATTATCACATGACTATGAACATTCAAACCTTATGCATTTCTTGGTAAAGACAAAAAGTGTTTCTTCCAAATAGGAAAAGTATTTAATGAACCATTTATAATAACACACAAACCAAGAAAACATTAAACATCAGAAACATTCTTGGGATACTTCCAAGACACAACTTATTGCACTTTCTCCAGGTCCACTGACATGTCTTCCTCCAAAATTATGTCACCCAAGAAATTAAAAAAATTGATCCAAAAATGGAGTTTTGATATATTTTTGTATATCCCATTCTCTCTTAGTTTACCCAAGACGATTTCAAGATGTTTGTCATGTAGTAATGAGTATTAGAGTACATCAATATGTCATCAAAGAAGAAAAATATGAACTGATATAGAAAAAGATGAATGTTTTGGTTCATTAGGGCCTTGAACACTAATGGTTTATTGTTCAATTTGAAAAATATCACAATAAATTTATACAATATGTACCTACTCTTTAAGGTTGTCCACAATATATCAGAAGGCCTCACACATAGTGGGTGCTACCCAGATCTCACATAAATTTTGGAAAACACTGAAGAGCCTCTTAGCTGGTAAAATATATAATCAATTTGACGGAGATGGAATCTATTCTTGACTGTCATCTGATTCAGCTACCTATAATCAAAACACAGCTACAATGATCTATCATATTTCTTGGAAAAAAGCACAGTTGATCCCCGATGTGATATACTAGGAAGAATAAACCCATTGTTCTCCAATTTCTCAAATTGATTTTTAATATATCGGTGACCTTCTGGTGCCATTCTATATGGTGGAATAGAAATTGGTTCTTCTCCCAGCAACAAATAAATTGTCAATTCCACATAACTCTTGGGTGGTATCCCCGAGAAATCCCCTGAAACATATCTTGAAATTGATTCACAATGGAAGGTATGATTGGATTATCTATTCTTACATCATCAAGAAAAAATATAGGCCTATTTAGTAATGAGTTAACCCAAATGCTATCAAACTGTCCTTGCGCAACATACTTGAACATCCAACTCACCAAGATGGACATATGTGTCCACCTCAAGAGATGTGATTGTTACTCGATGAAGGTAACAATCGTTATAGGTTGGTACAACACTAGACAATCCATGCCCAAAATCAGGCCAGAAAATTAACTCTCAAGGATGATCAAGTACCATAGAAAATGGTACCCACTAACCTCTAGAGCACAACCATTATATTGTTTGATATTTTCTACTTTCACTCCTGATGGTGTATCTATCTACATAACCCTACATACATGTTATACTCCTAGGCCCAACATAACTACAAACTGGGAAGAGTGAAAATATATTTGGGTGCATGTGTCAAATAAAGCACTGTAAATCATGTAAATTTCAAGTATCATACCTCAAATAGTTGAGGATCTAGCCTCACTATATATAGGTATAAACTGAACTGCATGAAGATGAACTACCAATTTACCCTAGGCTCTGGCTTGATTTCCTAGAACTACACTATCCTGATGATATTGACACTCTCACCCCAGAGTAACATGTCAAAAACCATTACTAGTAAGGCCTATAGAACCCCAAATGTCTGCCTAATGCTGGGTAACCAACCCCTTACCCGCACTCAGCATCAACCATAATGTTCTATATATTCTCAAATGACAAGGGTTCTAACAGAACACCTACACATGTCCCATCTCACCACACTATCAGCATTCAACTAGTCATTGGGGACACTGACCACGTATGTTCCCTAACCTTCCACACAAATAATAAAACACCTAATCACCTCCCTGAGGGAATGTTCTTCTATTATTACTAGTTTGTACACTTCCACCCTATTTGAAACACCAAAAACGACACTTCCTTCCCTCAGAAGTTATAAAACACTGAGATATTATGAGATAGATTCTTTTAACTTATTTGATTTCTTGTGTTGTATTCTACACCAAGATTATCTTGCACTACACGCAACACTATATTATCTTTCAATATATGCAACACTATTCTGGGATGGTGTTACACACAATATTCATCTTCTTTTGATATAATTCATTTCACGCAATAGCAAGTATATTTTTTTTAAATATATAAATGAACTAAGTTTGGATTATGTTATACGCAACACCAAAGGAATATTGAGCTACACACAACACTGAAATAACTTGCACTTCACCTAAGAGTGACCTTATTTGATAGCTTTCATTGTATGCAATATCAAGCTTCACTAAACAATGATATATTAATAAAATATTATTATTTCATAGGATATAAATTAGCCATTATGAATTGTATTAACCACATCTTTAATTTTATATAACATTAGAATTAATATTATATATTTTATATAACATGATATAAGAACAAAATCAATTTTTCAGACAAAATAAGTATTTTTCAAAAAATGCTGTTTTACCGTCTTTTGATGGTGCACCCAATGTAAATCTAGTTTTTGACACTTATATAAGATCAATTTGATAAAATAAACTTCTTATTTTGAATCATGACATAAAAATTTACTTTTTATGAATTTTAGGTATTTTTATGACAAATTTTATGTTTTAATGAATAGTTAAAAATACGGTATTTTAAGTTTTAATGAATAGTGAAAAAATACGGTATTTTAATTCAAAAATCCCTTTTCATCAATTTTATTTATATAGCTTGGTTATATTTTTAACTAGTATAAAAGTGTGATTGGATTTTTATTTTATCATTTAATCCCATGTTAGCCATTGAATGTAATTTCACTTTTAAATTGGACATGAACACATGACAATCTTTCGATAAGTTTTTACTTCTTATAAACCCACTTTTTTGTTTTGGCAATGGGTAGTAGTTTTAAATTAAATTCGACCAATTTTTTGTTTTGAATTATGAAAAATTGATTCCATATTTGGAATCCATGGGTCCAAATTAGGTTAATATGTTACTTTTAATTATTGATATTATGAATAGTAACTACCATAGTTAAAGGTAAATTTGATAAATTAGGGTAACTTATAATATGATAAAGAATATGAAATTATCCTAAAACTTGAAAAAATTACATTAGATGAATAAAATTCTACCCTTAACATCTTAGGTTCTAAGCTTAGTCATTTAAATTACACTTGAAAATGAAAATGACACAAATATTAATAAAAAAAATGAAAATGACGAAATGTAAAAAACACATTTCTTATAAGTATAATAATTTTAATATAGGGATAACTAGTTTATATATTCTAAAATTAATATTACATGGAAATATAAAATAATTACCTAAATCATGGTAATATATTTTTAATTTTTTGGAAATAAATAATTACCTTAAAGTATTATTTTTTGATGATGTTAAAATTAATTAATTAATGAGATATCAATGATTTATTATTTATTAAAATCCTAATAACCATAAAAATGTCCAAAAAAAATTAAAAAATACTATTGTTCATCTATATCTGGACCATAATTATCCAATTGTCAACATAGTGACCATTTCGAGCCTTATAGAATAGATTACGATTTTTATATTATTTTATTTAAATTAATGTTAAAGTTGTCATATTCATACTTTAATATGTATAAAATTATTAATTTTTGATTTTTTGGAATATAAATTCAAAAATATATATTCTCATGAAATATATTAAATTTATTTTCATTATCATATTTTATTTTTAATTTTTACTCTAAAAAATAAGTATATTAAATAATTACACAAAATCATTGTAGTAATTATTTTATTAATGGAGATATCAAATAAATGTTATTAACAATATTAAAATAAATATTTTTTGGGATAATTAATTTGTAAAAATATTTTTATAGATAACATTTACCTTTTAGTAATATAATTAATTTTTTTTTCAAAGTTAAATTGTTATATTTATATTTTTTAAAAATCAATAAATTGAATAGTGTCAAAATTGACACTATTGATTATTTATCAAAATAGTGTTTTGTTAAATTATTTAAAAATCATAAAACATTTTTAAAAATATAATATGATTGTTATATGATCAAAATGATCTATATTATTTATTTATCATCTAATTGACATCAAATAAATAAATATTTTACACTGTTAATATTGAAATACTTTTTACGCACGTTAAAATGAAATAGAATAACTAACTGTTAAATTGAAAATATAATGTTTAAATAGATATAAACACATGTTGAATATTTATTTATTGATGATATGACAAAAATATCTCATCTCATATTAGAAATTTTAACATTTTGGAGGTTTTTATATGGGTTTTGATTTTATTATAAATTAACATTTTTGAGGTTTCCAAAAGTGCCCCTCACCTCAATTATAAAAAGGGAATTTCCTAAATCAACTATTAACTTAATTTTGAGCCTTAAAGCTCAGCCACCAACTTCCAAAATTACTTATGAACTTTTATATTTTCATTATAGAGTTTATGGTCATCTTCAAAGATCAACTATTCTGCTCTAATAAGTTATTTAGAGGAAAGACGTCGAGGTAGAGGTAATCTCTTCTACCAATTATTTATAAATTATTTCTTCTTCTACGTACTCTTATTTAGTTGTTTCATTATAAGGTAATAAATTTAGTATCACTCATATAATTATATGTTATTATAAATATAAAAAAACCATATTTCATCTTATATTTATCCTATGAAAAACAAAATCACCGCGTGTGTGTATGTACGCCTTACCATCTCCACACCGTGGTGTAATATGTTTTTCACCACCACCATCCATGGATGGGTATAATGATATAAATAATTACTATATGTGATTATTATAACATAATACTGATTCTGAAATATTATACACCATCCAATTAAATAGCATTCAACAATTTTGGGAATGATACCATCGCTCGTACGTACGTACGACCTTCCAACTCCACGATGCGATGTGATTAATTCTAAATGATCTTTATTAAACCGTGATTATATCAATGAATTAAATAAATAAATATGATATATATTATTCTAATATATTTATTCAAATGAAATTACTATAATTGAAAAATATTAATAAGAACTTCTCTGAAAAAATATGCATAAGAAGATAAAGCAGTTAAAACAAAAATAACGAGTAATAATGAAATGTTACATACCAACAGATGAAAATATATTAATAAATGTTATCATAAAACTGATTAAGATTCTGGAATAAATTAGTAAAATTATTAAAAATATTTTTACAGAAGTTTTGGATACATATGAAGCATATCAGACCAGAGGTAAGGGATAATTTTTCAATCTTATTTTTATCTTAGATTTTTTATAGATAAGTGTTTACCGGGGGTATATTTATCATCCATGTCCATGATTTCTAAAAATGTTATCATAAAATTATTTATAATATTCTATTTATATTTAAAGTCATTTTTTACTCTTTTTTTACTTTTACTACATGGTATGTAGGGATTCATTATTTTGTTTACCATACAACGTGCTTTTTGACTTCTACGAAAAAAGTACAAGAAGAATATTTTTTTATATTATAAGACATGAATGGATTTATATGGTTTCATGAAGACTTATTTACATGAATATTCTTCTATACTATTTCATGGTTATTTTCAACTGAATTATTTTCTTTTAAAATTTCACAACATTTTCAGAAAAAAAACATTTTTTAAGAAGAAAATATATTTTTCTCAAGAATTAAGATCAAGTGTTTTATCAAAATTATTTTTCATCAAAGATGTTCATCTTTAAATTGGGTTTTGTTTCTATCCCTATTATTACAATGATTTGATTTTTTTAATGAAGGAATAATATTTTATGGGGATTATGTTTTGATGGAATGATGTTTAATGGAATCCATTTTGTTTCATAGATTAGCTATGATGAACAGATTATTTTTTTGTGGAAAATGAAAGATGATTTCATTATGATAAGTGTGGGACCTATATCACCCTCCAATGCATTGGGTAAAGATTTATATCTCATGATATAAACATTTATAGAATGGAAAGTAAATCTTCTTCAGTAATTCAAGGATGTAATGGTAAGTAAACCCAGTTCAATAAAGGACCTTTTCCCCTATGATGGTCTTAAAAGCAATGCCTTGGATACTATGGAAATCATATTATGAGAATATTTTTTTTCTATAATTCCATGTTTTATGTCAATGCTATTTTACCATGGTTAATGTTCGTTTATGATCTATGTCTTACTAACTACCAAGATTTATTTCATGACTCATGATTTTGATATTTAAACGTTATGTACATGTTTTTACATTATTATGTCTATGGTTTGTCTTATGTTCTCAATGTTTACCCTTAATGACAATTTGACCTCAACCTTTTGGTGTTTTATTTTTCCCAGGATAGAAAGAACTGTTTTAGGTTAGAAAGAAATATAGGAAGATCTTTCTGGATGTCACGACCCGTCCCCCGGGGCTAGTTTCATGGCTACCCCATGCCCGCCTTCCATAGGCAAGGGGTTGGAAACTAGAATCGGAAAGGCGTGCCCTTAAAATGGGAAGGGATTTACATTAAACATGTACAAAAACATAGTGTAGGAACACAACAATATGAAACCATGAAGTAAAACTAATGTCGTAAAAGTGGGTACTGAATGTAAAGAGTCAAGAATAAAAGACCCACAGAAAGATACAATACAACAAAAAATTGAAATCAACTCATGAGATCGTCCTCCCTTAATCCTACCTCAAGGGTAGGTACAACTCATCTCCACAGCTCTCCATGTCAAGAAATCACGTCTGTGTATTTCCTGGCCATGGAACCTAAAGTCTCAGCCAAATAGCTCATCATCTATACAAGATACAACAAGGGTCGGGCGAAGCCCATGTAGGGGTGAGTATAACAATACACAATGGGGACCCCGAGACCCCCGAAGTTCTCTCAGAATTTTACTAAAGAAAACCCCAAAGAATGTTCTGAATCATGAAGAACAAATAAAAAGACTCAGATCAAATCAGGTATAACTTATATACAGATGTACATATGATTAGTTGTTAAGATATATCATCTTATTCTGTCAAGTGTTCTGCAGCTGATCCACAGAGGATCGCTCTGTGTTGATCCACACAGAATCGTTAGGTGTTGATCCACACAAGATCGCTAGGTTCTAATCCAAAAAGGATTTCTAGGTGCTGATCCACACAAGATTTATAGGTGCTAATCCACACAGGATCACTAGGTGTTGATCTACATAGGATCGCTATTCATTCTTCATGTCTCAGCCAGCTACTGGATTCCCATACATAGTACGCATGATTCTGGGAAGATCTTCGGCTAAATCCATCATTTGTATTTCAAATGGAATGAAGTCCCACTAATAAGTAACGTAATGATCCTTCATGTCATAAGGGTTCCAACGTAATAGATGGTGCATCAATCAGACACTTAGTCTACGAGATATAGGCATTTTAGTGCCCAGGGCTTGGATGGATTGGGGTACGATCTAACCCGGTGATATTCCAAATTCCTCCAAAACTCAGATGGAGTATATAAAAAGGTCTGTCTCATCCCAAGGAGTCGAATTCCATAGATTTATTTTTACAAAGACGTCTAGTTAGTAAAATATGGCCTTTTAAGAGAAACTATGTCATAAAGGGTCTGGGTCCGGTCTGACCTGGTAAGACCGACCCAGCCCGACCCAGTTTAGGTCACCCAACCCAGTCCGATTCTGACCCGGTCCTGCCCAATCCAGCTGAGCTATGGACCGGCCCAGCCCACCGGCTGGGTGCGACCTGTGCGAGGGGTCGGGCGACCCCTGTTTCCTGAACGGATCAAGAGTGGTTCCGCTCTTCAACTGCGGGCCACCGGGTGAGCTATAGTGGTCTGTTTCCCTTCCTAAATCTACTATGGGCCACCCGAGACATGGCCAATGCTACGTGGATCCTAGGATCATCTTCCTACTCTGTTTTCGGGCTTTCCAGGAAGAACTCAACAACGATCAAAGTGGAGGAGGGTTCAGGTCTTGTTTATTTAGACCACACCTTCTGCATTAGTATCATAACAAAGGTGAGAATAATTCATCTTCATACTCGTATAATTAATCATGAAAAAACCTCCCTACCTCATGAACTAATAGATGATGTTGCGATCGTGTTGGGATAAGATTCCTCATTCATTGAAGTCTCCAGTGTTGGTCGATCCCGGAACATTTCACCGAACGACATTGTTCAAGACTATGTTCTTCATTGGTGGAAGACGATGCTGTACTCCTCCATAATTTCCTCAATTCAGTGTCAAAAACCTAATCCTGAGCTCCATTTAAATAGAAGAGTGAACAAACTTTGTTTTATAACATTAATGTGGTTCATTTATGAACTGAATTTAATGTTCTAACATCGAGGTTATGCAACCAAATGGTCTTTCCAAAGAATGACCCATTTAACTATGTGGTCATGCCACATCGCTCAACGATTACAAAAAAGAAATAAAATAACTTGTTGTGTTTATTATTATTATTATTTGTAAATATAAAAATTAACTTTTCCATCTGACTATTTGTGAACAATGTTATCATTCCCTTAAGTGAATCACAGTGTAGTGAGTCCAAAGGTTCCCTCAAATTTCAATTCTGAGCACCAGTTTAGAAGTTAGAAATTCCATCTTGCAAGTTTACTGAATGTACCTTATAAAAAGATAAAAATTCTGTTCCAGGAACGCCGGGTCTCAAAATCACATTCCATCGATTTTTACAGACTCGTAATAATCCCAAATAAGTTAAAAAAGATTTATATGCAATTTTTGGGTATTTACAATGGGATATGTTGAAGATCTTTCACAAATTTAGAAGATTATGTTTCAATTTTCCAAAGACACTAAACTAATACAGTCTTTGAGTTTTTGTTTGTGCCATGTAATAATTATTCCATGAATGTTATGTAATTTCCAGGTACGTCAACCTTGGTTCTGTATAGTTAGTATCATAGTGAATGTTTAATCATCCTTTGGAAACTTGGATGCGAAAACTTTAGTGAGGTCCATAGAGATATTTCTAAGGTATGCCTAGGGATGTCCCTATGGTTAAGTATAATAATAGGTTACCATCCTAGAATTATGGTAATGATCATGAATAACCTATGATTAAACCTAAGAAGTTAGAGATCGAAAGTACTACCCCTTGATTGTGTTGTTTTTCTAGTTTGATTTTTTCCTCTCACATAATTCTTTTTGGGTTTTAGACAATGGATAGAACCTGAAAAAACTATGTTAATGATCAATGCATTGGGAAATGAAATTATTGTCCTCCTGAAAACCGAATGTTATGGAAAAAGGAATGAAAAATATTATTTCTATTCCTACACAAGATATGAATAATTGTAGACTTCCAAATCAGCAGGAAAGGGAGTAACATTTCATTAAATCTTTCATGAGGAAACGCCAACCTTCTTTCAGTGGGTCTTCTGATTTACTCGTTTCTGAATAATGGATCAGTTCCATTGATAATATATTTTCCATCCTTCATTGTTCAGAAAATAAATATATCAACTCCGCTAATTATCGTCCAGCCTTAAAGTAAAGTTGATAAATTATTCAGTGGATTAAAACCAAGTCTTCATAGGGAATTAGCTATAAGATACATTAGTAGCCATAAAGAGATTTTGTGTTGTGCCCTCTAGGTATAAATGGAATTTGGTGTTACATTTCCATCTCATAGTTTTTACAAGAAACAAAAGATGGAGAACAAGGAAAAATCTAAAAAACAATGGTGAACAGAAGCTGAATGTTTCCTTATGCTCAATGTGTTGGAAGATGCATGGTGGAGATTATATTAAAGGGACTAGAAAATGTTTTAGGTGTGGAAAATAAGGCCATCGAGCATTTGAGTTCCAAATTATTGTGAAAAAGTTTTATAATGATGTGAATTGAGAAAAGACTACAGTGAGGAGACCACCAACACTTCAATGCTACAAGTGCAATGAAATGCAGAATTATGCAAACCAGTTCCCTAATACAAGGGTTAACGGTGATTGATGTCAGCAGCCTCTTAAAGAAAAAGGGAAAGGTAAGTCACATGAGATCACTATTAGAGATTTTGAGTATAACAATGATGTGGTGGAATGATTAAGTGTTTATATAATGGGATTAAAAAATAGTTTTCTTGCATCTCATTTATAGTATTATAGAATTTTGGAATTTCTATTTATTGGCCCATTGTGGTTTTCCATAATTTATGTTACTGGTAACCATGAAAAGTGACTAAAGTATTTTTGAAAAGAACATGACATGCACATAATGAATGGAAAAGGAGATAATGAGATGTTTGATAGTATTAATGATCTCATGAATAATATAAGGACAAAGTGAAATCATGGTTTGAATATATATATATTTTTGGTATTATTGTTATGTGGAAATGTTAATTTTTATATAATGCATGTTTTCATTATGTTTTTATGGTAATTCATGTTATTATCATGTTTCAAGATAATACATGATTATGATATTAATAGGTTGGGAATGTCACAACAAAGAACTACATTATGAGATATGGGAGAGAAATGTTATATCGATTTAGTATATATCATTCTAAAGTTTTATATTTTTTAATTTATTTTAATGTTATCCATTTATAGATAGTATAAGTTATATTCCAGTTTAAGATTGTTAGGATAATGTATTATCTCACTCTAGGTGGACTTATGCTACTTTTTTAACTTTTTCATTGAGAAAGATGGAATAAACTATCGTTCTATCGCATGATCTGATAACACTACAAGAATGAAAAATTAAACTTCAATTCATATAAATAATATATGAAGTGGAAATTTTTCAGGGAATGATCTATGGTATGATTCCACTGAAATCAAGTAAGTATTTAACCTAATTCAAAAAAATAATCAACTTTAGGAAAGGATATTGAAACCAATATTGTTATCCCATTATCTTATTATCTGATGAATCAAATAGTCCATTAAATCATCATATATTTAGGGTTTTATGGAAGTTAACTTTCTCCAAACCATATTATCTATTACTATCCATCGGAACTTGAGGTTTATATTTCTCTTTTATATACATGTTTTCACTTCCCACCAACGTTCTTCTATGTGGAAACCCGGTGATGAGTTACATTGGGTAACCATTATAATTCTAACTTTACTTTTTAATATGAAGTTTTATTATTCCTTTTTATGATGTGGGTTTCCATGAAAGAAGCCTTCATATTGTAAACCATTTATAACCCTGATGAATTTCAATGGATAAATTAATTTTAAGGGGGGTAGAATATAACCCCCCAAGATTTTATGAGATAGATTATTTCAAATTTTCTATTATCTTGTGTTGTACACAACAATAAGATTATATTGTTCTATACACAACGTTGTACTGTCTTGAAATATACACAACACTATTCTTGGCTTGTATTGCACATAATTTCATGTTCATTTGATAGAATTCATTTCACACAATACTGAGTATAGATTTTTTTTTCAATGTATAAATGAAAAATGTTTGGATTATGATACATGAAACACCAAAGGATGTGTTCACAAAATGCAATAATTACATGTATTGTGATACACCCAAGAGATACCTTCCTCGATAGCTTGTGTTGTACGCAATACCGATTTTCAATAAACAATGACATATTAATAAAATGTTATAATTTAATTAGATGTAAACTGGACATTATTCATAGTATTAACCACATTTTTGATTTTATATAACATTGGAATTCATCTTATGTATTTTCTAGAACATGATAAAAGAACAAAATAAATTTTTTAGATAAAATAAATATTTTTCAAAAAATGCTATTTTATCGCCTTTTGTTAGTGAACCCATTTTGAGTATAGTTTTTGATAGTATTATAAGTTCAATTTGACAAAATAAACTTCTTATTTGGAATTGGGATATAAAAATTTACTTTTTTTTAACTGTTGGTGTTTTTCTGATAAAATTCATGTTTTCATGAATAGTGAAAATACTGCATTTTAATTCAAAATGACTTTTTTATCTAATTTATTTGTATAATTAGATTATATTTTTAATTGTTTTTAATGTGAAATAAGATTATTTTTTATCATTTAATCCCATGTTTGTTATTGGACGTAATTTCACATTTAAATTGGACATAAAAACATGCCAATATTTTGATAATTTTTTACTTCTTAAAACCAGCTCTTTGGTTTTGAGAACATGAGATAATCTTAAATTAAATTCTTCCAATTATATGTTTTGAATTTTGAAAAATGGATTCCATATTTGAAATTATTGGGTCCAAATTTTGTTAATGTGTTGCTTTTATTTTGAGATATCATGAATAGTATCTACGGTAATTTTTATTTTCCATAATTAAAAGTAAATCAAGAAAATTAGGGTAACCAATAATATAATAAGGACAATAAAATTATCCCAAAACCTGAAAAAAAATATCATTATATGAATAAAATTTAACCCTTAACAGATCAGGTTCTAAACATAGTCATTTAAGAGCCACTTAACAATGAAAATTAAATATTAATAAAAACAATAAAAGTGAGAAAATGTAAAAATCACATTTCTTATGTGTATAATAATTTTAATATAGGGATAACTATGTGATATATTCGAACATAAATACTCCATGGAAAGAAAAAAAGAATTACCTACATCATGGAAATTTATTTTCAATTTTAGGAAGTAAATTATTTCATTAAGTCGTATACTTTGATGATGTAAAAATTTATTAATTGATGAGAAATCAATGAATCAATATTTATTAAAATCCTAATAAACATAAAAAATTATAAACACATGACCAAATATTATTGGTAGAGTATATATCTACCATAATCATCCAAAGTTCAATATAGTGACAATTTGGAGCCTTATAGAATAGATTATTACCTTTATATTATTTTATTTAATGTAGTGTTAAAGTTGTCACATTCATACTTTCATAAGTGTAACATTTTGATTGTTTAATATTATGTTAGGTAAATTCTACTACTTATATTATAATGTTTTTTATTAATTTTTTCTTCATTATAGTATTTTATTTTTAATTCTTACACAATAAATATGTATATTAAATTATTACACAAAATCAGGGTAGTAAGTATTTTATTAATGGAGATATAAAATAAATGTTATTAAAAATATAAAAATAAATGTATTTTAGAATAATTAATTTGTAAAATTAATTTTATAGATACCATTTACCTAATAGGAATATAATAAAATAGTTTTTTAGAAGTTAACTCGTTATATTTATGTTTTTTTAAAAACAAAAAATTAAAAAGTGAAAAAATTGACAATATATATCATCTGTCAAAATAGTGTTTTATTAAATTATTTGAAAACCATAAAATATTTTTAAAAATATATATTGATTATTATATGGTCAAAATGATATAAATTATTTATTTATGATCTAATTAACATTAAATAGGTAAATATTTACACTTAAAATATTGAAATATTTGTTATCCTAGTTTAAGTGAAATAGAATAAATAAGTGTTAAATTGAAAAGATAAGGTTTGAATGGACCTTGAAACTAGTCTAAAATTTATTTGATGATGATATTAAAACCCTATCTCATCTCATATTAAAAATTAGAACATTGTTGAGTTTTTTAAGTGAGTTTTTATTTTATTATAAAGTAATATTTTTGAGGTTTCCAAAAGTGCCCCTCACCTCAATTATAAAAAGGGAACTTCCTCCCTCAACTATTAACTTTATTTTGAGCCTTAAATCTCAGAAAAACCCTGAATATTTTCCTTCTTTTAAATCTAGAGGTTCTGGTAATCTTCAAGGACTAACTCTAGTGCTCTAAAAAGAGATTTATATGAAGCATGTCAAGGAAAAGGTAATCTCTTCTACAAATTCCTTCAAAATTATTTCGTCTTCTACTTAATATTCATTATTTGATTCATTATTTATTAAAATAATAATTAGGACTCTTATTATGATATTTTATTATAAATATGAAACAACCATATTTTACCTTTTATCCATTCTATGAAAAACAAAATCATCACGAGTGCATTTGTATGGCTTACCATCTCCACATCGTGGTGTAATCAATTTTTCACCAAAACGTTCCTTGGATGGGTATGATTATAGAAATAATGACTATATATAATTATTATAACATTAGAGTGATTTATAAATATTATAAACCACTCAATTCAATACCATCCAACATTTTGGGAAATGATATCATCGCTCGTGTGTACGTACGACCTACCATCTCTACGATATGATGTGATTCATTCTACATGTTGTTCATTAAATCCTGATTATATACATGAATTTAATTAATAAATATGATATATATTATACTAATATCATTATGTAAATGATATATCTATAACCTAGAAAGAGGAATAAGAACTTATCTGACAAAACATGCATAAGAACATAATGCATTTTATACCCTAATAACGAGTAACAATGAAATGTTACTAACAAACGGATAAACATATGATCATAAATATTATCATAAAAATTATTATGACTCTAGAATAAATCATTAATATTATTTAAATAATTATACATGAAGTTTGTATATTAAAAAATCATATCAGACCTAAGGTAGTGGAAAATTTGGAAATGTCATTTTTATCTGACATTGTTTATACATAAGCATTTGTTGGGGATATATTTATCATCCATGTAAATTTTTTCTAAAAATGTTATCATAAAATTATTACTATTCTTATATGTATTTTTAAAGTAATTGTTTACCCATTTTAACTTTTACGACATGGTATGAAGGGAATATTTATTTTTTTTACCATACAAGTTACTTTTTGACTTCTCGAACAAAAGTACGAGGAGAATGTTTTTTATGTTATACAGCATGAATGGATTTTTATGGTTTTATGAAGCCTTCATTCAATGAATCTTATGATACACTATTTAAATTTTATTTTGAACCAAATTATTTTCTTTTAAAATTGAATTTCATTTTTACAAAATAAAACATTTTTTATGATGGAAGGATATTTTCATGAAGAATTAGGTTCAAGTGTTTTATCAAAAAATATTTTCCATCTAAGATGATGCTTTTTAAATAGGGTTTTGTTTCTACCCCAATTATTACAATGATTTTATTCAATTATTGAAGGAATTATATTTTATATGGATTATGTAATGATGGATTTATGTTTACAGAAACCCATTTTATTTCATGGGTATGCTGTGATGAATATGTTATGTTTTTGTGGAACATGTATGCAGATTTCATTATGAGATGGGTGGGGCCTATATCTTCCTCCAATGCATTAGGTAAAGATTTATATGTCATGAGATAAGCATGGATGGAACAACAAGTAAATTTGGTTTAGTAATATAGGGATGGAACGACATATAAACCCAGTTCAGTAAAGGACTTTCTCCATTATTATGGGCATAACAACAATTCCATGGTTACTATGGAAATCATATTATGAGCTTATTTTTTTCTACATTTTCTTGTTTTATTTCAATTCAATTTTACCATGGTTAATGTTACTTTATAATCTATGCCTTACAGACTGCCAAGATTAATTTCATGTCTCATTATTTTGATATTTAATCTTTATGGTCATGTTATTATATTCTTACGTTTATGGTTTGTTTTATGTTATAAATGTTTACCCTTAATAAGAATTTGATCTCACCCTTTTTTTGTTTCCTTTTCCCAAAGATATAAAGAATGGTTTTTGGAAGGAAAACAAAATGGGGAAGATCTTTATAGGAGATTTCGAAGATCTTTCACCATGTTCGAAGATTATGTTCCATGTTTCCAAAGATACTAAACTAATATAGTCTTTGGATGTATGTTTTTTTCATGTATTAATTATTCCTCAAAAGTAATGTAATGTATATGTACATTAAATTTGGGTCTCTATAGAAGCCACACCACCAGTTCTCCCAACTGGTACCTCTTGTACACTACATAAAACCCCCTACAGGTTCCCTTCTGATATAAGGGCCTAATACACTACCTCTGTAAACCTATTCCAATGGATGATATTCACTGGGGACTTGATATCATGTCTAAGACCATCCTGGAAATGTTTCTTCACAATTTTTTCATACCCTACCAATTCTAGAATAAAATGTCGCAGAACTGTGAAATAATTAGCATAATCCATTAGTGAAATAAACCTTTAGGTTAAACTCATAAACTTTATAGCCTTCTTTTACCTCAAGGTTTCTAGATAGAAGTGTTCCATATACTTTTCCAAGAAATATTTTCATATAATCCCTTCATCATACCCGGTCTGAAACATTATTTCATGTCAAATCAATTCTTGACCTCACAAGATATAGGCCACCGACTTGACTCGCTTCTCTGAAGGGGTCTCCAAATGGTCACTAATTTTCTGGATGGACTCTATCCAGAACTTGGCTACCTCTAGACCACCCTCTCCAGTAAAGGTCAGAGGGTGGTATAGATAAATATCTATAGTCATCTCGAACGTATTTGGTACAACCAGCCCTGTGTCCCCTTCCATCATCTACATAATAGAATATATATTCTCATGAAACTGCTCTTCTATGTTTCCCTAAATCCTCAGGTCTTCTTAATCAACTACTAGGAGACCATTCTAGATATCATCATCTTGTCTCCCTACTAACATACATATTCTTGGGGGAATTTACATACAATTCCAAAAATTATATTTAGAACACATAACATGATGCTTCCAAAAACATCACAATAGAGGTATCTTCAATTAGTCATAAACAAACCATTCACAACAATTTATAACTTTGGTACTTGGGATTTCCCTCATACATCGGTAAGATACTCCAATGCACGAGCTCATTTCAAAAACATGTCACATTCTATTCTCCCATCTACCATCCCAAATAATATGACCATAGAAATGAACTACTTTGATACCACATTGTAACATCCCCAACCAGGAAGCCAATAAACTGGTCCCTCGAGTCGGGTTTCCACATGACCTCAAGAGAACCTCCCCATACACTCGAGGTTTCCGAATTGTTCTAAGTGTCTAATAGATCATGTGGTGAGATTATACCTTCATTACTAGAGTAATCCATAGTAAAGAAACAAATGAGATATAAGAAACAATAATAGGTAAACAAAATCATGCATATCCAACCATGTCCAAAAAAAGTACAAGTCATATCTAAATAGGTAAATATGTCATGTCATGATAATAGTTCCAATGTGAATAAAACCCAATATAAAGAAAACCATAAAAATACCCAAAATTGGTCCTAACTCTGAGTCCATAATAACTTCCATGAATGTAGCAAAACCAACTCAACTCCCTAGCATAGGGCCCTTGCCTTGACCTAACCAACATCCATGAAATTTTCTCCTTCACCCAATGGAATCATGATAAGTGGTTGAGTATAGCCCAATATACTACCATAAATGGTGTTTATAAAATCTACAGTCTAAGAAGCTAGTGAATGAAAGTTATAAATAAATTTAAAAATAAATAAAATCTAACATTGGTGTTAATAGTTAATAGTATTTACCTTAACCATTTTTAACATATTTTACATTATCAAAATTCATTCCATATTCCTTACATGATCCATTTTCATCACATGTTTCATGGGATACACATTTAAATCCTTTACCCAAGGGAAGAGGGAAATCAATCACTGCGAAAAAGGGAATGAGTCAAGTCCCTATCTCACAAGGGGTAAACACATCACAAAAAATAAATCTCACTCACCATGAAGACTCGGTCCAGGGGGTCTCCATGAATGAAACCATTAGTGTAATAGATCCATCATCCCCTTCTAAAACCCACCATTTTTTTGTGGAGTTTAGAACATTATTCTAAATCAACCCATATGCATAGAACCTCAAATCAATACCCCGCACTACCAAACCATGTGGGCATGCATATTTATCCATTCACCACACACATACCATATATTAACCAACATAAATACAAATCATAATACATAATAAAAACCATGGGAATTAATATTAGTCCATTACCCATTAACACATTTACAATTTACATTACGTAGGTGTTTATCCCAATTATAATTTCTTATGCCTAAGCTCAGTAACAATATTAACTTATTACCATAAATTAAGCCAATTTATATATTAAACAATTTCTGTATGTTAACTCGCTTAACCCATTAATAATTTTCAATGTATTGACCACTTATAAATTTCATGTACAAATCACAATCCATTTTTCACATTCATATTAACCCTAATTAACCCATTTTTAGGTCAAGACAAACAACCCATGAATCCAATATCTATATCTAGAAACAACTATCAAAAATCCTTTCTTAATCATAAAATTAACCAATCAAAAAGTTCACCATTGCTCTACTTAATCACAAGTCAATTTCATACTTAACATCTTTGTTGTCTTGGTTTCGGAAGGTCGTCTCTCCCCATGGGTGGCCCTAAATTTGTTAAATAAACCTCAATGTATCCCATAGGGATCACGAGTGGTTGAATTACTTATTTAGACACACATTTTACCAAATCTCACTAATGACACCAAAATCACAATAAGGAAGAGACAATAATGCAATCTCATATGAACAAACCCACATAAAAAAATGGGATATAACTTATAGACCAAGAACCTCAATTTTTAATATGACCACACTCTTGATCATAGCCTTATATATAGACTCAAACACCCCTTGAAGGGCCAACATAAATTCCACCTAAAATGAGGGTTTTACGGATTCATAATAATATGAGAGGAACCAGAACCATAATCTAGAAAAGTGAATCAAGGGGAGGATTAGACATACCTAGTGAATTGATCTAAAACCAAAGATGATTCAAAAAATCTATAATCAATAGAGATCCACTCTTGGGAGTTATTTAGGGTTTAGGCTCATCACTATGCTTGAAAGGAGGATATGGGGATGAAAATCAAGTGAAGATCTAAAATTCCTAAAAGGAAAATCTGTAAATTACCAGATTTAATGGGGTCTATGCTTTACCCGTACGGTTTTCCAAAACATGTAATAACTGTGTTCCACATTCTATCTAAGGTAGGTTGGGTAACATGGTTACTTGGGGAGGCCCCTATGGTTTTCCAAACCGTGCACCAACCATATTGAATTCTGTTATCCACGTGTGAGCTATTTGGCCTTCCCCCTTGCACATTTTTACAAAAACATGAACCCCTCTTCCTGGCTAGCATGGTTTGGGCGCACGGTTTACACTAATCATGTGACAAATGTTCAACTTATGTAGAATGGATTTTTCATATTTTATTTCATGTTCTCAACCCACAAACCAACATTGAAAATCCAGATACACCAATTAAATATTCCATCAATCAAAAGTAAGGGATCTAGAGAAAAAAAATTTAAACAAGGACATACCTCCCTTAATTCAGGAATATAACACATGAAACCCATAATTATAATCATCTACGATATCTAATATGTACCACATTAGACTAAGTCTAGTAATTTTGGGAGGACAAAAAAATTCTAGATGAACTAACAATAGAGGTGGGTGAGATTTCAATTTAATAACTAGTTTTAATAATAAATTGTATTGTTTCCCTTTCATACAGTCATCAAAAATATTATGCATCTCTTTCATCATGTCTAGTAATTATATTACTTTATTATTCATGGAATATTTTCAAAAAACAAAATCAACAGGACCAATACTTTTATGCCAAATTATAGTATAGGTATATAAAAAATTAAAACTCTTAATATGTTGAATTTTTAGCTTTGAAAGGTCAATATAATAGATATTTTTCTTTTGGGTTGGCATAAAAAAGAAAATAATTATCCTTAAAAAATAAAATTTTATCATTCTGAAATTCATCCTTCTTACCATCATCAAATAATTGATATAGTTTAATTATTCTATGTTATAATCCATCAAAAAATAAAACATTAGAAATAACAGTACAATTATAAATACCAAATTCACCAAAAAAAAAATTTACATTGTATTTGGAATTATCTATAAATTTCATTGTGACTCCATCACATCTATTTAATTAAATTAATTTTGATGTATCTCTGATAATTTTCCCAGAGATCCACTATACTTATACTAGACAACAATGTTTAGGCTTTAATGGATTTTTTTTGAAAAATTCAATTACTAGAAAATTTTGATACCCAGGCTACATTAGGTCTAACAGGACTAGTAACCCGATTTCTTGGTACAAATATAGATTTAAAATAATTATTTAAAGTATTTTTTGATTATAATAGTATAGATATATAAATATATGTATATCCTAAAAACAATGGAAATTGTAATGAAAATTCATTAACATAGTGTCTCATTATTATGCATCTAAAACAAAAAACAGTAGAATAATAACCATTTTACCTCTTTATAAAAAACATTCGAGACATTTGAGGTAATTTATTGACGTATATAATACCATTATTTTTTTCATCTTATTTGAAAACATCATATTGATTAAAATATTTCCTTCTTGAAAAAAAGTATGGAAAAATTAAAAAAAAATTCCATAACATTTTCGACATTTTCATTCATCTTATATATAGTTTTTAAATATTTATTAATTTTTTAATTCATGATAGAAGAAGTACTTCTATATTTTTTATTTTCATGGAAAATATTATTATTATTCTCAGTAATTTAATAATTTTTTCTCTTTGAGTTAAATATATAATTCTTCAATTTTGAAAGAAATAAACTCTTAGTCTACCAAATATTTCATTTAAATCATTAACACTCAAATGAACAAAATTTGAATAATTTATAGAATATATAGAATAAAAAATAATTAGTATCATCCTTAATAGATTCCATAATGATAAAGTTAGTTAATTATTTTTAATTTTCAGATTCCCCACTAGAATCAGATGCTTCAATGAAACTACACCTTATAGTTAAATCCTTATTCTCATTCTTTTAATACTACTTGTCTTTCATTACATTTTTCATCAAAGGGGTATCTAGTTTGATATTCCTTTTATTTATATCTTCAAAACATATAACATACGATGTATTATAAATAATGTTAGTATTAATATTCTTTTCATCCTTGTGATTATCTTTTTTATAGTTCCTTCTAGATCCTTTTTGTGATTTTTATTTTTATTGTTTTTTGAACACTAGTCACAATATGATCCATTTTGTCTTTTTCACTAACCATGAGTCAATACTTATATGAGTAAGAGAAAATATAATTAACATAATTTAAATATAAAACTTTATTTTATAGTTTATTTTTCACCAAATTTCTTAATATCTAATTCATATTGAAGTAGTGAACAAATTATCTCATAATGAGTGTACTTATTGAAGTTATATCTCTCATAAATGATGAAATAATTTTCATGAAACATCATTCGTAATTATTTTAAATTTATTTCAATAAAAATATTGTTATCTAATTCCTCTCTAAGTTAACTCATTCCACTTACAATTCTAGTAATCATATAGATAATTTAGTTGACAATTTCCTCATCTCTCATCTTTAAATCTTCATATTCCTCGCAAAGCATTTGGTGAATTTCACGTATCAACTCATCTAACCAAGATGAGTAAAGTGAAAAATTATCCAAATTTAATGATTAGTTTTTATTGAAAAAACATAAGTAAAAATTCTTTTATTTAAATCATAATAAATAATATTCATAAATTTATAATTTTTAAAAAAATTAGCTTCATTGTTTCCTATAAAAGAATCAGGGCCAGAATCTGATAATTTATATGGTTTAACTATAAAAATCCAATGATCAAAACTGAGTTTCTAAAATTAGGATTCCATTATATTTTTCCTATATTTGTAGTCATGGACTTCAAAGTGAGGTGATTTTATAGAATCTATCCGTCATTTGAACTAGTTATTTTCATTATAAATATTTTTACCTTGGACATTTAATTAATGTAAAGGGTTATTAAAATAATATCTAGTGCACCCAAAGTTCTAAAACTTATTATGGTATCAAGATAAAAGAAATAAAGTGAAAATCTTAAAGGGTATGGCTATAATTCCAATTTTTAGGTCTTAACCAAGATGGATAATGGTATAATGTGGGGATTAATAAAAAAGTATAAATTTCAATCGAATTAAAACAAAGAAAACATACACATTCATGAGAAATGAAAAACTAAATTAATAACTCAAGATACTTTTATAGTAACTCAGATCCAAGTGATCACACATCTAAACTTCACACCAATCTACTTTTTAAGAGGTTTTATATACACTAAAATACATATTTTTTAATTTGAGTCACATCCCAAATATAAAGTACATTTTCTAGTAGAGTCACATCCATAACACAACCTCGAATTTTTTTAGGGATTTAAAACCAGATTATAACACAAAACATTTATAAGGGTATAACCTGATAAATAATGGATCTATTTTGGTAAGGTATAAACAAAGACCAAAATATAATTACATATCTTAAAAAACATAGAAATAATTTATAACAATACAAAAGAACCAATTGAAATAGAAAATTTAGAATAGTAATATCATAATAACTAGACCTTGAGAAATGCAACAATTTTTCTCTCAAAATAAGTAATGTTTGAAAAATATATGGTTATTACTTTTGGGTAATATAATATTTTGAAAAAAATTAATTGGATCACTTTTAAATTTGTAGATCTAAATTTTTAATATAACATTTTTTATTAGTATATACAAATTTAGTTCCCTTCAAATAATAATTTGTAATAGAAACACATGTACCATAATGGTTAGAAAAATATAAAAGAATAAAAAATAATTCACAGAATATTTTCCATTTTTATCACTTCTAATATAGAACTGAGAATACTCAATCATTATTTAAAAAATATCAACATTTAAATAAAAAAACATCAAATAGGTCTATTAATTTCTAGATAAACTCTATATTAATTTTATTTTATTATAAATTCAAACTACTTTGAATAATCCCATAAGTATCACATTTTAGTTTTCTATTGGAAAATATTTTGAAAATCTTTCACAAATCAGGCATATTGATATGTGAATACATAATCCTTATTTAATTTTCAACAAAAAATTTAAAAATAATTTTGAATATGATCACTGGATTAAAAAAATGAAATAAAATAAGTTAGTTCAAATATCCAAAAAAACTATCAATATATAAAATAATAATAATAATATAAAAATATAAATAAATGTAGATTTAGAAATAAATTTTTTTTATTTAGGAATATAAGAGGTAAAATATAATATGAAATAAATTTAGATTTTTCATTAAAAGGAGATACATTGTATGCAGGAAAATATTCATAAGGCATCATTTTTGTAAAATATGTCTAATCGTGTTAGATTCTATAGATCATTATAAGTTATGAAATCATGTATGATAATTTCCCAAAATTCATCCAATTGATTTTTTAGAAAACAAATATTTTCTTAAGGATCAATATTTTCATATGGTTCAACCATAAGGTATATCATAATTATAGGGAACATTCTTCATAGAGTTCAAGACATAGAATAATTTAAGAAAAAAAACTCCAAAAAAACTTAGATTTAATGGAATAGAATAAATAAAAAATAATGATTAATATCCAATATTTTATTCTAAATGTTGTGTAAGATTTTATAAAATAATGAATAAATAAATAAGTTTTTTATAATTATGAAAACAAAAAATGAATAAAGTGGTAGTGAGTCACTTAAGAATAAGGATATTGATGTGTTCTTGAGAGACTAAAAACCTCTATGAATTATTTGTTGAATTTATTGATAATGTGATATAATTTTTTTCCATATATAGATTTTGAAGTTAAAATAGATCAACCTGAGATAATAATGGATATAAGGATCTTATTAGGAGGGAATTAAATAATTTTATCATATCATATATGAGATTATTATGGATGGATTTTTCTATTTACCTATGGAAGCCAAAGAAGATATTGAATATTATCATATATATTTTTATCTTGTTGAGGGAATTAAAAATATCCCATTAATAAAAAAATCATGTTAATAGAGTGGTTGATATCTCTCACAAACACTATAACAACTAATGGAATATATCTCAAAAAGGAGTTGTATATGGATTCTACTAATAATAAGAAGTTCATGAAATAAAAACATTCATTATATACTTATGGTTTTTAGTTTTTCCTTTGACAATAGTGAATTTTTATAAATACATAAGAATAAATTATTATTACCTAAGCATGAAATATAGTGCATACCCAAGGTTGATCTCTCAAGGATCCCACTCACATACACTAAATTATTATTGTATCTATTGATAAACTAATTTATATAATACAAAAATTTATATGAAAACCATGGGTGTTTGAATCCTAGTTTGATATATAAATATATAAAGAGAAAGAGAAAAAAATATAAAACAAAAATAAGTAATGACAGAAAATGTGTTAGTAAGATAAAATCAATCATCATAGAGAGCTAACAATGATGATATTATTGTTATTTAAAAACATAATATCTAAATATGACATCCAATATTGATAAAAAAACCATATCACTCAAAACCATACAACTTGGAATTTTATTAACATACACAAACCCTCCACATATTGGAATATATTCTCACCTCATCACCACAATGAAACACTGACAATCTTTAGACAACATTGTGATGATAAAGTAGAGGAATAAAATAAATATAAATAATAACAATGTAGTAGAGATAGTGTGGTGAACATACACCACAATAAATTTATAAAATAAAAAAATTACAAGAATAAATTAAATAGAATACATTTTATTGAAACAATCTCAAGAAAAAACTGGTACTTTTATTTGAATAATCATTGATATAAGTTTTCCATTTTCATAGAGACATAAAATCATGGTGAGGGGAAAAAATAGGAAATTAAAGAGATGATAAAGAGAATCAAAAGTATATGAAACTATTATAGTATAAATAGCCCTTATAATTTAATAAAAATGACCTATAAAATTGACAACTCGTGAGAGAAATTAGAGGTACAAATTTACAAAGAAGAGGGCTGTAATATTTTAACTCCAAATTTATCCTTTAAGACATCACACATGTTTTTCCAATGCAATTGTTGAAATAGAAAAATCCTCCTTAATTGATTTTTTATATATATATCATCTATATACACAAAAATATGGGCATATGTGGACATCCGTAGAGAAATTTATCACTAAATAACTAAAGAAAATGTTGATGGCATGGAAGATTCTTCATATTCACAAAATCCCAATTACAACGATTTTATAACCTTGGAGACCAAATCACAAGATTACACAATTAAGGATGTTTTTACAATCAGTCTTTTCTATCTTCATTCAATGTTTTAGCTCCTTCATAACTTCCATGTTTCATATGTGGTCTAATCTGTAAAGTTCAACAAAACTGGGCACATATTCCAAGATGTGAATAATGAGATTATATAAAACATTTAATTGTTGGATTTAACTGAATTTCCAATTGAATTAAATATATCCCATGATATTTTAAGCACTAAAAAAATGAAACCCAAAATTTTTTTTATTTTAAATAAAATGTAACGATCCACATAACATGTTTAAAAAAAATACTAAAAATTCCAAAATAATCTATTTTCACAAATATGTCCAAAATATTCCTAAAACCTAAAAATGTAAAAATTACCCTTAAAATAAAAAATTTTAAATTTTAAAACATTGAATTATAGAATAAAATTTATGAAAATATTAGGATCGACAACCGATCTCTCTTAAACATTGAACTCCTAGAAAATCATCTAATAGAAAGGTCGAAACAAACTTCACATGGTATAATTGGGTATACCAAAAAATTTCACTCCCAAAAGAATGTATAATTCCATAAAAATGGATTAAATTTACATGAATCCTACCCTATCATAAAATTCCATTCAATATCATGTTAGTACCAATATTCATTCCATTCCGACCTCCCTAGATATTTATTTCTCTCACACCTAATAAATTTTAATATAGAGGTTTTAACATTCGAAACCACATGTGTAATATCTATAGGCTTGATAAAATTATCGTATATATACAACGTAAATATAAAATTTCTTCCACTCAGGAGATATTTTTCAAGGTGAAATATGATGAAATGGGTTGGTAGGTAAAACTATTTAAAAATTCAACATCTAGAAAGAGGAGGTTGGCATTTTAGATACAAATGCATGAATACTAGAGTGAAAACAAAGTAAAAATAATCACTCAAATAAACTTATAAATATTAAAACACAACACCCCATTTATGAATGACATGGTCCTTTTAACAAGAAATTAATGCAAAAAATTAATTCAACTTAATTATCATTTTTCATTTTTTTTGTTTCATTTTAATTTTTTTAATTTTTTCTTTTATTAAACATTGGATGAGATAATAATAAAATACAACGAAGGAATGAAAATTAAATATATTAATTTTTGAGTTTGAAATTATTCATAAAATTATGCTCAGTTAATAATTTTAGTTAATCATTATTTTTTTATTTATCTTATTTATCTTTTAATTATTTTCTCTTTTCTTGTAGAACAAGATTATATGAATGAATTAAATAGAATAATGAATCATTCCCATGTCTAAAATTTGAAAAATATTGACACAAGAATCACACCACACAGGAATCTTCAACATCATATAAAATAAACATGAAATTACCCCACACTCTCAAACAATAAATATTCATGAAAATAATATAAAGAGTAATTTTAAGTATGTAAAACCGACTTTTAATTTGGATTAAACCTATTAAAAATTTTAAGGATTCTAAGGGATAAAAATTTGTAGATGTATATGGTGTGTCTCAAGTCAAATAAGTAGCTAGAAAAAATAATACCTTACAGTTTTCATGAATATTATATGAACTATAATTCATTGTGAGGGAAAAATAAAAAATTAGGGATAAAAAAATCATGACATGAGACTCTAAAGAAACTTTTGAAAATTAAATTAAATTTAAAAATATTTATAAATCTATTGGGTTTGGAACGATATTATATTTGTATAGTACCAGTGAACATGATTTTCAAAATCAACCAACCATGCCTAAATTAAAATATTTGGAATAAAGAAATAAAATCCATCAAGAAATCATTTAAATCTACAATTTTTAAAATCATGAAAGTTCCTAAGAACGCCAATATATTTTTAATTTTCCAAATATTTTTATTCAAATAATGAATCCTAAGAACACTAAATAAAATAAAATATAAAACAAACGTGTATAATTTTATATTTTCAAGAATGAATAAAAAATAACACATAAAATATCCTAAAAAATATTATATCCCCCAAACATCAGATAAAACTATCCTTTCATTTTAGCTCAAATTTAATTAAAAGGATAAAGGTAGAAAAAATAATGAGAAGTAAATACACATCTTGTGTTTATTCTTTAGTTGTATTAGTGAGTCATGCACCTTACCACTACAAATTTAGACCAAGAAAGTAAGAAAAATACATAATAAATTTATTAAAATAAAAATTAAGTAAAATGTAAAATATGTTTTCGTTTGAACTCCCAATTAGGTATTGGTTTTTGACTTCCTACAGTTGGGAAGTTTCAGTGGGTTATCTTTGATCAGAAGGTGGGTGTGGTTTTTTATCATGGACCACAAAACTACTTTACTTCTATAATGTATACCTTCCAATTTTTTATAGAAGACTACATAGATATAGTACGATAAATCTATCCTCTTTTGAATTATATAAAAATATTGTTGTGGGAAAGGGAGGAATAATGAGTCTTATTTTTTAACTTTGGTACCACTTGTTTTTCCTCCACTCTAACATCATCTTGATTATACACAATTATTTATTTATTTTAAATTTTATCAATGATGATATTAGAAAATAATTCAACTTGAATAATAAAAAAATATAAATAATCATTAAATAAATATTCAACTTCTAGTATGTCAACATAAAACGTGATTTCTGTGGGAAGGCCACTGGAAACTCAATATTAATAGGTTCTTATTATTCTTATTCACCTTCTTCTTATTCATCTCCCACATGCACACTATTTACAATTCATTGTAATTTAACTTCATATGTAAGTGGTATGGAAAAATTCAAGATTATTTCCTTTATAGTTTCATCCTAACAAGGTTTTTTGATTAAAAATTTTAGAAAAAAATATTTGAATCTTTATTTTATTATTCCTCGTTTTGAGATTCCACTTCCTTTATGGATGTTGAAATAATTTTCTTTTGATTCCTCAACTGTTAAATCCTTAAATAATTTTATTAACATTTAATATTTTTGATTATTACCTTCATGGGTCATAATTTTTTTATAAATATGAAATGAATAATAATAATCACTATAATACTACATCATCTCAAATTCAATTCAAAAAATGACATGTAGTGGATTTTTAATTTTTTTTTATTTCCTAAAATTTATGTTTTTATTTTTTAAAGGAAAGGTTTGTTCAAGTTTTTTTGCTCCGCAAAAATGGTTCTTAATTTTTTATTTGTATTTTCAGGAATCCTTATCATAAAATTATTATTACCTAACCATTCAATATAGATCACACCAAGGGTGGATCCCCTGAGGAGGCCACTCACATATATTGAATTCATATTACCACAATAAATAAAGTAACTAATATAAAACTAACTGATATAAGAATATATTTAGGGAGTTTTAAATTCTTATGTTATATAAAAATATAAAATGAAAGTAAAATAAAAATTTAAAACAAAAAATAAGTGAAAAAATAAATATGTTAGTCTTAGAAACATTAATATCTCAAGGATCTCACAATGATGTTATCATTGTTCTTTTTAAAATATTAATTATAATTAAAATATCCAATGTTGAGATAAAACCTATTACTCAAAACCCTGTAATTTTAAATATTACCACCCCCACCAAACCTCCACATGTGGTATAATCTTCCTACCATCATTAGTATAACGTTACACCGACCCTTTTATCACATCATTATGATGAAAAATGATAGGAAAAAATGAGTGGTAAGAAGAACACAATAGTTACAAAAGTAGGGTGGCCTCACATCGTAATAAATTTATCCAATAATAAATTATTTAGAAGAAATAAAGATAGAACATATGATTCTAATTAAATCAATCATCAAACACTACTTTCCGTAAAATAAGTAACAAATTTAGTCCGCCATTTATATTTATATATAAAACCATGGTGAGGGAAATAAAAAATAAAAAATGAAACATAAGGGGAAATGAATGAACTAATATATATATATATATATATTATATGAAACTATTACTGAATAAGGACCCCTTATACTCCACTAAAAAGTCCCAACTAAAAGGATAACTCTTCATAGGGAGTGGAGATACAATTTTTTATGGATGTGAGGTAAACAAATTTCAAATCCAAATTTATCCTTAAAACGTTTATGAATATTTGGAAAACTTAATAACTAAATCGTGGAAAGTTTACTTGATTAATGTTTTCCACATATTCTCATATATCTAGAATGAAATGTTTGGATTTTTTTGATGTGTTTATAAAAAGTTTGACACTGAATTACAAAATATTTATTTTTTATCTAGAAAGACTCTTCATATTCCAATCATCTGATTTACCTTGAATTTATGACCATGCTGGTGGATAAATCTCGAATTAAATAGTTAATTTAGTTTTAACCTTACATATTCTCTATCTATCTTTGAAATTTATGATCCTCTAAACCTAACATGTTTGATTTTTAGGCTTATTTTCTTAATTAAACAAAACTAGGCATATATTATAGCGCTCAAATTGTGATCTCAATATTATCCTTTTATTATTGGGTTTAGATAAATTTCCAATTGAATTTATTTTATCCTATAATGTTATGAAGCTTTGAAAAAATGAATTTCAAAATTTTTACTAGTGTAGAAAATGTATTGAAAAAATTTCCATGAAGACACAATATACATAAAATTCCAAAATAATCCAATTTCACAATTAGGAAGATAATATTCTTAAAAATAAAAAATCATACAAATACCCATTAAATAATATATTGGTGTGACTATGAAATTAAATTATATAATAAAATATATAAAAATTTGAGTTCAATCTGTGTTATATGTATTCGTGAGAGAACATCATTATAGTTAATAAGATAATTGTTTTACGTTAAGTGGGTACCACTTGGATTATATTGTTGTGCAGAAAAATATTATGGCTCAAAATTTTAAGTTGTGAATAATTTGATTCAAACAAATCCTAATAATTTCTTAAATGTGTTATAGTTTCTATATAATAAATGGAATGGCATATATACTTATGATTTATGCAAATTTCTAAATTTATTAATTGATAAAATCATGGTGTAATAGGGAAGACTTTACATCATGATGTAAATATATTAATCAGCTTCATGATTGAAGGTGGTTCATCATTCCATGACACAAAAGATAGTTGAATTAAAATTTAAGAAGTATTATACTCATCAGGATGTTTTGATTCTTACCAAATAATGACCTCTGGGATCTATATATTTTGAACAGAAAATGTGACTTAAAATTTGGAAAACTATTTTGTGGTTGATGAGATAAGTGTTAACTATATTCTTGAATTCCAATGGTTGATAACGATTGATGGTGATTAAATATTTAATATGTAATTTTATTGTAAAAATTCTCAACATATAGATTAACCTATACTGAATATTAGAAACGTACACAAAAAAATAGTAATATTGAATATCTATAAGAAGTAAAATAATTTAATCAAGTAGTATACCCTATTAAATATCCATATTTATATGGTGAATTGTTTTTAGACTTGATTCTAATAAATATTATACCATTATGTAATTCATTACTTTGTATATCATTGAACAAATTATTGAAGAACATATAATTATGGGGAACACCAATTATAGTATAGTGTTATACCTTTGAATAATATCTAATGAGTTCATGTTGTTTATTGAAATTATATTTTGTGTCCCCCTATAAAATCAATGAGTGGAAGAGGGGAAGAGGCCTTGGACCATGAATTAATAGTGAAGTTTTTTCTAAATTTAACAATCATAATTAGTGGAGTGTGATTAATTAGAGTATCAGAACAGTGTTAAAATATACTCCCTAGATGTTACCAAATTTCTGTGAATGAAGTAGAAAGTTATGTATGTTTTCAACTTTATTATTAATAATTTTTTGTGCCTATGTGATTTATTCATGCTGTATTTTCTAATGTGTATTAAATATCCTTTTTAACCTGAGGAAATAATAAATATCAAGTCACAAAAATTCACCCCCATTTTGAGTGTATAATTGGACCATAGTTTATTAGTTCCTTTTCAAATTAAAATAAATTTTTTTAAATAAAAATGAATTGAGTTTTTTGTGTCACTAATAATGTTTAATATAATTTAACATTCTTTTATTTGTAATGGTAGTATTGAAAATGATTAATAATTATTTCATATTTTTTTGAAAATATGATATAGGAGATTGATGTGCCTATACATGTTATGATGTAGTATTTCATGATTAAAATATTGGATTTCTTATCAATATACAAGAATATTGTATTTTTTTGTAGATTAAGATGATATATGTGTTCTTGTAATGTTGATAAAACCCATATATATTGTGTTGTATTTTTTAAATATGTGATAGATTTGTTTTCAATATATACATGTTGGAATTGTGGTGGTGAATTTAAAGTATAAGGATATAATCATGGGATAATAAATAATATAATTAAGTTCTTTAATGGAAATTCAATGACGTTTTAAAATCATATATAAGATAAATATGAATATATATTCCAAGTTATCTATGAAGGTTAAATAAGTTGTCGAATATTAATGTATATGTTTCTATCTTATAAATGAAGTCAATGATGTTTTTATTGGCTATGAGAATGAATTTTTATAAAGGGATGGATATTTCTCACAAAAACTATCCAAAATGATGATGTGGTTGTATGAATCTTCAAAAGAAACTGAATATAAATTTTACATGTGATGAGGTGTTCAGGAAATAGTGACATATATCATTAATATATATATTTTGTAAATTTTTATTATGGGTATTCTTGAGAGGATATCATTATGGTTGACAATATGATGGTTACATATTATATAAGTATCAATTAGATGATATTGTGAGATAGTGAATGATATAGGAACAAAATTAAAAGATGAGAATGAGTTAATTCCAAAGCATCATGATGATGTTTGTAAACTATTATGGATGTTAAAGAATAAAGGAGAAGGTTTTGTATTTTTTTCTTGAAGAAAATCATTAGAATTCATTATTATCACAAATCATGTCATAATAGGGGATTCCTTAAATCCCGGTTTATATCAATGTAAATTATTGATATGTTTTCTCTGATGTATCAAGCTACAGTTAAAACTATAGTAATCCACAAACATAAATATTTTTATCAGGTACATATTTTATTATTCCATAATAATGTATGGTTGGTCCAAGATATGTTCATGCGGTCTTGGAGTTTTGATGTATGTGAAATTTAAGGATTCAATTCATATATATGATATTCCACTACCATATACCATGATTTCTACAGTATATAGGAGATAAAGTGGCTACATAAATTTGTATTACCAGAGAGATGTATTGCTACAATATAGTTAATTAGGTTGTAGTATATGAAACTAAATTGTTATGGGTTTTTTGTTAAAAAATGTTAGCTACTATATTTGGAACATAGAAGGATTATGTTATTCTAATTTTTCAATGCAACATAATGATTTTTAGGGTTTTCACGGAATTTAGATACCAGAAATAATTACTCTATGATTATTACTTATCACAATAAAATATCTGAGATATATGGGTAGTTTTCTATGATTTGGGTGGGATTATTTTGATAGATTGTATAATATTTTATAAATTATTTGAGGATATGAGGATGACCATATATCACACCATATAAATACACATTACACCATGATTTTTTCAATTTCATAATATCTATATGTTAATTTCCTATCTTTTTATTCATAATTTATGAGTTTGAATAAATATATATTGGAATCACTTAAGATGTATTTAATAGAATTAATTGTGTAATTTTAATATATACCATGATAAGGGTATAAGGGGTTCTTGAACTGATCAAGATTTCTTAATAAGATATGGATATATGAATTTTTTTATAAATTGGTCATTTGGATGATGTTTCAAAGTGTAAATGCTTCATGAAACCAAGGGTGTTCTACCCAAACTTTTCCATGAATAACATAAAAAAATCAAATGACATAATTTTTAATAGAGGCACCCAAGAATGGAGGAATAATTCAATCCATTCTTGCAAGATTTTATTTCTTATCAAATTATCTTGTATTACCTTATACATATTTGGAGGAGAAAATACCTTTCTTATTTCAATAACAACCTTGTTTTTCATTGATAATATAATTTTAATGTATATCAAAGGATCATATCTTCGGAATTCCAAGGATGCATCCACTCAATAACAAGAGTATTAGATTATTGTAAATTCATATTTCCATGTTCAACACTTTCAAAATCTATCTATGTCATATAATCATCATTGTTAATGTGTTTATCTTCACTTTACCCACACATGACATGAAACTATGGGCACGTTGGTTGAATATTTATAGAATTTTATATTATAAATGGACCATTGATTTACACCATCTTAATAGTGAGGTATCTATTAATATGGAATAATAGTAAAATGATATTAAACACTAAAATTTTGGTGAAATATACAATATCAAGTTACAACCAACATAACCCAATTATCATTAACATTATGTCACATAAGTGGAATGAAAACTATGAAGGTTTAAAAAAGTAACCATGAAATTAATGTATCAACATATCATGTCATTTCCCCACAAATAACAAACCATATTTATTAATAATAAGACATGGTAATTTTATCCCCAGTAATTATCATATTCCAATTGTTATGACGTATTCATAGGTGATAAACAACTTTCACTCTTTGTAAATAAATGTTCATAAATAATGATGTCATGTACTCAAATAGAGGACCAAGACTCAAGTGATAATCATACCTAACTACTTATGAGGTCTCCCTAATACTCAAGGTTACTATGCATTCATAAATAATGAAAAAATGAAAGTCACTTTTTAATTTAAATTAATCTATTCAATATTAAATTTTATATAACATTAAAAAGGATATATTACCTAAAAAAATAATAACTATGATATAATAATTAATTAAAGTAATAAATCATATAGTAAACCTCTTTAAGTCAAAATATATCATAATAAATCCACCTGACCATTTAATTTTGTCCTAGAAAAATATTTATATATATAATAAGAGAATGAAAAAAATCAATCATTATTGTTATTGATTTATTTAATGTCAACAATTCTATTTTCTCTATAATTACATTCCACCATTATAATAATCTTGAAAAACCCATATCCCATGACAATAATCTCAATGTATTATTTGAATCATAAATATTGTTTCATAACCCATCTTCTCCCATCCTGAATTTTTTTTCTTCAATTAGTTCATTTTCAACTAATTTCAAAGCATATATATTTATAAAAACCTAAGGAATGATTATTATCACTTACCTTGGTTATAATTCATTAAAATATATTCACTCATCAACATTCTTGGGCAACACAGTTAGTTTCTAAAACTATCTTGAATTAAATCATACAAATTTTTATCATTAATCTGTAAGACAAATCTATAAAGACTAGTTTGAATCAAATAAAAATATATGCAATAGATTTACTTTCAGACCTATAAATTATTCCCAAATTATTAAATATTTAAAAAGTGAAAGATCAATGTGGGTGGGGAGACCATTAAATCCTGGGTAAAGAGAAAGTGGGATAGAAAATGGTGAATAATGGAATACAAGGGGGTAATATGTTAGAGAAGGGAAGTGATCACCACCCTATAATAATTATATTTTTTGACCCATAATCACATAAAAAAATAAATGTGGTTCAATAAAAAATTAAATTTTAGAAATTTAATATAGAAATATCATTTTCCCTAATTAATCTCATACCCCTCTTCTTTATTATCGCAAAAAATAATCTTAAAATTATACAACATACTAAAATCTCATTTCTCTTAGTCACAATAAATTTATTTATAAAATAATTATTTTATCCTTTAATTAATAATATAGGATTTAATTAAATTTTGTCATTAAATAATAAATTCACCTAAGAAGAAAAAATTAATTAAATTTAATTAAATAAAAAGTGATCAAAATATTATTTATTTAAATATTAAAACACTTAAAATACATTGGAAATTGTTTTGTTTTACTAGTTGATCATTTTCCCCTTAACTTTGGATGATGAATTTATTCCATGCTTCGAGACTATAATTTATTGTATGATTTTCCAAAATTTTATTTCAATACATTGAATTATTAACATTATAATCATGATTGTGAAATTTAAATATGAAGATAATATAAATTTATTCATTCCTAAAAATAAAAAAGTATACCAAATGTTTTAAATATATATAATTAATGTACATAATCATTAGGGTTAATTTTTATAAACCCTAGCTGTAAACTAAATATATTAACATCAATATCAGGATTATTAACCATTTTATGAAAGGTTTTTCGCCGTAGATGTTTATTAAAAATGTTGAAAAAATGATTATTGTTATTGATTTTGTGTCATTTTATATAATGATGATAATTTTTATTACAATTTACATTATGAATGGGTTAATAGTTTTAATTTGATTTACCAATTTTCAATATGTATTCATTATTGAATTCAATTATAGTAACAAGTATAGTCTTGTAAAAACAATTATTAGGGAAAAAATTGTGCATATAACATTTTAAGTGGTAATTTGAAAAATAACCACACAAATGTACAAGGAAGGGGCTAAGTTCAATGATTATTTATAAAAATCATGGATGCGGTTTACTATATCTTCAATTGTGTTGAACATTGTATACATTATAGAATTATATTAAATGTTCATTATGATTTATAAATTTATTAAAAATCATGTATTAATATCGAATGATTCAAGTTGGATAATATTTTATTAAATCAAGTGATATTAATTTAATAATTAAATAAATAATATTTAGATAATAAGTGGTAATGTCATAAAATTGATAAACTACGATGTTTAATAGTAAAAAACCTATTATTAATTATTCCATCTATATTTAAAGGGTTTTTAATTAATGTTAAGTATTATCTATAAAACTAAAAAAACGACCACATTATATCTCATCTTTCACAACATGAGATTAATAGAACGAAAAAAACACCACTTCAAATAACCATATGATTTTTTACGCTGTAGTTTATTTCAAACATCTATAAAATCTCTATATACTCCAAATGATTCAAATTATCTTAAATTCTCCAATTTAATATAAAAAGATAATAGAACATTAATGTTTAATTTAAATAAATTAAATATTGAATAAAAAATCATAGAAAAATGACATAAAAATATGAAATTATCACACACATTCACAAAATCATTTATCATAAATTTATATTTTATCAGACTAAAGGCAGAAAAACTCTTAAAATATAAATAGAATATATTATCATATCAAAACAAAAAAATTTATGATTTTAGCTAAAATTTAAGATTTTAGCTAAAATTTATAGATAAAAAATTATAAATTCCTTTAAATATTGATTGAAAATGACTAACCTCGTGATATTCAATACAAAATACTCAAAAAAATTATTTCATGACAAATTATGACTCTTAAAGAAACTCAACATAAAATCATTCAGAAATAAAGAGAACACCATAAACCATAAAATGAATAACATAACCTAATAAATTATTGATAAAAACTAATCATATAACACGTGAAACAATAAAATATATTACAAAACATCATAAAAAAAGTCACAAAATATCAAAATGTGATATTCACTAGGAAATAATCAAAGAAACATTAACAATGGGTGGTTGAATCAACATATCCAGTGTTCAAATTTTCAAAATTTATTTAATTTTTTATTGAAGTGAATGAATCTATTCAAAAACTTTTTCAAAACTCATACTATATAAGAAAATGAAGGAAACAAAAAAAACACATGCAGATTTTATAAGATTCATCTCTCATTTCAGAGTACAGAATATTTAGTGTAAATGGTAATTTTCATAATCAAAATTGTCTTACTCATATTATAAAGTTATTATAATATTTTCTAGGATCCGACTATATTTTAGAATCACATTAAGAATTAAAATAATCTCTCTTGATTACTAAATATGTTTCTATAGCGAAAAATATATTGTTTATCCTTCAATATGTCACTACATCAATACAAGAAATTATTTATTTGATTTCCTAATTAAATTTGTAGCACATATGGATAAACATATTCCTCACATAGGTTACTCATACACATTCATATATTTTTAAACATATTCCCACTCATTTTTTTAAGTTAATAAGATTTTTTGTCTCTCTTTCTCTCATATTACTTAAATAATTATCCATATTACACAGAAAAACCTATTTTATTACCCTAAATATTTCCTAATAAAATCCAAAAGTAAATTAATTTAAAATTACCTAACTAATAGTTTATAATTTTATTTCCAATATTGAAATAAATATCAATAAATTCTGTAGAAAAATAATTTTTTATTATCAAAAGAAGAGGGGGGAGAAAGTTAAATAACAAGAAATCAAGGAGGCTGAAATTATTGAATACGAATGTTATTCCCTTATATGATGTAATTATTGTCCATAAGAAGAGAGAATAAAATATAATATGTAATAAGTGACTCATAATGGATTCCTTTTGAAGAAATAACATTGTCCCCCATGATCCCCTCACACCATGTATGCAAAATTTATTCTTCCAATTAAAGAATTATCAAAGAGTTCATAACTTTGTAGAAAATTATCTAATGAAACAATATTAGATAATTTAAATATTTAACTAAAATGGATGAATGTAATTCAATTGAAGATAAAATTAAGTTTTTGGTTTTGAATAGATTAATATCAATAAATATAGCGAGAGATTCATTTTTGATGGAGGATCCCACTCTATATAAGGCCATGATGAAAATTTTGAATAATCTATTAAAATCATGGACAAGGCCACCTCTATGAATTATACAATAAAAAAATGACCCATATGTATTGATTTTATTCCTCTATCTTATATAAATCTATTTAACCTATGATACATTGTACTATGGAATATTCACACTCATGTCTGATGCACATGGAATTTGATACGTCGGGATAATAGGAAGATCCACCTTATTGCATAAAGAGTTGAGGGAGGAGACCCAATAATAGAGTTTTGATTTAAAGTAAGTCTCTGTAGTAAGGAATATTTGGTTCTATACACCATTGTGTCATACCCATCACAACTATTCTCCAGCAATGTGATGAAAAATTACACCTAGACCATTCAACATGGAAACTATATGAATATAAAAACATTATTCAAGTGAGTGGTCATTATAATAATAATATGATGAATTTATAGGAGAAATACGTATATATATCCCACCCATTACACATAAAAATCATAGAAAATTGTGATTTGGAATATGTATTAATAAAATATAGGCATTTGTAGAAAAGTAAGATGTTTTTCTTCTATATTTCAGTATCTGTTGGGGGAGACTAGTTCCATAGTTTTTGAAATAATAAATTTCTCTTAATAGGTATAAAATTTCATCAAAATTTACTACACAATGAATCAAAGTTCTATTTACAAAATTAGAGAATGTGATAGCTAATGCATTTAAATGGCTGAAATGAAAAGATTAGGAACATTAATCCATAGAATACAACTCTTTAGATATTTATGATCATCATTTAAGATTAACTTCATGAATCGAGTATAAGGAAAAAATTTTAAAGATTATATTTAGTGTAGGGAATCTAGTTAAAATAGATAATATCTTACTCAATTTTCTATTTATAATGAAATTTCACCTTTTCGTATTATCCAATGATATTTCTCTTTAATCATTATTATAGAATATAATAATAAATTCCATATGTGGGAGCATATAAAGTTTCCAGACATGTTGATAGAGTAATTACTATACTTCCACCTTATAATATTATTGAAGATGGATTTATTTTAAACTACCTCCCAAGAATATTTGTCTTCTATAAAAATTATCGTTTCACAAATGCTTTTAAGATTAATTCTCAACCCACAGATAGGCTTCTCTATTATAAATTACTTGTTCTATTGATATCTCTGTTCCTAGTGTGAATCCCAAATGAAACTAGTATTTATTTTTTCTATATTCTATATATTAATATTTGGTCCCTACCAAATAAAAGAATGTGAATAGTGATAGATGTTGCACACTATAGACCAGAGTGATCAGCCCAATGAAATAATGGAATCTACTATTCTAATTATTAATTACCAAAATGATTTTGTTACTAATAACGTTAAAATGTTTAATCTGAATAATTTCATTAGAATGTGGATCATCTACATAGTCCATTGGGATATTCTTACTATAAATACTATGTCTCCCTTAAATATTCAAATAATTCCTACTAGTGTAAAATTTTGGGATATAGATGATGCTTTAATTAACATTGGAAAACTTCCCACTCCTTCAACTATATGAATTTAAAATCTACATGATATTTTCAAAGGAATCAAAAGATACATTGATAAAGACATTCATTTAATTTATATAGAATAAATTATATGTTAATTTGAAACCATACCATTCTCTAGAACGTATAATTAGATCATTAGAGATACCATGGTTGGGATTCCAACTGAGAACATATTGTGGATGAATAAATATGCCTGGAGAAAGAGGATGTCAATTCTAAATACTACTATATTAATTAAATAACCAAAATATATTTCTAATTATGGATATTTTAAATAATAATTAGGATAAAATTCTAATGAAAAGGTATCATACCCATATAGAAACACCCCACCGCCTCAAAATTTTGAGAATAATGCTCCACTCCATTTTTTCATACCCCTTTTCACTATCAATATTATTGATAATTAAAAAAAACATCTATCAGGGACTGATATCATTTCTCTAGCTATCAAAATTTAACCTATAATGTTTATTCCTTTGATAAATATATATTATTCACCAGAAATTTGGAGGTCTATGTGCTAAGATTATTTTTTGTTAAAAATAATGTCCTGAATTTGTTTTGGAAAATTACAAAGTCTAATGGGCCATAACTTTTTAAAAACATTTTAATTCCCTATTTTTGGAATTAGAACAAGGATATATGTTTAATAAACACTAGTAATAGGTGAAAATTTAAATATTTAATATATTTATTTGATGATATCACTTTTAACCATCCCATGAAAATTAGATAAGTTGGATCTGTGAAACCCAACTAGGATTAAAGATCCCTCGGGATTAAGACCTTTAATAATCTCCCTGATTTCATATTCATTTGGGATGAAATACCTGGAAATACTATCTTAGGGTATAATTAATTTTAATATATTCCTACAAAAAACATCGTTAGAATCCACAGATTTAGTACCCTATCTCAATACCTTATTTGGTCATGAAAGTAAATGGGAGAAAAATGAAACAATCATATGAATTGTGAAATTAACATCACTAGAATGTGTTCCGTATTCAAGATTTATATTGATATTCCCAAAAAAATTTACCCTTTAAACAATTATGGATATAATCCATGTTTATGTCCCCCCTCCATTAACCATTTTTTTATACATTTCTCCAGCTATAGGTTCTTATTCAAGAAAATACTATTCTAGTAAATTATTTTTGTGTGTTATAATTATATATATATATATATATATCATTATTACATGATTTGTTGTGATGTTTTTAAATTCAACTAATTTTATCTTGATGATAATAAATTGTAACAATGTAAGAAGTTTGTATATTTTTCTAGTTTATTATGTCTAATTTCAATATCCTAACTTTGTACAATAGAATCTCCCAATGAAGTCCTTGCATGTGTTTTGACCATGAGGAACCATTTCCTTGATGAAACTATCATTCATACATATATTGGAGTGTAATTATATTTTATCAGAGTAAACCATGCATTAGTTGTTTAAGATCATTTGTGAGTAGTCATAAAGAGAATGTGAAAAGTGATTCATAGAAGAACAAGAGGAATTTGAAAAGGCACTGAGATTTCATCGGAATCTACCACCATATTCCATATCATTCTACAAAAGAAATTTATTATTACATCAAGTACAATTGTCTCCAATGGGTTATATATCAAGTAAGTTTTTATCTGAAAATAAAGATGAGATATTTAACATAGCCCTACTTGGGTATAGACCCCCTCCCTTCTACTCAGTTTTGTCTTAAATCATACTAAATTAACCCACTAAAAAATGTCAAAGTTCCACCAATGAAGGAAGACAATTTTTTCCAAATACATTGTCTTTATCCTACTTCTCATTTATAATATATGATAAAAATAGAATTTAATTGGCATTTTATAACTTTAACATAGATGTTTTGATGAGATAAATTAATGAGGCCAACAATAACTTGATCCTTGTAGAAAATACAAATGAAAGAGTTGAATGGATAGATATCTATTATATGATTCAAATGGATATTTTTTAGAAGAAATTTTAATGTAATAGTACTTATGATTGGGTTATAAGATTTTTCAGAGATAAAATTTCTGACATAAAATAAACTTGAGATGTATTTTAGTTTATTAAGGGATATAATTTCCCATTCATTCTATGTCATCATAGAGGTCATGATGAATCAGGGAGAGTGGCCTACAATTTTGAGGTATCTTTAAGTAAATAATATTCATTATATTTTTACTTCATTATAGAATGAGTGGAAATACTACTGAGAGTGGTAGGATGAGATTTAGTTTTCTCCTCCCTTTATTTGGATGTGGGTTCCCGGTGGAGCTCTTAAAATTCATGGATGCTAAAATAAGTAAAAGACTTGAATAGATCCTCTTTGAGATTAGGGGAACATCCACCTTAAAAATTTGAAGATATTTATATTCCATTGAAAATATGGAAGACATGGGAAAACACTAATGAGGGATTACCAAAGTAGCCATAGGAGATGAGATAAACTTTTGCAACTTTTATACTGCCACTTCAATATCCAACATTGATAATGTTGGAAAGATAGTTTATGGTTAGGTAGGTAGGTCCGTAGAGGTCCCACAAATATCATATGGAGATCTAGAAAAATAACCAATATATAAGATCCATATTCTAAAGATATATATGGGGTTACCATCTAATAAATCTATGAATGTGTGGGAGAAAATCCTGGTATAGTGGAAGGTGGATCCTATAAATATGACCATCCCTATTTGAAGACAATGGTAGAGACTCTGGGAGCTTGAGATATGACTTTAGAACCTACTATAAGATTGGGTACCTTCATAGGATTGGAATCATGGACTTGGATATTTGGATTAGTGGTATCTTCAATCTTCTTATAAATTAAATATGTGTTCCCTTGAATATAGAATGGGGAGAAAAACACTTGGGACCATGATAAAAGGATGTATTGAAAAAAGGAAGGATATGGGTCTGTATAGATAATGATTTTTTTAAGAAGGGGGGAATCCTGAAGAATTTAAATACATATACTCCTTTCTATGGTGTTTTCTATCTTTAGAGTGGAATTATATAAAAAATTAAATCAACCTACAGAAATACCAATACGTTTGAGAATTATAGAATTTTTAAGGGGAAAGGGATTAACATGTAAATGTGGCAAATGCATATCCAGAAAAGAGTCATAACCCTTTTTATCATCCATTGACTATCTAAACATAAGGAATATATGTCTTTTATAGGATCATCCCTCACTTGACTTGTTCTGAATGAATTTGAATTGAAAGAATAGGTTCATGTATAGGATTTTAGGTTCAATAAAGAAATAGAAATAAAACCATATATATTCCATAATTGTATAAACCAAGACAAGATCGAGAAAGGGGTTGATTCACAATAAATTCAGAAATTATAGCCCATTTATTATAGGTTGTAGACACATCATGTTCACATTTGGTATGGTAGATTGTCATATATCCATCCATCGATTCATGACCCATTAGGTCAAAATCCACTAGAGTAATGGGTGGTAGTGGGAGAAACTAATAAGGTGGGAGGATGTTCACCAAAAAACCACCACTTTAAAAGACCAAGTTATATGATGTAATAATGAATGATGTGGAGGGGAACTGATTTTGAGAATTCCAAAACCAACAGACTATTAAAAGAGAGGGGTGGAACATAAAAATAAGAATCCTAGGATAGAAGATATTTTGTTTTTCAATAAAAGAAATTAAGAAAAATGGGTTGGGATGTATCAAATGATAAACTATTTGTTTTTTAATTTCAGTATTATGTATCCATTGAAATTATTAGTTTTAACTTACAAAACATTCTAGCCACAGCTACATATCATATGAAATTATCAATCCACATAAAGACAACATCAATGACTTTAGATCAATGTCACACAACTTCAAACTTAATGTTATACATCTTCAATGTAACACTTATCATATTTAGATAATTATAGTGAAATTTAAATTAAATTTTACTTTGAAAGTTCAAATTTAACATTAATAGTATTAAATTTCTAGTAAAAACATACAAAATATTTTCACATTTCATTTTATAAGTACACAATCATGATATGACAGTAATCATCATTATTAAACCCTAAAAACCTAAATTAGATATTACATAGTATTGTTAAAATCTACTACAATCACAAAAAAATAGAAAATAATACTTTTATCAAAGTTACTATTAATGAATCCATCAATTTATCTTGGGATATATAATCTTCAGTGAATAAAATTAATGTCATAAAACATTTTATAATTGGTCATATTCAACCCATATATGTGAGGATTTAATAATTTTGATAATAAATTAATAATTGATGATCTCATGAGGTTCAAATAATACTTATATTAGGTGAAATAGGGTTTTGATAAAAACACTATTTAATTAATATATCTCATATCCCATATCATTGGTTATCATAAATTGATTCAATGTTGGGTTAGTGTAAAGACCCATAATTTCCATGTATTTTTTTTAATTAAATGGGAATTTTACCAGTGTGCAAAAATTTATGGTGCATGATTCTGAGGCCCGGTGTGCCCAGAATCAATTTCTAAATCTTTGTTTGGGTACGTTCAGTAAATGTATGAACGGGTTTTAATAACTTTTGATCATGTGCATGGAATTGAAATTTGACAGCACTGTTGAACCTGTAGTGTCGATATTCACTTAATAAGACTTTCACCTCGACGGAAAATGGTCGGAAATAATAGATAGTTTTGAGTTTTTAATGACAGAATTAAATAAAAATAAAGTTCTCAATTTATTTTTATTTGGTAGGTGAATCCCCCATGTGGAAAGTTATAGGTTGGGATCACCCCACCTTAACCTCCTTGGAGAGGTTATGTTGGTGTGGCCCACCCAAACCTAACCTCCTATTCATGTTTAATATGGTGGGGACCACCCGAGGTTAAAACCTCTTGACCTCCCCATTATGTGGTGAGAAACCTCTTGAGATCCCCACTTAATGGTTCCACCACCCCTCCACCTTAATGGAGATAGCACACAATCATTTATGGTACCAAATCCTTCCACATTAATTTTTTTTCCAATCTCTTGAATTAATTAATTGGTGCTAACCTAATTAATTAACCCATTTGAATATCATGCCAACAATTAAATTGGGGAAATCATATCACTTTTTCATTTGGTTGGAATATTTGGGAGAGGAGATCTTAGGAGAAATACAGTTCTACAACGAAGAACATCATTTCACAACGAAGAATGAAGAACGTGCTCATTCAAAAAAGAACACCGGAAATGATCTACTTCGATTTTATTCCCTAGACTCTTACCGACGTGGAACATCTTCCACAACCTACGTGCGATATTGGGATTGGAAGTGTGTGGTAGACGCGATGAACGACGACAACTCTATCTTCTTCTCACGACTTCATCGTCGAACAACGAACAAAGGTAGGTGGTTAATTTCATTTAAGTTTCATGTTCTTCCTTTATTTCAAAATGAAGAATGAGGATGCTTTCCAGGTGTATTGTTGTGGTTCATTCTAAAGGACCGATTTCTATCACCCTAAACGCGGAGGGTGCGGGCCAAACTAACATGGCCCAACACCCTTCGTCAATCTCTTTTGTGATATCCATCAGCATGACAAAAAAAATTACGAGGCGACGAAGGTTGCGAAGACAATGACCGCGCTACGCACGACCTCCATGACCTGCGCCACCCCTGCAGCATCACGCACTACCACCGGCCCAGGCAGCACCTCCGTCGGCCACGCTGCTCTCTAGGCCACGCCGTTGCCCCTAGCCGTCCCGTGCCTCACCGGCCTACCCAGCCACCCCCCAGCCTACCCACCGGCCTACCCGGCCGCCGCCTAGCCGACTGGTGGCCTGCCCGGTTCCCTTCCAGCTACCCGTCGGCCTGCCCAGCCGCCTCCTGACCGACCATCGGCCTGTCCAGCCGCCTCCCGGCCTGCCCGGCCGCCTCCCAGCTTGCTCGACTGCCTGTCGGCCTGCCCGACCACCTCCCATGTGCTCGAAAAAATCGTTCTGGCCCGCTCACCCTGCGCTGCTACAGGCCAAACCGGCCTTGCCCGTCCATGTCGTGCCGCCCGAGCAGCACCCCTCACAGCGCTGGCCGAACCGGTCTCGACCATCAAGGACGAGCCACCCAATCCGCACCCCTACGGCGCTAGCCGAACCGGCCTCAACCATCTGGGCCGAGCCGCCGATCCACGCCCCACGCACGCCTAGCCGAGCCGGCCTTCCGCACCCCTCATGGTGCCTTCGGGCCGAACCTCCCTTACATCGACCTGTTGCCGGTCCGCGCCCTCGCGACTGGCCCACACCATCGCCCTACTCATGGCCTTCCCGGCCTGCTGGTCTGGGCCCAGTGGGCCTAGATGAACCCAATTGGTCGGCCCAGACTAAGTCGGGCGGGGCGGTCCGACCGGGTCGGACCGAACCCAGTCCCACTACGACCCTTCACTTTCTTTTGGTCATATTATTAGTATCAGACGTCCGTTTGATGATCCGTTAGTGGCACTGGTAATCTTGGAGCGTGACAGTCCCTTTGAGTATACCCCACTGTAATTCGGGGTATATTTGAGATACGGTCAGGTTGGATCGTTCATGAAACCAGCTGGGCCCCTAGGACTAAAAGGCTAATAACACACAGACCCGGTGTCTGATTGACACACCATCTGTTATGTTGAGACCCCTATGACTTGGAAGACCTTTGGGATACTTCTTCATGTGACTTCATGGAATTTGATGTATCGACACTTGGCTTGAGGAGAGGACCCTCCCGGAATCAAGCGTGCTTTGTGCGGAAACCCTATAGCTGGCTGCTTGGTGATAAAAGGCATCCTACGTGGGTTCGACAGATCTGAATACTGTACTAGGATCCTATGTGGGTTCGATAGCTCAGATTATTGTTCTAGGATCCAACATGGGTTCGGCGGCTCTGACTACTGTTCCATGATCCTACGTGGGTTTGATAGCTCTGATTACTGTACCAGGAACCTACGTGGGTTCGACAGATAAGATGACTTAGTGGCTACACCTAATCATATCTATCTATTTACATAATATGTATACCTGTGTGAGAAGATTCGGTAACACTTTTGTTTACCTCATGGTTGAGATGGATAACATGATAACGTAGGTATATGAATGGGCATATACCTATATGGGGTTATCTATTGATTACATACTTTGTGGTTATACTTGTTGGATTTTAAGAGACCTTGAGGGTATCGGGGTCCCTACAGAGTATTGTTATACTCACCCCTACATGGCTATGCCCACACCTCGTTGTATTGGTTGCAGATGACGGACAACGCTGACCGAGGCTGAGAGTTTTAGGACTGGATGGTACCTAGAGGTGGACCTCACGATTAGTCGGTACCTGGAGGAGACTGACAGATGTGGAGTGCTGAGGAGTCTATATGTACCTACCCTTCATGTAGGAATCCCGGTGGATGACCCAACAGCTGTTTATTTTTTTTGTTCAGTTATACTTTCAGTTCCTTGTACTTTACAGTTGGGCTTGAACTTCCGGCCCCTTACTTTTCAACACTCTCTTGTTATACAGTTTTACTTAGTGTTTTGTATCCAACTATGTGCTCTATTATGTGTGTTTATAGTTATAAAGGCCACGCCTTCCCAGATTTATGGAATTACGCCTTTGGTGCTAGTCGCCAGCCCCTAGCCTATGGTAGGTGGGCTTGGGGTAGTCATGGAACCGGCCCTGGGGAATGGGTCGTGACGAATTGGTATTAGAGGAGTCGGTTCTACTGAAAAACATAGGACTCTAATATTTTCTGTGAAGCAACAGTGTTAAGGGTATTGAGTGTGGTTTTCAGTTCAGGGAGTCCAGTGTCGGTGTGGCGGCTGACGTTTCCAAACACCAAGACTCTGGATTCTGATTTCTGAATCATTTCACGAAAACCCTGATGGCGTGTGTGTTTCATGAGTTTTTTTAGTGATCCTTTTGAGTCATCTCACCAGGTATAACTTATTGATCGTGTCACTCTGGGTTCTTTTCCGGATGGCCCCACGTAGACAGCCATCCAGGGTTACAGGATTTGAACGAGATAGCAGCCCACCGAGCGACGAGGCCTCGGTGAAGGGACCTATCACAGTGGAGGCACCAGCGGTACCACTACCCGTTGGGCCACCGATGCCCCCATCCCCCATAGTAGACGATGCTCACCACTTGAGTGCGTTGCACGAATTATACCGCAAGAGGCCGCCCAGGTTCAGTGGTGATACGGACCCGCAGGAATCTGAGACTTGGATTGAGGTTGTGGTGAGAGTATTTAGACTGGTAGGGACACTAGCCGACCTTATGGTGATCCTTTCCATGAGTCTCTTTTAGGAAGCAGCTGGAAGATGGTGGAGCCTGATGCTATAGGTTCATGACGAGGCGAAACTCATCTAGGCATACTTTGAGAGTCTGTTTCGGGCAGAGTTTGTCCCAGCCACCCTACATGTAGTACAAATATAGGAGCTACTTCATCTGCAGCAGGGTAGCATGATGGTGGCACAGTAATTAGCGAGGTTCACTAACCTCTCACGCTACTACACAGATATGGGGCGGGACCCTTTCGGTTGGGCCCTGACCTTCGAGCAGGGGCTCAAGCGAGAGATCAGAGCTTCAATGATCTCCCTCAGCATCCCAACGTAGGTGGGGGGTGTTAAAGAGAGCCCTCTTGGTGGAGATTTTCCTTGCTGAGAAGTCTCCACTATTGAGATCCACCACCAGTCGACATGTAGCGGAGTCTTCTACAGCTGGCAGCATACAGATGTTGTGGAGGTCCAAGAGGACCAAACAAACAAGTGGATGACCGCATGACTCAGGGTAAGTTGTGAGGGGCACCCAAGATAGAGCTAGTCATACGAGGAGTAGTCAATGTTAAGCATGTGATAGAATGGGTTCAATGGATCAAGACTGTCCGACCTTACATGAAGATGATCAAAAGACAGTTGAGGGACCTACCAGGTAGAGGCAAAGGTTTGAACGTGTTGGTCCGTAGGGAGAAGGAAGATGTGGCAGAGGAGCTGGATGAGAAGTAGGTCCGGGACAACTTTTAGATGTCATACCACCACCACCACCGCCATGAGGTCCACCACGACCATAGGGAGCAGGTGTACATGGGAGAGCTCAGCTCCAGGAAGCTAAGGCCTACGATCATTGTTCTCCAGGGATGATTCGAGGTACGATATGTGTCTATTCCAGCTTAGAAAAAATTTTTAATGACACAAGTTCCAGTCACTCTTTCATTTCCACTACCCGTTTTCAGAGCTCGTAGATTCTGACAGAGTCATTGGCTCGATCCTTACAGCTAGAGACTTCAACGGGTGTAGACTCGATGATTACGAACTAGTGCTAGCATTGTGAGCTTACTCTAGGAGGCAAGAGTTGTGGCTAGGATATCCTCATAGTAGAATCAAGGCTTTACGACGTCATCTTGGGTATGGACTGATTATCTACCGTCCATGCTCAGATTGACTATATTAGGTGAAAAGTGCGGTGTGTCCACATGAATAAGACCAGTTTCAACTTCACTGGAGAGAAGGGAGCCTTTGCAGCGCATGATGGACTTTCCCGGAGTAGAGTACAGCCGATCACTCATCAGTTGGGTTTCCTTACCCTTAAAGCAGCTGATGTGGAGAGTCCGACTTATCCTGTAGTGGTGGATCAGTATGCGGATGTTTCCCTGATTATGTCACAGGTCTACCTCCTTGCAGAGTGGTGGACTTCTATATTTACCTATACCCCCGGGACGACACTGATATCTACACCAGCATATCGGATGGCTTCCACTGAGCTTCGTGAGCTGCAGGTACTACTGGAGGACTTTTAGGGGAAGGGATTCATCTGGCCTAGTCTTTGTCCCTAGGCAGCCCCGATTCTGTTCGCCAAGGAGGATGGAAGCATGGGGATTTGTGTCGACTACCGTCACATGAGCCAAGTGACCGTGGTGAAAAAGTATCCACTCCCGAGGATTGAAAGCCTCTTTGATCAGCTGAAGGGAGCATGGTGGTTCTCAAAGATAGACTTCAGATCAGGCTATCAGTAGCTCAGAGTTTACAACGAGGATGTGCAGAAGACAACCATTAGATGTCGGTATGGCCACTGCAAGTTTGTAGTTATTCCATTCTGTGTAACCAATGCTACAGTAGTGTTCATGAGACTCATGAATAGTATCTTCCATACATACCTCGATCTCTTTTTCGTAGTCTTCATCAATGAAATTCAGATCTACTCGACTACCCAGGATGAGCATGCCTACCATTTGCAGGTAGTACTGGGCACACTCCGAGAGCACCAACATTATGGTATGATCTCGAAGTGACAGTTTTGGATCCGAGTGGTTCACTTACTAAGACATGTCATATTAGAGGCTGGATTTTCAGTAGATCCATCGAAGATTGAGGCTGTAATTTCTTGGGAGCCACCCAGGATTGTGACAGAGGTATGGATATTCCTAGGTTTGGCTATATACTACCAGAGATTCGTGGAAAATTTCTCCAGAGTTGCAACACCACTATCATCCTTGATAAAGAAGGGGAAACCCTTTGTCCGGTCGGATAGATTCTAGAAGAGCTTTTAGGATCTAAGGTAGAGGGTGACTAGTGCCCCCATCTTGAGGGATCCAGAGGAAGGCGTACAATACGTTGTTTACTATGACACATCAGGGACCGGACTCGGATGTGTCCTGATGCAGGAGCGAGCAATGATCGTTTATGGTTCTCATCAGCTGAGAAAACATGAGAATAACTACTCCACCCAAGACCTAGAGTTATCAGCAGTGGACTTTACCTTGAAGATATGGTGGCACTATCTGATGGGCGAGTATTTCATAGTCTACTCTGACCACTAAAGTCTCAGGTATATCTTCTCTCACAAGGACCCGAACCTGAGATAGCGGCGATGGCTTGAGTTTCCCCATGAGTATGACTTTGAGATTGTCTATACTCCTGGGAAGGGGAATGTTGTAGCATATGATATCAGTAAGAGATCAGGTATTCAGCCTCTTGGAGAGGCGACAAAGCAGTTTGCTGATTTACATATATCCTTTGTGGTCCGAGATAGAGCAGCTTTCCCTTAGTCTCTTACAGTCACTCCTCCACTTTTTTAGTGAGTCAGGGAGGCACAGTGTGGAGACACTGACAGTGAGACACGACTTGCTCAGATATCCACAATTCAGGCAGCTGATGGATTTTCTGAAGGTTGGGAGCACGTCATCCTCTTCAGTGGAAGTACTATGGTTCCAGTGTCACTTTCAGAAGAATTGTTGAGTGAGTTCCACACTTACCCTCTAGAGGTACATCCAGGAGTGGTGAAGATGTATCAGAACCTCAGATGACAGCACTGTTGGCCAGGTATGAAGAAGGCAGTAGCGAATATTGTCTCTCGATGTCTCATTTTTCAGCAATAAAGACGGAGCACCAAGTACTAGTGGCTTAGTGCATCATTTAGAGGGCCCAGAGTGGAAGTGGGATGGGATCTCTATAGACTTCGTGATAGGACTTCCAAATAAATCTAGGGGACATGACTCTTTATGGGTGGTCGTGTACAGACAGGCAAAGTTGGCCCACTTCCTACCGATTCGAGAGCAGGGTATAGTAAGGAGCTTGGGACTCCTCTATCTACAAGAGATTGTGCGTTTACATGGTCTACTCTCGAGGATTATCTCTGATCATGACGCACAATTTACTTCCTGGCTATGGAAGGTGTTGCAAGAGGATTTCGGGATGCTACTTCATTTAAGCACTACCTTATGGCCTCAGACAGATGGTCAGTCTGAGCGGACCATTCAGTCCCATAAGGATATGTTATGTGCTTGTGTCCTCAACTTCGGTTGCAGCTAGAGGATCACTTATATTTGTTGGAGTTTTCATACAATAAAAGTTATCACTCCACCATTGAGATTTCACCTTTTGAGGCATTATACGAGTGACCTTGAAGATCACCCTTGTGATGGACTGACCCTGGCGAGTCAACACTAGTGGGACCAGAGATAGTACAGGCTACCACGAAGAAGGTGAAAATTATCCAGGAGCGGATGCAGACTGCACAGAGTAGAAAAATGTCGTATGCCAATGGGAGACAGAGACCTCTAGAGTTCGAGGATGGGGACTAAGACTTTCTTTGCATCTCACATAGACAATGTTTACAGATAATTGGCCAAGGCAACAAGTTATCTCTAAGATTCATTGGACCTTTCCAGGTCCTCAGCAGAGTGGGTGAGGTGGCTTACTGCTTAGCTCTTTCAACTCAGTTGCATCGGGTGCAAGATGTCTTCCATGTATCCCAACTGAGGAGATATGTGCATGACCCTTCTCACATCATCATCCATAGAGAGCTGGATGTCGACGATGTAGCGACTTTCACAGAGGTTCCAGTTGATATTGAGGATTGACAGGAGCGAGTCCTTCGTAGATGGTCGATACCTCTGGTGCGCGTTCACTGGAAGCACCAGAACCTCCAGGAGAGCACATGGATGTGGGAGGCTTAGATGCATGATCAGTAACACCACTTATTCTCTTAGTTAGAGTTGTATATTATGGGGATGTAAAGACCTGAGGTGGGGACAATGTAAAGATATATAATTTACATGTATTTATTTTTAATTAAATTGGAAATTTACGAGTCTGCAAAAATTTACGGTGCATGATTCTGAGGCCCGGTGTTCCCGAAATCAATTTCTGAAGTTTTCTTCCCGTACGTTCAGTAAATGTACGAGCGGTATTTTATAATTTTGAAAATGTCCTCAGAATTAAAATCCTAGGGAACCATTGAACTTGCAGCGCCGATATTCACTTAAGAAGACTTTCACCTCAACGACAGATGGTCGGAAATCATTGATAGTTTTTGTGTTTTTAATTAAAGAATTAAATAAAAACAAAGTTGCAGCTTTATTTTTATTTGGTTGGTTGAAGCCTCCTTGTGGAAATTTGGAGGTGGGGACCACCACACCTTAACCTCCCATGAAAGGATATGGTGGTGGGGCCCACCCGAACCTAACCTCCCCTTCATGTTTAATATTGTGGGGACCACATGAGGTTAAAGCCTATTGAACTCCCCATTATGTAGGGAGAAACCTATTGAGCTCCCCACAAAATGGTTCCACCACCCCTCCACCTTAATGGAGCCAACACACAATCATTTATGGTGCCAAATCCTCTACGTTAATTTTTTTCTATCCTATTTAATTAATTAATTGGAGGTAACTTAATTAATTAGCCCATTTGAATATTGTGACAACAATTCAATTGGGAAAATCATATCACTTTTTCATTTGGGTGGAATATTGGGGAAAGGGGAGAATGGGAGAAATAGAGTTCTCCAACAAAGAACCACATATCCCAATGAAGAACAAAGAACACGTTAATCCAACGTAGAAGGCTGGCAACAATCTCCTTCGATCTTCTTCCCCGGACTCCAACTGATGTGGAACGTCTTCCACAATCAACGTGAGAGCTTGGGATTGAAATTGTGTGCAGGACGTGACAAACGACGAAAACTCTATCTTCTTCCTGTGACTTCATCGTCGAACAATGAACAAAGGTAGTGGTTAATGTCATTTAAGTTTCACGTTCTTCCTTTATTTCAAAATGAAGAACGAGGACACTTTATTTTTGCGGGAGGATTATTGTGGTTCGTTCTAAAGGACTGATTGCTATCACCTTAAATGTGGAGGGTGCCGGACAAACTAACATGGCCCGACACCCTCCGTCAATCTCTTTTGTGATATCCTTCGACATGGCGATGAAACGACGAGGTGACGAAGGCAGCGAAGACAAATTCCATGCTACCCGTGGCCTCCATGACCCATGCCGCCCCCACAACGTCCCACACCACCACCAGCCGAACCGGCCCCGGCTGAGCCCTCGTCGGCCACGCCACTCGCTGAGCCACGCCGCTTCCACGAGCCGGCCCGCACCTCGCCGACCTGCCCAACCGCATCCCGGCCTGCCCAGCCGCCTTCCGGCCTGCCTGTCCGCCTCCCGGCCCCCGTCGTTCTGCCGGCTGGCCTGCCCGGCTGCCTCGAGGCCTACCCAGCCATCTCCCGTACAACCGGACAAACCACACCAGCCTGCACACCCCGCACTGCCGCTGGCCAAACTGGCCTCGGCCATCCAGGCTGAGCCATCTGAGCCGCGCCCCTCGCGGTGCTGGCCAAACCGGTCTCGACCTTCCGGTCCGAGCTACCCAAGTCACGACCCTCACGGCACTGGCCGAACTGGCCACAGCCATCCGGGCGAAGCCGCCGAGCTGCGGCCCACGCGCGCCTAGGCGAGCTGGCCTTCTATGCCCCTCGCGGCGCCTCCGGGCCGAACCACCCTAACAATGACATGTGTCCGGTCCATTCCCTCGTGACCGTTCTGCTCCATCACACTACTCACAGTCTTCGCGGCCTATTGGGCCAGCCCCAGCGAGCCTGTAAGAACCCGGTTCTTATCTTTGAGGTACGAGTTTCTTCTTTTCTCTTTTCCTTAAGTGTTTTTGAGAAAATATGGAAAATGGGGAAAAATACCAAATTTTTGGAAGTACACGCTGTATACTATTGGCCGTGTGGGATGAGTGCACAGGGCGTATAGCCATGTCGGCAACGAAGGGTGTAGAAACTGACTACAATCCATGGAGTGGTCATTTACACGCCGTATAGTCAGTCGGCAGGCGAATAGTAAGGCGGTGGCCAGCTGTGCGACAGAACATGCCGTGTACTCAAGAAGACATGTCGTGTAGTCATGTCGGCCGATGAACCGTGCCATGCTGGCGGGAAGCCGCCAGAGGAATAGTTTAAAATGGGAATTACACATCGTGTACTTGGAAATACATGTCGTGTACTTTGTTTTTTTCCCTTAAAATGGGAAGTATAGTCCCCAGTTCACAGGGAAGGCTTAGAACGGGAGGAAGGAGTGGAAAAGGGTGACCAGAGCTTTGGAGATCCGCCAAGCGCCCATCGAGAATCCCTTTTCTGCACTGTTGATCCAGCTGGAACCACACAGGTGAGCTCTCTCTTCTCCTAGAGTAGTTCTTACCAATTATTTCCCGTAGGGAAGTTATTTAAGTTTGAACGAGGTTTATTTTCACCTCATATCTATGTCGTTCTTGGACAAATCGACGATCGTTGTTCACGTATATAGTTTGTGGGTGTTAAAGGTAGGTGGCTTGGTGTTTAATTTAAACTTTTGTGCATTTTTGTGTACTGTTGTGCCACGAACCCATGTTTGGGTGTCGTGTGGCTGAGGCCATGTTTATTTCAAATACCTAGAGTTGAATAGGTAATTAATTGTGATAATAAAACTGTTGTTTGGGATCATTTCCTCGATCTAGGACCACCCGGGGGGTGCGTTCCTCGGTTTAGCCATTTGGGCAGGATACCCGAGGGTATGCCTTTAAAGTAATTGTTGTAGATTTTCCTTGAGAGGAATTGCTTGTGTACAGTTTGGTTACATGTTGGGAAAGGCCCGGTTAACTGTTTATCCTGAGGGCAGTGTTGTGATTAGCCTGTGGGCACTGCACTATATAGCATGTGGGAAACTTCTTCCATGCCTCTGTGCAGTCGATTCTGTGCCTGTGGGTGACACTTCTTACGCCTGTGGGCAATAGCCGTATGCCTGTGGGTAGATTATTGTGTTGTTTTCTCTTTACCCAAGGGTAGGAGTTGTGCGTGTCTGAGTACATTGGCTATTTACTTAGAATATTCACTGTGGTGATATTTTAAATAAATGATTAAATGGATATTAAAATGGAAATATAACTGGTTAAGTTAGTTACTTTCAGTCTTGCTTACTTTGTTGCATTTTACTACTACACACTATTGTTGCATGCTTTCACACAGTTGGACACGGGCCTTTGGTGGGTGCCAACTGGGAATTTATATCTCACACCCTGTTTGGGTCATGATTTTCAGCCCAAACTGATTACGTTTCTGCAGGTGTGGATAGGGGCAAGAGTCCCTATACCGGTACATGATTTCTTCTGGGGTGTAGGAGAGCATGGGACCGAGCATTGGCTCATGATGTCTCTGGGTATTCTGTTTCAGTTTTCCGTACCTGTACTTCATTTCTATTTTATTGATCGTGTAACATGTTATGGTTGTTTATTTAATAGTGACATGCTGCATCTTTATATATATATATATATGACTGCTGGTTTCCATTTTTGTTATCAATTATCCATTTCAGTTACATATACTGTTTCTTTTTCCGCTGTTTTTGTATGTTTCATTTCATTCCACTCCACTAAACTTTGAAAAATGAGGCATAGTTTCTCCACTATCAGACCTAGGCCCTCGCTGCTAGTCGGTAGCCTCTAGCGTTTGGGGAAATGTGCTTGAGGTCACATGGAGAACCGGGTCTGGGGAACCCGTTGAGTGGCACTCGGAACCGGGATGTTACAATGTGGTATCAGAGGAGTTATTTTCTTTGACTTACTATTTGATTCCTTAGTCAAGGATAGGATGGGAATTGTAGTTGGTAATAAGATGTTCCCGGGTGTAGCTAACCCGTGTATTGGGAAAATCCAATTTACCACATGTTGCAATTTTACTGATTTTTCAATTTATAGTTTATTTGATTTCACCATTGGGTGACGCACTTGTGATTGTGATGTTTATATTTTATCAATGGGTTCTATTTAGTTGCAACCCAATGAGATGAGGGTATGCCATCTCATGCATCATATAGGAACATGTTAGTAATTACATTCCATGCATAGTTTCCATTTCCATGCCATGTAGGTGCATTAGAAATCACATGTTGTTGTGATAGTTGTTGTTCTACTAAAATCATGCTGTTGTGATAGCTGCTTTGATAAATACCTGCTATTTGATAGGGTATTATTGTGTGAGCCTGTTTGTAGAATAGAAAACAAATGTTTGTTTTTGGGAATTATGGGCCCTCATTGACCAGAATTTGGTGGATCATCGGGTTTTTACTGTATTTTATAACACAGATAAGATTCCACACTTTGATTCGTGGGGAGTATGGGCCCTCACGAATCAGAATTTGGCACTTAGATGTTATTTTTCAATGTTTTCTGGGTTCTGGAAAAGTTTCTGAGGCATACTATCTGATAACCCAGTATACACGCCATGTAGTACTTTAGACACATCGTGTATGTTCTTCTGTTTGTGAAGAAAAATAAACTTTTTGTTTACTCACCGTGTACCCAGAGTACACGCCGTGTAGTCTCTTCCCGTGTCACAAACCATGTGGGCGGCGACACGGGGAAGGGAAAAGTTTGGGGAACACACGTCGTGTACCGGATGTACATGCCGTGTAGTGTTGACCCAAAGTCCGTCCATGTAACTAACAAACACGGATGGAGGAGACCTTAAGACATACACTCCATGTCTACTATAGAACACGCCGTGTAGTCTAACTTGGGGACCCGACCATGTAACTAACAACATAGTTCGGGGTAATCCTTTTGTGTACACGTAGTGTGTATATTGAACACGCTGTGTAGTGTGATCTGTGTGTCCGGCCGTGTAACTAACAACACGGGTCAGCGGATCTCATCTATTAAATGTCGTGTACCTATGGGACACGCCGTCTAGTCTTGTCTGAGGACAGACCGTGTGGAATTAGTCGTGCGGCTGGGGAAACGGGGTTATTGACACGCCGTGTGTGGGTATAACACGCCGTGTGTGGGTGTAACACGCCGTGTAGTGTCAAGCCGAGTAGTCGGCCGTGTCACAGAAGACATGGGATGTTATAAAATTACACCATACATGCCGTGTAGATTATATACACGCCGTATAGTTTTGTTCAATGGGAGTCGTGTAACTTAGCCGTGTAGAAGGACTCGGGCAGGGAAGGGAAATCAAGTACACACCGTGTAGTTAGTGTACATGTCGTTTACTCTTGTTTTTCAATTATTGAAATACCTTCTTCCTCTTGTTTTCCTTTGGGGTTTCTTCCTTTTCAGTCTTGATAATATTGAATCTAAGGTGTGTTTTTTACCATGTAGTTTCATTCTGCCTAGACGTTCACGCGTTGTTCGCAAGGAGAGCGGCAACGGGTATACTCTAGAGATAGTGGGACATGGGCTACAAGTAGATCCTCCAGCAGAGCCAGATGCGGCGCCATCTGTTATACTGGACATAGGCGCGGAGGCGCAGTTCCGTGAAGGCTTTATGCGGTTCATGCAGACCTTTCAGGGAGCACCTCCGGCTGCCACATCTATGGCTGAGCTTACTCGTATATTCCAGCAGCAACATCTTCCTACGGTTTCTGGGGATGGAAGACCACATGCTGCGGAGTCTTGGCTGGGGTCGATGTAAACTATTTTCGAGCACCTGGAGATGCCTCTAGGGTGGAGGGTCAAGCTTAGGACGTTTATGCTGTATGATTCCGCGAAGAGGTGGTGGGATGTTACCACCCAGTCAGATCATTACAGAGACATGGCGTGGGAAGATTTTTAGACAGCCTCCTATGACTTCTTCTTCCTGGAGATGATGAGGGCAGATCGAGTTCAAGAGTTCATGAATCTGCAGTAGGGAGCTATATCAGTGATGTATTATTCTGCTCGCTTTACTGAGCTTCAGGGTTTTACACTCGTTCTAGTGGGTGATGAGACGTTGAGGGCCAGGCTCTTTGAGAATGGTCTCCGATATGACATCTGAGCGCTGGTGAATGTTTTCATGTTTCCTCCATTACATGTTATTGTAAATCAGGCGCTGATTAAAGAGAGGAACCTGCGAGAAGCTAGTGGTGTGGGCCATGGCGGTTCAGCACCAGTTTCTGGTACTATTTCTACTTGTAAGAGGAAGAGAGAGATGGACTTCTCTCAAGGTGGCAGTACCATCAAGAAAAATGCTTCAGGTGGCCAGGTGATGTGCTACCAGTGTGGTAAGGAGGGGAACAAGAGGCCACAGTGTACATGAGAACCAGTGTAGTGTCCAACATGTGACAGGATGGGTCATCTACAATGCTTCTGTAGGGAATTTACACCAGTTTCTAGTGAGAGGGGTTCTGTGCAGACTCCACGTACGGGAGCAGGACCAGTAGATTCATACCAGTCAGGGAACTAGAATACGTCAGGGCGCGCAGGCAGAGATGGTGGTCATGGCCGTGGTAGCCAGACACCAAGATCTCAGAGGCAGCATGGCGGGACAGCTCAGGGTAGCCAAGCTGTGTCGCAGGGCCGCGGCACTGGGCAGGCATATGCAGGGTAACAGACCCAGCAGGAGAAGGATCCCATACCTTCTACAGTCATAGGTACTATTCTAGTAGCTTTTGTCTTATCTTCTTTAGTTTTTGATACGGGTTCTACACATAGTTTTATATCTTTTCCCATTTTAGAGATCCTTGGGCTTTGTGTTTCTACTTCTTCTGATACCATGACGCTAGACACTCCGTTGGGGACTAGGACGGCTAGTGTGCGATAGTGTAAGGTGTTCCCCCTTGAGGTTGGTGGGTGTCACTTTATATGGTACCTCTATGTCCTAGAGATGATATCTTATGACGTCATTCTTGGGATGGACTGGTTGGTTCTCTTTCATGATTTTGTAAACTGCTATCTTCGCTGGGTGAGTTTCACGTCACGAAAGGGCAGAGAGTTTCTATGCAAGGGAGAATGGGATGTTCAAGCAAGTCGAGCTGGACCAGAGCATCATGGGTGAGGTGGAGTCACCGCCCAGATGGAGAGTTTATATCTAGATGACCAAGGGACTTGTCAGAAGTATTTCCCTCCAGTGGTCAATTGTTTCAGGGATGTATTCCCAGACGACTTTTCAGGTCTACCTCCAGAGAGAGAGGTAGATTTCTCTATTGATCTCATTCTAGGAGTAACACCAGTGTCCATTCCTCTTTATAGGATGGCTACACCCGAGTTGCAGGAGCTCAAGATGTAGTTAGAGGAGTTACAGTCAAAGGTTTTTATCTGACCCAGTACTTCTCCTTGGTGTTCTCCAGTCCTTTTTGAGAAGAAGGCGCACGGTACCCTCATACTCTGTGTGGATTATCAGAAGCTGAACCAGTTGATGGTTAAGAAGCGATATCCCTTTCTGAGGATTGATGATCTTTTTGATCAACTTCGCTGGAACGAGTGTTCTCAAAGATTGACTTGAGATCAGGATATCATCATCTACGCGTGAGACCATCGAATATACCACTTACAGCTTTTCGGAGCAGATATGGTCTATATGAGTACTTGGTTATGCCGTTAGGACTCACGAACGTGCCAGCAGTTTTCATGTCTCTGATGAATCATGTGTTCCATCCTTATCTGGATTTTTTTGTGGTAGTATTCATGGACGACATCTTGGTGTACTCTCACAATCGACACGACCATGCCACCCATCTTGAGATCGTATTGAGTACACTGAGAGAGCATCAGCTATATGCTAAGCTCTCAAAGTGCCACTTTTGGATGGACCAGATTCACTTCCTGGGTCATATAATCTCAGAGGAAGGAGTTTTCGTGGACCCGGAGAAGGTGAGAGCAGTCGTTTCCTAGAATCATCCAAAGAACGTGTTTGAGATACGAAGTGTCTTGGGGCTGGCTGGTTACTACAGACGCTTCATCCATGACTTCTTCCGCTTATCCGCGCCGTTGATAGTTTTGACTAAGAAAGGTGTGAAGTTCGTTTGGTCGGAAACTAGCGAGACAACCTTTTAGGACCTGATAGGAAGGTTGAAATTAGCACCAATACTGATACTCCCCGAGCAGGGGAAGAGCTAAACATTTTACTGTGATGCATCAGGTATTGGGCTGGGAGCAGGGTTGATGCAGGTCGATCGAGTCGTTGCGTACGGGTCTCGGCAGTTGAGGCCACATGAGAGGAATTACCCGATGCATGATCTCTAGTTGGATGCAGTTGTTCATGCGTTGCGCTATTGGAGGCATTATCTTTTGGGAGAGCATTTTGTGGTTTTCACTGACCACAAAATCCTCAAGTATATCTTTACTCAGCATGACATGAATCTAAGGAAGAGAAGGTGGGTCAAGTACCTATAGTCCTTTGATTTTGAGCTTTCCTATATACCCGGTAAAGGTAATGCAGTAACTGATGCACTGAGTAGGAAGACTCAGATACAGGTAGTGCAGGAGGCCAGTGGTGAGTGGCATATTATGGCCTTGTTCTCTGAGATTCATTTAGAGGTTCATGATAGTCAGGGGAAAACTTATCTTTCCTCTTTAGCTATGAAATCTACCCTCCTGGATATAGTGAGGATAAGATAGATATCTGATTCGGAAGGCCTAGTTCTATGGGGGTCGGTGGCAAGTGAGGACCCTCCTCCGGGTTGGCCGATAGCCGATGATGAGGTACTACGTTTCCATGGATGAGTATAGGTTCCAAGAGATATATGAGAGGAGCTGATGCGAGAGTTCCATGCATCAGCTTGGGCAGTTCATCCCGGGGTTACCAAGATTTACCGTGACTTGAGACGTCAGTACTGGTGGTCGGGCATGAAGAGAGATGTAGATGGTTTTGTTATGAGGTGTTCCACCTATCAGCAAGTGAAGGCAGAGCATCAGAGACCAACTGGACTGTTACAGCAGTTACCCATTCCGGAGTGGAAATGGGATGATGTCGTGATGGACTTCGTGACAGGGTTGTCGAGGTCACCTTGAGGCAATGATGTTGTGTGGGTTGTTGTGGCCAGACTCACGAAGGTAGATCACTTTTTACCGATCAAGGAGACCTTCGAGGTTGACGATCTCGGGAAGTTGTATATCCAAGAGATCGTATGTCTTCATGGGGTTCCTCGTTCTATCATTTCATATAGGGATGCCAATTTTACGACTCATTTCTGGCAGAGTTTTCAGAGGGAACTAGGTACACAGGTTCTTATAAGCATTACTTACCACCCTCACACCGATGGCCAGTCAGAGTGTACGATACAGGTGCGTGAGGACATGTTGCGTGCATGCATCCTAGACTTTGGGTTCTCTTGGGAGAAGCAGATACCCCTAGTAGAGTCCTATAATAATAGTTTCCAAGAAACTATTGAGATGGAACCATACGAGGCTTTATATGGTAGGCCATGACGATCACCATTGTGCTGTTCAGAGGCAGGTGAGGCAGCTTCACTAGGACCACGTCTCCTACAGGAGACTTTTGAGAAGGTCCAGTTGATTCATAAGCAGATGGATACCACTCAGTCTCTATAGAAGTCTTATGCTGATCACCGGAGATGACCCTTGGAGTTCGTGGTTGGGGATTAGTTTTTCTTGCGTGTTTCACCAAGGTTGGGACACAGGCAGATCAGGAGACAACGTAAACATTCACCGAGGTATGTGGGGCCATTTCAGATTCTGGAAAGAGTCGGGCTGGTTGCCTATCGGTTTCAGTTACCACAGAGGTACCGGGCCATGCATGATGTCTTCCATGTATCTGAGTTGTGACTCTATCATTCAGACCCATCTCACGTCCTTCAGCCCGAGGAGGTTGAGCTTCAGATAGATGTGTCCTTTGAGGAGCATCTTATTCGTATCTTTGATAGGAGCAGAAAGGTTCTCCTAGGCCGGTCAGTTCCTCTCATACGGGTGCTATGGCAGCATGGCCGAGTGCAGGATGAAATCTGGGAGTGGGAGACCGACGTACATGTTCAGTGGCCGGAGTTTTTATGGTTATATTTTCACCACCCTTGGAAGGGAAATTCAGTGATGAATTTCTTTAAGGGGGGAAGTTTGTAAGAACCTGGTTCTTATCTTTGAGTTATGGGTTTCTTCTTTTCTCTTTTCCATAAGTGTTTTTGAGAAAATATGGATAATAGAGAAAAATCACAAATTTTTGGAAGTACACACCGTGGACTTTTCCACACGTCGTGTACTGTTGACCGTGTGGGATGAGTGCACAGGGCGTGTAGCCATGTCGGTAACGAAGGGTGTAGAAACTGACTACATGCCGTGTAGTTGTCCTTTACACACCATGTAGTTAGTCAGTAGGTGAATAGTAATGTGGTGGGCATCTGTGTGACAGAACACGACGTGTACTCAAGAAGACACGTCCTGTAGTCATGTTGGAAGATGAACAGTGCCACGCTGGCGGGAAGCTGCCAGAGGAACAGTTAAAAAATGGGAAGTACACGCCGTGTACTTGGAAAATAAATGCCGTGTACTTTGTTTTCTTCGTATAAAATGGGAATTTGCCTCCCCTGTTCATAGTGAAGGTGTAAAATGGGAGGAAGGAGCGGAAGAGGGTGGTCAGAGCTTTGGAGATCCGCCGAGAACCCGTCAAGAATCCGTTTTCTACACCGTTGATCTCCCTGGAACTGCACGTGTGATCTCTCTCTTCTCCTAGTGTAGCTCTTACCAATTATTTCCCGTAGGGAAGTTATTTATGTTTTATCAAGGTTTATTTTCTCCTAAGAACTACGTCGTTCTAGGATGAATCGAGGATCGTCATTCGCTTATATCATTCGTGGGTGTTAAAGGTAGGTGACTTGGTATTTAATTTCCAACGATTTTGGGTTTTTGTGTACCGTTGTGCCACAAACCCATGTTGGGGTGTCGTGTGGATGAGGCCATGGCTATTTTAAATACCTATAGTTGAATAGGTAATTAATTGTGATAATAAAAATGTTGTTTGGGATAATTGCCTAGATCCAGGACCACACCGGGGCTGCGTTCCTCTATTTAGTCGTTTGGCCAGGATACCCAAGGGTATACCTTTAAAGTAATGATTATAGAATTACCTTGAGAGGAATTGCTTGTGTACAGTTTGGTTACATGTCGGGCATGACCCGATTACATGTTTATCCTAAGGGCAGTGTTGTGATTACCCTGTGGGCACTGCACTATATAGCCTGTGGGAAACTTCTTCCGTGCCTGTGGGAAGTCAATTTTTTGCCTGTGGGTGACACTTCTTAGGCCTATGGGAAATAACCGTATGCCTGTGGGAATATTATTGTGCTGGTTTCTCTTTACCCGAGGGTAGGAGTTGTACATATTTGAGGACATTAGCTGTTTACTTAGAATATTTACTGTGGTGATATTTTAAATAAATGATTAAATGGATATTAAAATGGAAATATAACTGGTTAAGTTAATTGCTTTCAGCAATGATTACTTTATTGCATTTTACTACTGCACATTGTTGTTGCATTCTTTCACACAGTTGGGCACGAGCCTTTGGTGGGTGCCTACTAAGAATTTATTTCTCACACCCTATTTGGGTCATGGTTTTCGGCCCAAACAGATTATGTTTCTGCAGGTGTGGATAGGGGCATGAGTCCCTATACAGGTACTTGATTACTGATGGGGTGTAGGAGAGAATGAGACTGAGAATTGGCTCGCGATTCTGTTGGTTGTTCTGTTTTTCTTTTCCGTACCTATACTTTAGTTGTATTGTATTGATCATGTAACATGTTCTGGCTGTTTATAGAATAGTGACATGATACATCTTTATATATATATATGACTGTTGGTTTCCCTTTTTGTTATCAGTTATCCATTTCAGTTACATATATTGTTGCTACTTCCGCTGTTGTTGTATGTTTTATTTCATTCCGCTGCGCTACACTTTAACAAATGAGGGCATAGTTTCCCCACTATTATACCTGGGGCATCGCTACTAATCGCCAGCCTCTGGTGTTTGGGTAAATGCGCTTGAGGTCACGTGGCGAACCTGGTCCAGGGCACCCGTTGAGTGGCACCCAGAACCGGGATGTTATAGAGCCGGGCCGAACCCAACGGGTCGGCCGAAACTAAGTTTGGTCGGGTCGGATCGGACCCAGGCCCACTGTGACCCTTCACTTTTTTTAGTCATATCATTGGCACCAGACGTCCGTTTGAAGAACCGTCAATGGCACTGGTAATCTTGGAGTGTGACAATCCCTTTGAGTATACCCCACTGGGTTTCGAAGTATAGTTGTGTTATGGTCAGGTTGGATCGTGCACGAATCCAACCAGGTCCCCAAGACTAAAAGGCTAATAACTAATAGATTAAGCATCCGATTGACGCGTCGTCTATTGAGTTGAGACCCCTACGATGTGGCGAACCTTTGGGGTACTTATTTTTGGGACTTTGTGGGACTTCATAGAAGTTGATGTATCGACACATGCCTCTAGGAGCAGACTATCCCAGAATCAAGTTTTCTTTGTGCGGAAACTTTGTGGTTGGCTGCTTAGTGATAAAAAGCATCCTATGTGGGTTCAACAGCTCCGACAACTGTTCCAGGAACCTACATGGGTTTGACAGATCTGATTACTATTATAGGATCCTACGTAGGATCGACAACTCCGACTACTGTTCCAGGATCCAACGTGGGTTCAACAGCTCCGATTACTGTACCAGGATCCTACGTGGGTTTGACAGATATGATTATTCAGTGGCTATATCTAATCATTTATATCTCTCTACATAAGTTGTATAACTGTGTGAGCTGAGTCAGTAACTTTTGTGTTTACCTCATGATTGAGATGGATTACTTGATAACATAGGTATATGTATGGGCATATACCTAAGTGGGGTTATCCATTGATTACATACTTTTTGGTTATCCTTGTTGGATTTTGAGAGACCCGGAGGGTCTCAGGGTCCCTACTGAGTATTGTTATACTCACACCTGCATGTGCTATGCCCGCACCTCGTTGTGTTGGTTGTAGATGACGGACAACACTGATTGAGGCTGAGAGTATTAGGACTGGATGGTACCCCGAGGTGGACCTCACGACTAGTCGGTACATGGAGGAGACTGACAGACGTGGAGTGTTGAGGAGGATATCTTTATGTACCCTTCGGGTTGGAATCTCAGTGGACGACCCAACATCTATTTTTTTCTTTCTTCAGTTTTATATTCAGTTCCATGTACTTTACAGTTGGGCTTGTATTTTCGACCCCTTACATTCCTTCACTCTCTTGTTATATAGTTGTACTTAGTGTTTTGTATCCAGTTGTGTGCTCTGTTGTGTGTGTTTACATTTATAAAGGCAATGCCTTCCCAGATTTATGGAATTACACCTTTGGTGCTGGTCAGTAGCCCCTGGCCTATGGAAGGCGGGCTTGGGGTAGTCACAACATGGGCCCCAGGGGACGGGTCATGATAGTTAGTCATCAAACAGTTCTCAGTGAGGGAAAATAAAAATCACTATGAGAAACAATAAGATATTTTCAAGGTTCCCCACTCGGGTTCAGTGTCTATATCTTAGTGTATAATGGTTATACCACGCTACATATAGATTAATTTTTTTGAATTAAAATCACACTAAATGAAATATATGAATGGACTTGAAATTCCTTTTATGAATTATCTTTTGATAACTTTTATTACATTTCTTATAATTAAGTAAATTTATAAATTTAAATATAAATAATAAGAATATGTATGATTTAACGCCCCGACCCCAGCTACTCAGACTTGGTTCTTTATTATATAACATTGGCATGATTGTAAAGAATCAAGTCCCAATTGACTGATTGGTTTAGGAGCTTTGGAAAATAGCTTACATATGTAATTTCAAAATTACAACTTGAAACGAAATACAACACTAATTTATTCCATTAGAAACATCCAGGCCTCCTAAATTATTCCTTCAAGTCACTCATAATGTACTTCTTCATATCCTGGGAAAAGAAACATAAGAAAAGGGGGCGCTCAAACACTCAGTAAGGGTAAGTAATAAATCAAAAGATAACATAAACATTAGGCATGGGGAATATTTGAAAAAACATGCCTTTACAAATAGTAAACATGAATACTTTATGGCAGGAATATGAGATGAGTACATAATGCCATAATAAAACATAGTCATGGGTATTCCACTTGTCGAATAAACACATTAACCATCAATATTATTTTCATAATGACAAAATGTATATTTCCAAACATTCTGAAACATTGTGTCAAGACCCTGTCCCAGACATCTATAAATGATTAAGGCCACAGCCAGAACCATATATCAATTTGGGAAAGGCCTCGACCAATTCCACATCTAAATGTTTCATGAGACCAATCAATGCATTGAGGAGCTATAACATGCTCTACCCTTCACTTACTAAGTCCAATGCATTACTCATATGAAAAGGTTAAAACATAAAATAAACATTCTTATTAAAACTAGAATATGAAATGTCAATACTTAATCCATACACCATGAATGGTATGAAAATTAAAACATCCACAGTCAAATATATCACAAAACCTTCAATACAATATGGATGATTAGTATCATAATAAATCAACCTCGATCAAGAATAATACCATGTAAATGATGTTGACATAGTTGAAAATGATCAGTAAAAATCAATGAGAGAAATATCCCTTTCTCATGAAATCATTTAAAAGTCACATAATTTATAAAGGAATTCATTTAAAAGATAGTTTTGAATAAAATTGTCCCATATCACTTTGAAACTTTTGAAAAGAATTAATATTTTAAAACATTCATGTACATATAAATAAATCCTTAAAACCATTTTAGAAAAAAAAGAAATGAATGAGAAATGTTTACAAGAATAAATATATAAAACATTTAAAATGATGTTTTAGTAAAAATTTCCCATAAAAATAATCCCTTTGAAAACTCTTTTATGAAAGATGGACATGGATAATAAATATTTCCCAGTAGATACTTACGTAAAAACAACCTCGGATAATAAAGAGATTATGAAATTAACCCTTACCTTACACTTTCCTTTGTTCGAAGGTACATGTAATCTCCTATATAATGATCATAATAGGTTATTAAATTATACCAGAACCATGTTCATATTTATTATATCATACATAATTCATTTTTTACTTTATACTAGCCATTTAATATTTATTTCCATGTTAAATTAACATTTTGTATAATAATCTCTTTCTTTATTGTACGTGTTTTAACTTTTTATTCTCGATCATATCACTTAGATCATGATCTAAATACATACAGAATATAGAACATAATTTATATATCATATATATATATATATATATTTTAAATATGTATAATAGATAGATATATGAAATGGAAAACACCATTTATAGAGACGGTAGGTCGTACGTACGGATAAACGTTGTTTCCGTTTTCATATCGTATTGAAAAGAAGTAAGTGAATAAGATATATGTCAGTATATATATATATATATATCCAGTATCATTATTATGTCATATATTACATAATTATTAATAATATATATTTTTATAATCGTCGTTGAATGGTGAATGTGGAAATGAATCGCATCGCTTTGTGGAGACTATAATCCGTACGTACGCACGAGGAACAATATCAATATATAGATGATGAAATCATATATAATTGGATGTTATATCATATATAAAGAATAATTAACATGTTATATTTATTATTTACATTAGTTATACTCATTATTATAAACATCCAAATAATGAAAGTGTTTGAAAAACACACTACACCACGACGTAGAGACTGTAATTTGTGTGTACGCACGTGTGGTGGATTTTTCATTTATAGGATGGATAGAATAATGAATACGGTTGTAATATATATATAATAACATCAAATTATGTAAAAGGTACTGGATTTATAATTTTAGTATGGAAAGAACAGAGAATGTGGAAGTAGAGTAAGAAAAGAACCAGAAAGTGGGTGGTGAAATTATTACCTCTACTTCTACTATTTCTTTTTGATTTGATCAAAATGGATCCATAGGTTGGCTTTATGATCAATTTAAGGAATCTAGGTTCAAGTTAGGGATGGTGGGAGGATATTTGAGCCATAGTTGGATAATCCAAAAGGATTTCGAGGTGTGAAATTAAGAGAAGGTAAAGTGCCCTTTTATAAGAGAGGTGAGAGTCACTTTAGGAAAAGCTTGAAATATTATTTTATAATAAAATAATTTTCGGTTTATAATGGATCAAATATGATCTATTTAGATTATAAGGTGGGTATGGGTCTAAAAACACTCAACAAATATGTTTTATATAGGTTTAGGTCACCATATTGACCTTATCATTTAGATTTAACTCTTAGTTAAATAGTTTAACATTTACCATGTCTCATTGTATTTTTATATTACATGGTTAATAGACATCCTATAAACTTCAAAAAGAACCAAAAGTGGTTCCATAATTATATAAATATCATTATATAAGTATCTTTTCCAAACCATATATTTTTAGAAATATTATATCAATTAATAATATAATATACGTTTTTAAAACTCTTTTAGGTCGATTTTGACAATATTTGGTATTTTGTTTTTCATAAAGTCATAACAGCATGATTAATTCAAAAAAAAATTATTTAATCAACTATAACATCTCATATTAACCTATAATATTAGTTTATGGCATTAAACCTTTCAAATTATATTTATTTTAATTCTTATAATATCATTTATTTGATTCTTTTGTTAATAAAGAGAATACTATATCATTATTGTGTCATATATAAATATGTAGTTATTATATATAAAAATTAAAAAAAAAATATATTGATGTAGGAAAACGTTTATTATTTCTAATGAATATTTATAGTCGAATATATCAATCTTATAACCTCATATAAAAATTGTTTTACTAAAACATATATGATTTTGTCATTTTTTTCATTACTTTAGATTATTTAATATAAAATGTCATTATCACTATCTAGTGCCTCGATGGGGTCCCAAAATCGACCCAAGGATTATCATGGTCTGGAATTTATCATACAATAGGAATAAGTCTCATTTTAAGGTAATTTAATATAATTATAATAATATTTGTTTACCCTTATTTACCAGATTTACCATTTAACTGTGGTAAATAAAATATTTACTGAAGTAAGTATTCATATTGACAAAAAATAAAATTTACCTATTAAAAAATTTTGACCTCTTGATTCCAAATTTGGAATCCATTTTTTCAAATTCAAAACATATAAGTGGACGAAATTAATTTAAAATTTATTCTAATTGTCAAAATAAAAAACGTGTTTTTAAGAAATAATAACTACCAAAAGATCGACATTTGTTTATGTATAGTTTAAATGTGAAATTACATCCAATGAACTAAATTATATTAAATGATAAAAATATAATCTAATTATACTTTAAAACCCCCAAAATTTATAATTGAACACTATAAATTATTTTGATTAAAAAGGTTGTTTTTAATTATAATTTAGTATTTTTCACTATTCATCAAAATATGAATGTTATCAGAAAAGTACCAAATAATTATCAAAACTAATTTTTTATGACTCATTTCTAAATAATAATTTAATTAAATTAAATTTAATATATAAAAGTGTCAAATATTGGTTTTAAAAATGTTTCTCCATTAAAAGGTGGAAAAATTGTATTTTGTGAAAAATACTTCTTTTATCTAAAAAAATGAATTTGTTCTTATATTATGTACTATAAACACATTATATGGATTCTAAAATAATATTATGTATATAAAATTCAAAATTTAGTTAATTATTATCATAACCACTTTTTGAATAACTATTATGGTAAGTCGTGGTGCGCTCGAACTCTGTGTTGTGTGTAACAGAAGTTATTGAATTTCCTTGAAGAGATAACGTACAATGAAATCATGGGGTGTTACATTATCCCCTCCTTCAAAAAATTGTGTCCTCGAAATTTGAAATTATTCTTCTAAAATAAGAGGTTGGAAATAGAAAATATTTTTGCGGAAATCCCATAAAAGAAATAGGGTTAATAAAATTTAGTCTTAATAAGAGGGAAAGGGAAATGAAAAAGTCACCACAAACATATAGTTTTGAATAGGATAACATTGCTAGAAATTATGGACACATAATTAGAGGGAAAATGTAAATATTTATTGGAAGTTATTGAGGTCATCAATCAGAAGCATGTGTAAAGTTTAGAGCCTCGAATCCATCAATCTATAATGATTTAGAATATCATCGATTGAAAAAAACCTAAGGTATTAAGATACCACATTATTTGTTTTAATATCCCTTACCTAATATTTAAGAATTAATTTCCTCAAAGAATAATAAAAAATACATATATATACTTGACAAATATAGTATCATCCTTTATCTAATTTCAACCACAAACTCATCTTTCATCTCAATTGATAATAAAATTTAAAAAATATTCTATTTATCCTAATCATATAGGGTTCCGAAAATAGTGAATTTATAATTCATTTGACAGACTATTTCAAAAAAACTACATTATACAAACAAGTATATCACGTAGGCTAGTGGTAGTTGATGCACCCTTGTCTCCCTTCGGTTGCGGGTTCTAGTCTCACGACCTTCTCAGACGCGACGGGTTCTCACCTGACCTCCGGGTTGTCCTTTTTATGACAATACAAAAATAATATAAAGAAATGATTTAACCATAAAAAAAGTATCCAATGTCAAAATTAAATGATTCCAACCTTCAGACTTATCCAAAATACTTCTGTCCAAACTCACAATCCAAAAATATACAAAGAAGGTAGACACAATCAAGATCCGTTTTTCCATGTAATAATATGTGAATACCTTCATCATGTATTCATTTAAAACACTATAACACACTGGATAACCATAAATCCTTATTTATTACATTCATGCTCCCTTATTCCTTATATAATACTGGATATAATCCATCTATCCAAAAAGGTTGTAAACTCTAATAATGAGGGATTATACAAATCATTAATCAGTTTCAAGGTATTAAAGAATGTCCAATATAATTTATCCAAATCAATCATATGTTATTCCAAAATCTCTAACTCAGTATCAGAACCATATTATTTTTTATCTTTCTCTTAACCATATATTTTTCAAAAACATTAACTTACTATTGATTCAATTTTTAGGGTTCCACACAATCTCAAGTTCTTAATGAAATAGTACTGCAGTACAATCCTCATATACTTTATAATTCTTATAACATGTACATCATTAGTACAATACTCAAATGGCTCAATACTTTAACAACATAAGAACTCTAATCATTCCTCTTCATCTTCGGTAGTATCATAACTTGATTAATAGCCAATATTATCATTTGGGGTATACTCTGATGATTTGGACATTGATTCATGTAGTATCACAACTCCTTGAAGATGAAGCATTGCACATTTGAAACCTTTTTCTTACCCTTCCAATCACATACTTTGTGTCCTTTTTCTCCACACTTGTAACAAACTCCCATTCCCTTCAATCATTTACTAAGGTTATTCTTTCCACAGTTATCACATATGAAAAAATCTTTATTTCCCATCTTCCCTTGGTCCATTTTTCTCTCTACCATCCTTTTTATCTCTTTCTTCCCTTCAAATCCAAACAGCTTAGAGAATTCTTTACTCATCATATTAACACATGATACTATTTCTTTATATGACATGAATACATGGGAGACTATTTACCTTTTAAATGTTGGATTAATACAATGAAATATATGATCCTTCTTAATCTTTTGATCTTTCTTATTGATGGAATTCTCATTCCGTCTACTAGGTTCCATTTCTAAACAATGGAATACACCAGGTTAGTTTATGAATCACAATTAATAATTACAAATTTGTAAAATACCTAACCTAAATTGAAAATATTATGCATATAATCTATAATCATAAAATTTTTTCATTGAGGAAGTATTTACTCTTAAATCCTTCATAATGGCTAGTAATGAAAATGTAAATTACACTATACATATCCACCAGGAGTTTCGTAACCAAGAGTTAAGAAAGGATCATTGTTGTACATCAGGATACCCTGAGTCAAGCCTGAAACTCCTTGTCAGAGTTTCCACTCCTCAGAACATCTATGCCAGAGCTTCCTCCACCTGCTCGTATCAATACAAGGATGTATTTCTTGGAAAATTCAAAAAATATCGATATTACCAAACTTTTAGGAAGTTCTTCTATACTAATCCACAAATTCTATCTTTGGGTAATGTTATCTAACCAGAGTTTATCTAAATATAGTTTCCAAGGTTGGTACTAAACATCTTTTGATACCAACTGTAATGCCCTAGCCCCAGTTACCCAGAGTCGGTGCACTATTACATAACATTGGCATGATTACAAGTAATCATGTCCCAAAAACCTGATCAGTATAGAAGTCTTGTAAAATAGAATACATACATAAGTTCAAAATTACAACTTGAAAAGAAATTAAACACTAATCTATTACATTAGAAACATCCAGGCCTCCTAATCTATGCCTTAAAGTCACTCATAACAAACTTCTTCATATCCTAGGAAAATAAACATAAGAAATGGGTTACCTCAAATGCTTAGTAAGGGTAAGCAATACAGCAGAAGATAACCTAAACATTAGGCATGGTGAATAATTGAAAACACATGCCTTTATAAATAATAAACATGAATACATTATTGTAGGAATATGAGGTGAGTAAATAATTCCACAATAAAACATAGTCATGGGTATTCTACTAGTCGAATAACCACATGAACCATTAATATTATTTTCGTAATGAAGGAATGTATAATTCCAGACATTCTGAAACATTTTGTGAAGGCCTCGTCCAAGACATCTAAAAATGATTAAGGCCTCAGCCAAAACCATATATATCAAATTGGGAAAGGCCTTTTCCAATTCCACGTCTAATTATCTCATGATGCCTACTGATGCATCAAGGAGCTATAGAGGGCTCCACCCATCACTTACTAAGTCCAATGCATTCCTCATATGAAAAGGTTTAAATATAACATAAGTATTTGTTTTAAAACTAGAATACGAAATTTCAATACATTAACCATAAACCATGAACGGTATTAAAATTAACCCATCCATAGTCAAACATATAACAAAACCTTCAATACAATATGGAATATTGGTATCAAAATAAATCTGCCTCGACCAAGAATAATATCATGTAAAGGATGTTTACATAGTTTAAAATAAACATGAAAAATTGTTGAGAGAAATATCCCATTTTTATGAAATCATTTAAAAGTCACATAATTTATAAAGGAAATCATTTAAAACATAGTTTTGAATAAAAGTGTATCATACCTCTTTGAAACTTTTGAAAATAATTAATATTTTAAAACATTCATTTCCATGTAAATAAATACATAAAACCATTTTGAAAACATGGACATTAATGAAAAATGTTTAGAAGAATAAATCTATAAAAAATTTAAAATGATGTTTTAGTAAAAAGGTCCCATAAAAAATCCCTTTGAATATTATTTTATGAAACATGTACTTGGATAATAAATATTTCCCAGTAGATACTTAATTAAAAACAACCTCGAATAATAAAGATATTGTGAAATTAACCATTAGCTTGCACTTTCCTTTGGTCGTAGGGACATGTAATCTCCTATATAATGAATATAGTTTGTTATTAAATTATAACAGAACCATATTCATATTTATTATATCATACATGATTCATTTATGACTTTATACTATCCATTTAATAATTATTTCCATGTTAAATTAACATTTTGGGTAATAATCACTTTCTTTATCGTATGTGTTTTAACTTGTTATTCTCAATTTTATCACATATATCATGATTTAAATACTCATAGAATATAAAACATGATTTATATATCATATATATATAATATATAAATTATTATAATATATTGATATATGAAATGGAAAACACCGTTTATGGAGATGGTAGGTCGTACGTACGCATAAACGTTGTTTCCATTTTCATATCGTATTGAACTGAAGTAAGTGAATAAGATATATGTATATACATAAATAAATAAATATATATATATATCCATTATCATTATTATGTCATATATTAGATACTTATTAATAATATATATTTTTATAATCATCGTTGAATGGTGAATGTGGAAATGAATCTCATCACATCATGGAGATGGAAATCCATACGTACGAACTAGCGACAATATCATTATATTACTGGTGAAATATAATGTAATAGGATTTTCTATCATATATATAGAATCATTAAAATGTTATATTTATTATTTACATTATTTATACTCATTATTATACCCATCCAAATAATGATGTGTTTGAATAACAAACTACATCACGACATGGAGACAGTAAGTCGTACGTATGCACGTATGGTGACATTGTCATTTATAGGATGGATAGAATAATGAATATGGTTGTACAATATTTATAATAACATCATAGTATGTATAAGTTATTAGATTCATTATTTTGGTATGTTAATAACAAATAAATAGGAAGTGGAAGAAAAAAATAATTTGAAAGAGGGTGATGAAATTATTACCTCTACTTCGGATGGTTCCTTTTGAGTTGATAAAAAAGGCTCATTAGGTTGGATTTCTGATCAAACTGAGGACTCTAGGTTGAACTGAGGGAATTTGAGAGGATATTTTTGCAGGGTTTGTCCGAGCCAAAAGGCTTTGGAGGTGTGAAATTAAGAGAAGGGGAAGTTCCCATTTATAAGAGAGGTGAGTGTCACTTTAAAAAAGCTTTGAATATTATTTTATAATAAAATAATTTTCGGTTTCTAATGGATGAAAAATGATTTATTTAGAGGATATGGTGGGTATGGGTCGAAAACCTCTCAACCAATAGGTTTTAGACAGTTTTACTTCACCAATTAACCTTATATTTTAGATTTAACTCTTAGTTAAATGATTTGGCATTTACCATGCCTCTTTGTATTTTTATATTATATGGTTAATAAACATATTATAAACTTCCTTGAGAACCCAAAGTGGTTCATTAATGATATGCCAATCATTATATAATTCTTATTTACTAACCATAGATTTTTGAAAATATTATATGAATTAATAATATAATATTTGTTTTTAAAACTCTTTTATGTCAATTTTGACACTATTTGGTTTTTTGTTTTTGTTGAAGTCATAAAAGAATGATTACTTCGAAAAAGGTTAATTTAATCAACCATAACATTCCATATGAACCTATAAAATTCTTGTATGGAATCAAAACTTTTATATTATACTTATTTTAATATTTATAATATCATTTATTTGATTCTTTCATTAATAAGGAAAATACTACATCATTATTATGTGATATATAAATATATAGTTTTTATGTATAAAAATTATAAATAAAATATAATGATATCATAAATATTTTTATATTTCTAATTAATATTTATATTTGAATAGATAAATTATATAACCTCATATATAAATTGTTTTACTAAATGATATATTCTTTTGTAATTTTTGTCTTTATATTAGATTATTTAATTTAAAATATCATTATCACTTTCCAGTGGCTCCATGGGGTCCCAAAATCAACCCAGGGATTCCCATGTTCAAACATGTATCAGTAAATAGGAATATAGAACATGTTAAGGTAGTTTAATATTATTAAAATAATATTTGTTTACCCTTATTTACCATATTTACCATTTAACCATGGTAAATAAAATGTTTACTGAAGTAAATGTTCATAATGACTAAAAATAAAATTTACCTATTTACACAATTTGGACCTATTTATTCCGAATATGGAATCCATTTTTAGAAAGTTAAAACATATAAGTAACAAAAATTAATTTAAAATTAATTCCCATTGTCAAAACAAAAAGAGTGTTTCTAAGAAATAATAATTATCAAACGATCACATTTTTTATATCCAATTTAATTGTGAAATTACATCCAATGACCTAAATTACAGTAAATGATAAAAATATAATCTAATTTTACTTTAGAACCACTCAAATTTATAATTTAACACTGTAAATTATTGCGATTAAAGAAGTTGTTTTTAATTAAAATTAATTATTTTTCAATATTCATCAAAATATGAAATTCATCAGAAAAGTACAAAAAAATTTATCCAAACTAAATTTTTATGTCCTGGTTCTAATGAATAATTTAATTTCATTAAATTAAATATATTAAATTGTCAAATATTGGTTTTAAAAAAGGGTCTCCATTAAAAGGCCGTAAAATTGCATTTTTTCGAAAAAATACTTCTTTTACCCAAAAAAATTAATTTCTTCTTATATTATATATGATAAACAAATAATATGGATTCTAAAATTATATTAAGTATATAAAATTAAAAATTTAGTTAATGCTATTCAAAACTACTTTTTGAATGACTAGTTTGGTATGTCGGGGTGTGCTCGAACTTAGTGTTGTTTGTAACAGAAGTTATTTAATTTCTTTGAAGAGATAATGTACTATGAAATCTTCGGGTGTTACATATGATATTTTTATTTAGAAGATATTTTATATCACCATTATATTCATGGTTTATGAAATTTTGAAAATCGTCATGTTTAGAGAGAAATTCATAGAAATATATCATTCAAAACTAACTTGAATGATTATCAAATAATCAAGAAAAATATGAGTTTAATCTAATTTCCATATCATCCAATTCTCAAGGAGTCCCTTAAAAATATTTTAGCTTAAATTACTGATAAAAATTATTCCTAGAAGAATAAATCTGTCAATATTGTTATATAAATATTATTTTCTCCATTGTAGGGATAATATTTACTTGTGGAGTGTTGCATGTGTGATCAAAATTATTCTCGCCCACTTATGTTTAGAGTAGAAACAATCCATTAATTTTTACATAGTAATGATTTCAAATAAACTAATTCAAAATGATATAGTAATAATGGATAGCTCTAGGGAAAAATTGTTAACATTCCTTCTCCATCTATTTGCCTTTAACTCAATCAACATCTTTTAACTATAGATCTATTATCTTACTCAAGCCCATAACATTTATTACACCAATTTTAATTGATAAATATGACACCATTAAATTCTTAATATATTAGTAAACACATTTTGGAGATATATATGATTTTACACAAAAAAATAAAGGAAATGTTTTGCTATAGAATTTATAATGTGTTTTCCACTTATAACAACTTCTAGGAACTAATTTTTTATCTATTAGTTTCTCAAAATAAATATTATTTAGGTGACTTAAAATTATATTAAAATGTTATAAAAATTATTAAATTTTAATAGTTTTTAATAAAACCTAGATCATCCCATTTTATTATAAAAAATTACCTTTATTGCCTCATGATAATGAAAATATATTAACAAACATTATCTACATAGAAACATGTATGGTCTATATCATTTAATCCATTACATTGATTGACATTATTCAAGGAATAATATAAGGTTTAAACATAAAAAGATATAAAATAAAATAAAATACCTTAACATTCTATTTGGTAGATAAAAATTTTTTGATATGCATGTTCTATAAATTATCTAAAACCATTTTTACAACACCTTGTGATTTAGGGAAACCATTGTGAAAATAAACAAATAATACTCTTAGAATCCCTAATGTTTCTCAAAGTTAATATAAATATATAATTTGTCATTAAATCCTTTAATATATTTCCATAATAATATAATGTCACTAAATCGTTGGTTATGAAATATTCTCTAAGTGTGGGTGGAAAAAAAATCCCATGAAAAGTTCAACAAAACAACTTATCCTAAATCCAAAGATCATCAAAAATGATCCCATGGACTTAAAAAATCTATTTAAAAATATTGGAAGATAATATTATTGATATACATCATTTTTATTCAACACATATTGATGGTGAATAAGTAAACTAAATATAAATTCTATAATTGAATTCAAAAAACATGTTCCTTCTTGGTTTGTTTCTCAAAACCAAATTTGATGGCATCAAAACAAACTCAAATGTCTTCAACCTTTGTGAAAATTAAAAAAAAATTATCTAAGTTAATAAAATTTATACTGATAAGAAGTTCAATATGAGACTCAAAAATATATTTCAATACAATAAAACTCAAGTTGAAAATAAATTAACTCCATGGATTTCTCTCTAAGAGAGATATTCTTGACACCACGTCATTGGATAGAGTGAGTTTTTTTTGTGAGATCTACATCTAGATGACATTTAATAGTTCACTATTTTAACGATGCAATCAAATTCACTCATGGACGCCTCAATATACCCCTTTTGAATCATTAGAGACATGCACAATAAAAATCTACAAGAAGAAATTGAATCAATAAATTTATTATCAATATTAAATTGAGACATATGTTAACATACTCCCATGATAAGAATTATTTTTCCCTATCATAAACTGAAATGAAATAATAATAATAAGCCAATTTTTTTCCAATTATGTTTTACTTTCAATTTTCGCTTAATAGAAAAATGTTGTTTCAAGATAATTCTTCCCCTCTCATATATTTCAGTTGTGGATTCATGGATTTTAATCCCCCATTATCAATGAATTTAAACCGGTTATATATAATAACATGTAAAAGATAAAATGTGTTCCTTTGGGCGTGCTATTACTCTCAATATTGTCCTCGAATGATAAAAATGTTATCTTGACATAAAAATAATCAATACTTTATTGAATCATTCTTTTATGATGACATACTTTTGTTTTAATTCTCTATATTCCACATTCTCTAGGATAAATTTGTATATAATGTTGACGTGTTTCAACATTGAGTGTTGGTTTTAATTATTGATTATGTTTATTTCACGAGAATTTTAACACCCAATTACTAATTAAAACACCAACATCAGTCACATGTCCTGAAGTTGTCACTTCATCCAGATAATTTATCGACTTTCATAGGACACTGGAACATACTCTTATTCATTTATGGTTAATGGTGTTGATGATTTATTCTAAAAATTACTTATCATAAACCTTTCTCCATGGAAAAAACTCCATCAAAAAATGACTTATGATTATTAATACTTCCAAACTAATCTACATCAATGTATCCATACAATTGAAATTTCTCATATCTATAATAAAAAATTGTACAATGAATTTTTACATTAAAAATATGAATAATTATACTAGTTTCCACTAGAAGTGAATCTTTTAGATTAAATTGAAAAATCACATAAGGTGTTTTGGGAAACTACCTAAAAATATTCTAAATTCATTTTAGTCCACTGCCTTTCCATTATTATCCTTTGTAAATGTTTTTCCCATTGATATGGGAGAAAACACCTCTCTATAGTTTTTTATTATATATTATTTTATAATTCATGAGCATATGCCTCTTGTAAAAGGAAAGTGTGATTAGAAACATGTTTCACATGAAAATTTAAGAGTAATTTCACTTATCCATGAATTGGCACCTCAAAATTTTTCTTAATTGAAGAACTAGATTCCTGAAAACATGAGATTCATCTCTAAAAAATTTTATGTCATAATCATATAAAATCCTAATTATTGAATCCATTTTATCATCTTTTATGTAAAATTATTGATCAAAATTTCAATTCTTGAAAAAAAAATTATTTAATAATGCTTTCAAATTTAATTACTAAGAACATAGGTTCTATTTCATTACATAATGTTACTTTCATAGATTTTAACTTTTCTTCCATCATCATGAGTAAGACCTTATGTTTTCTATATAAATTATTATTTTAAATATCTTCTTTAATAAGTACTAAATTAAATCCATTTTAAATACCTTTTAATGCCATCATAATCTACAAAAATAATGATTCAAATTGTTTATAATATTAAAATGGGAGAAAATTATTTATAAAATTAAACACCTAAAACTTATAAGTAATCTTTACATACAAGTCACAACTTACATTATGAAACTATACATTTCTCATTGTGTTTTATTTTAAATACATACTTTGTGCCAATTACATTCTTCCATTTTGTGTTAGTAAGTGGTTCCCTGGTCTGTTTATTTAAAATTTGATGAATTTCACTATTCATAGAAGTTACCCATTCTTTATCTTCATGAGTTTCAACTAAAAAATATATTTCTACTAGGGATAAAAATATATTTTGACTTACTATCCAAAGATATCAACATTTTTACACTATATTATATATATATATTATCAATTTTACATGTTTTTTAGTTCAACACTATTTCGTTAGGGGTGGTGCAAAATAATCATTATCACTTGAACATGTAGAATGTCTAAAATAACTGTTCATATTTTTTCCATTTTAATTTAGTACACCAAACTGATTTACATTTTCAATATATTCCTATTCAATTTCATCTATACACCGAAACTAATATCTTACTCTTTAAACATTCATTTTTGTAACCAATATTGTTTTTTGGATTTTTTTGCAATATGTTGTGATGATAAATAATAGTGAAAATCAATTGTATTTTTTGACTGTGAGATAATTTTCTAACCAAAAAGTTATATGAATGAACATAGAATAATGTTAAAGGAAACATGGTGAATCTACCATGGAAGAAAGGTAGATAAGGTAACAATTATTTATTCTAGAAAATAATTTTAATAAAATATTTATCAACTAAAAATGAACGAATCTTGGGGATACTAGAAGAATTTTGGTGAATGAAGAGAACATTGTACCCTCTAAAATGGGATGAAACATTATAGTTTAGTTAAATGGTGATAAATTTGTTTGATTCAATGTTTTTTCTACTCATGGTGTGATGTTGAATCATAATAATATTCTTATTGCTCATGGATGTTGAGTTTTGATGTATTGGTGATCATAGTGGATGGGTAATGTGGGTAGAGCATGGTTTTGGAAGTTGTGGTCAACATATAATATAAAACATGGTAGACTAAAATGATTATAGTTTTTAGTCATTATGTGAAGTAAAATGGATAGGTACTCAAGGTTGAAATTTTAAGGAAAATATTCAGTAATCTATGGTAGAGAAAATATAGGATATCATGGTCTAATAATATTAATTGAAAACAAGATGTTGGATATGACCATGACACAGAAAAAGACATGGTGGCTTACAAAATCACTATAATAAATGGTAAGGTACAAAAGGGGCATTATAATAGCAATTTTGGTGTTATAATATTGATAACAATTCAGGTAAATGGATGTCGACCATGTCGTGGTTGATGGTGTTTTGATTATTGATTTTTTATGGTTTTAACCGAAAATAAGAAACAGAATATGGAAGAATATAAAAAGGAATCGACTATTCTAGGATGGTAAGCAGGATTATAACACATGGGGTTCATTTCATAGTATGATAATAACCTTACCGAAGTTCATATTTACAAGAAGATCAAATATTCAAAATGCCTATAGATTTTGGGAGATCACTGTTTGGACATCATGGTTTATGGAATCAAATTAATGATTAAACCCAACCATTACATAGTAGGAGTGAAGCACATTATGGTCATTAATATTGAAAGATATATAATTGATTTCTTCTCATTTTAATTTGTGGAAAATTTTATAGATTATTGTTGGATGTTTGACTCGACATATTTTGATGTTTTTTGATAAACCATTTAATGATGGAACATAGTTGTTTAACATAGAGAATACTAAGGTGATGTATTGAATATATTCAGTTAGATATTTTTACAGAATTCATATTAATAAAGGAAAATGCATTTTAGAAATTAACTATGGTCAAACGTTTCCTATGATGGATAATTTTAATGTTGATTCTCGGAAAATGTGGAGATTAAATGGGATCTGATTAATTTTTAATTATGAAGTGATAATGATTTTTTATTTTTATTTTACATGGAATATTTGTGATCAATTTATTTTGAAATATTTAACATATATATATATATATATATATATTAAGATACATCAATGGAGTTTCCATTGAATTAAAGGGGAAAATTTGGGCATTATATGTGATTGGTCTAGAGGTCATCACAACCACAAAAATATGATTTATATATCATACACTAGAATAGTTGGGAAGGGTTAAACCCAAGGGAAGTAGTTTGACTGATCGAAAAATATTTTTTATCACAAACTGTGGAATTGGCACTATAGGAAAAGTTGTTTCTTGCGATGGGGCAATTGCGACGGGAATATATACCATCGCAAAAGGTCCGACGAACTAAGTATTTGCGACGAGAGTCTTTTCCCGTCACAAATAGTAGGTTAATTGCGACGGGAATAGGCGACCTATCGCAATAGGTTTGGAGCGGTTTTCACGCCAAAACACGGGAAAGGTATTTGCGATGGGGACGCATCTCCATCGCAAATACCCTTTTAATCACCTACTATAATTAATGCGTGCGGGGGTATTTGCGACGAGCCCTGTCACAGAAGCCTGACGGCGGTAAATACTATTTGTGACAGGCAAAGCCGCCCGTCGCAAAAGGTATGTCGGAAGGTGGTATTTGCGAGAGGCCCCGTCGCAAATACCCTTTTAACCGTCGACGGTAATTAATTCGGGAAAGGGTATTTGCGACGGGTATCCCGTCGCAACTAACCCCGTCACAACTAATCTAACCTATATATACCCCCATCCGTTATTTTAAAATCACTCAAATCTTCCTCTCACTTTCTCTTGTTTCTCCAGTTTTAAGGAAAAAATAAATGTTAGTTAAAAGGTTTTATACGAGAGCAACTGGAAGGCGCCTTCACTTTTAGAATATCAATGTTTAACGTATTTGTATTTTATTTTTTTAAATTTTTAATTTTTTTTATAAATTTGTATTGTTGTTTATTAGTTGTAATTAAATTTGATTTAAATTGTTTTTTAATTTATATTTGTTTTTAGCAAGAAATTGATATTTTTAGTGATAATTATAAATAATTAGTGTTAATTTGCAATAATTAGACATTATTATACATAATTAGCAGAATTTAGTCATAATTAGATATAAATAGTGGTAATTAGTAATAATTAGATATAATAAGTAATAATTAGATATAATTAGTAATAATTAGCAATAATTAGATATAATTAGCAATATTTAGTTATAATTAGCAATAATTGGGTATAATTAGCAATGATTAGGTATAATTAGCAATATTTAGGTATAATTAGCAACAATTAGCTATAATTAGCAATAATTAGGTATAATTAGCAATAATTAGGTATAATTAGCAATAATTAGGTATAATTAGCAATAATTAGGTATAATTAGAAATAATTAGGTATATTTAGTATTAATTAGGAATAATTAGGAATAATTTGGTATAATTAACAATAATTAGGTATAATTTGCAATAATTAGGTATAATTAGAAATAATTAGGTATAAATAGCAATGAATAGGAATAATTGGCAATAATTAGGAATAATTAGAAATAATTATCAATAATTAGGTATAATTAGAAATAATTAGCAATAATTAGCAATAATTAGGTATAATTAGCAATAATTTGGAATAATTAGCAATAATTAGGAATAATTTTGCAATATTTGGGAATAATTAGCAATAATTAGGAATGATTAGAAATACTTAGGAATAATTAGCAATAATTAGGAATAATGAGCAATAATTAGGAATAAATAGTAATAATTAGGAATAAATAGCAATAATTTGGAATAAATACTAATAATTAGGAATAATTAGGAATAATTAGAAATAATTTGGAATAATTACAAATAATTAGGAATAATTAGCAGTAATTAGGAATAATTAGCAATAATTAGCAATAATTAGCAATAATTAGCAATAATTAGCAATAATTAGCAATAAATAGCAATAATTAAGAATAATTAGAAACAAATAGGAATAAATAGAAATAATTAGGAATAGTTAGCAATAAATAGGAATAAATAGAAATAATTAGGAATAATTAAGAATAAATAGGAATAAATAGAAATAAATAGAAATAATTAGGAATAAATTGTAATAAATTGTAATAATTAGAAATAAATAGTAATAATTACTAATAATTATGAATAATTAGAAAATAATTAGTAGTAATTAGCAGTAATTAGCAATAATTAGAAATAATTAGCAATAATTAAGAATAATTAAGAATAATTACTAATGATTAAAAATAATTAGCAATAATTAGGAATAATTAGGAATAATTAGCAATAATTAGGAAGAATTAGGAATAATTAGTAATAATTAGCAATAATTAGCTATAATTAAGAATAATTAGCAATAATTACTAATAATTAGGAATAATTAGAAATAATTAGGAATAATTAAGAATAATTAGCAATAATTAGGAATAAATCTCAATATTTAGCAATAATTAGCAATAAATAGGAATAAATAACAATACTTAGCAATAAATAGGAATAAATAACTATAATTAGCAATAAATAGGAATAAATAACAATAATTTGTAATAATTATGAGTAATTAGAACTAATTTGCAATAATTAGAAATAAATAGAAATAAGTTGCAATAATTAGAAATAATTAGGAATAATTAGGAATAAATAGGAATAAATTTTAATAAATAATATTAAATTGTAATAATTAGTAATAAATTGTAATAATTCGTAATAATTAATAATAAATACTATTAATTAGGAAAAATTAGGAACAATTAGCAACAATTACAAATAATTATGAATAATTATGAATAATTATCAATAATTAGTAATAATTAGTTATAATTAGTAATAATTACTAATAAATACTAATAATAAGTAACAATTACTACTAAATACTATTAATTAGGAATAATTAGCAATAATTAGAAATAACTAGGAATAATAATCAATAATTAGAAATAAATAGGAATAAATTATAATAATTAGCAATAATTCAGAATAATTAGTAATAAGTAGTAATAAATTGTAATAATTAGCAATAATTATGAATTATTATCAATAATTATAATTAATTAGTAATAAATAGAAATAAATTGTAAAAATTAGTAATAAATTGTATAAATTAGCAATAATTACTATTTAATTGTAAGAAATAGTAAATATAATTATATCTAATTATTACTAATAAAAGATTATATTATCAATACTTATGAAAAAACCATGTTAATATTATTAAAATAATAAAAAAATTAAAAAAAATTAAAATTATCTGTATTTGAAACAGACTTTGCTCTATTCTTAACATGTTCAAATCTCAAATGGTCACCAATTGTCCGGTCATGCGTAATAAAAAGTTTGTGTCACCCACATCCAATGTGAACTCTATAATAGTCCATTCTTGGTTGATCACCTTGCATATAGAATTGAAATAGGATGACCCAAGTCATGCCCTTCTCATCTATAAGATTTATCTCTCATGACCCTTTACATGGTACTGTTGCGACTCAGTATGTCTTTGAGAAGGGCCGAGTAGTTGGTATCAGCTCTCATTTGACTCCTGGTACTTATTATGGTACTGTTGCAATGTCGGCATCCAGCTCGAGAGGATCTCATGGAGAGACATCATCTTATGTCTCACAGTATCAGGAGCAGTTATGAACTCAGGCTGAGCTTATAGAGACTTTGTAGAAGCAGCATGAAGAGATGTGTCGGCGGTAGCAGCACCAAGAGCAGCATCATGAGGAGGAGCTGCGTCGATTGGATCAGCGACAACAGCAGGAGTATCACGAGCAGATAGAGTACATGCACCGTCTGACTCGCAGTTTAGGGATGGAGTTTCCTTCACCTCCTACACACACCCCCCAGTGATTTGTTTTTTTATGTTAAAAATATTTGAATTCATTTTTTGTAATAATATGAACTATTTATAGTTTCTGTCTTTTATATTGGTGGAAATATTGCATAATTTAATTTTTTTTAATATTTTATTATTTATTATTACTATTATATGTTTTCATATTTGTTTATTTTACTAATAATAATAATAAAATTTTATGATTTTTTTATATTCTTTTGAAAATATTGAAACTTTTAATAATTATTTATTATTTTATTATTTTAATAATATTAATTTTACTTTTTTATTGATCATAATTTTATTAAATAAATTTTTTCAGTTTATATTTTTTAATGTTTTTTTATTTTACTTATAATAATAATATTTTATATTTGTTTTATTATTTTTATAAAAAGTATAAATTTTTTTCATTAATCATAATTTTATTATTATTTTTTAATTAATTTTAGTTTTTGCGACGGGGACTTTTGTGACGGGGCCCCTTCACAAATAAGTGATATTTTTTTTTAAGATTAGTATTTGTGACGGGACAACGGGCCCGTCACAATTAGTATTTGGGACGGGTCCGTCACAAAAGGTTTATGAGTATATAATGTATATAATCGGAATGCTATTTGCGACGGGTAAGTTCCTCGTCGCAAAAACTAATTAAAACAGGCCTGTCGCAAAAGGTTTTTTGGGTATATAATGTATATAATTGGGAGGATTTTCCGGATGGGTAAAAGTCCCGTCGCAACAGATATATTTTTTGACGGGCCTATCGCAAAAAAATATCTTTTGCGATGATGTTTTCTGCAACGGGCTATTTGTGACGGGGGCCCGTCGCAATAGACTATTTGCAATGGGATCCTGTCTCAAATAGCCCATTGAAAAAATGGGAATTCTATTAGTGTGGAGAAAAGATTATGGTTCCTAAGAGAATGAAGAGTGAAAGAGTCCAAAAAAACAGGAATGAAGTCAGTAAACGTTTAAGGGTGTTATGGAGTACGCGTCATACAAATAATATATCAAAGGAATTTTGATTGAATTGTATTATTATGAATAATAATTATCTTGTAAAAGGGATATAAAAGACGATAAAAATGAAATGTAGAATTTTTTTATATTCTCAATCGATTTATATAATTATTTCTAGATTTAACCACAATATATATTGAGAAGGGTTTTCAATCATTAGACAGAAGAAATTATATTGGGGTGAATCCATTAAATTCACTCTCATTTAACCATGAATGATCATTACAATGGACTATAATTTTATAAATCAAATTCCACGTTTTAATTTATTTGTGTCGTATTTAATAAAACACACACACTAGATAATATGTGACTACCCAAAAATTATTAATAAGAGAACTCAGGTTTCACAATGAATTTTTTATTATATAAGAACATAGAAAGAATCTTACATATCATAGTAACATTAAACAACATGAAAAAAATTTCTCTATAATATAAAGAAATAGTATTTGGTGATAAAAAAATAATGTCCAACCCAATGTAATCTTCATAGGTCTGGATTCCTCCATGAAAATTTCTCCAACAATAATGAATGAAAAAATAAATAGAATATTCCAGAATGAAATATGGATTTTGTTGGGAATTATGGATCATTTTTAATTGATGAAATGAACGATAAGAAATTAGAATGATGGATTATATATATGGTGTAAAGTGAAATATGGTTGTTATGATATGATTTTTACCGAAATGATGCAATGTGACAACTATATGACTATTATAAAATTAATAATACAATATATATTAGAAAAAGACCAGTTTAAAATTATTTTCACAATTTTAATATAAAATAATTAAATATTTATTAATATGTATGGAATTATAAAAAATTATAGTTCATTAAGTTGAATAAAAATGTGTTTTATATTGAAAAAATATTTTATAGGATATGTATAGTTTTTATTTAAAATAATTATTTGTCTGAATTTGTGATTTATTCTGATAAAATATAAAATATATAGGAAACCAACTTGTAAAAATTAGTTTAGGGGAAATTTTTTGTCTTTTCCTAAATACATTTTTTTAGTGAAAAATTGAAAATAATGTTTCTTGATTCTAGTATCTTTTATGACTTCATTGAAATGCAATAATTATTTTATAATTAATATGGTAGAATCCATTACCAAAAATAATTTATTTTACTAATATAATTTAGTTTAATAAATTACATTGATAGTATATACCTATAAATTACTTTTCAAAGTATAAAATGGGAATTAATTTCTATAAACAATATTTTGATGAAATATTAATCTCGAATACACAACAAAATTTTAAAAAATTTATTCTTTCTCTCATGGATAAATATCATAAACTGGGCCTTTAATGTCCCAAACCATGAGATAAACCCTTAGGTAAGCCTATGTATTTACAATATTCATAACTTCTATTTTTAAGGCCTATATTTAGAAATTAATAAGCAAATATCCTCATTTTTCTATAAATAGAATCCTATCCACCCCATTTCAGTCACTATTAATATATTTATAAAATAAAACTCTCTATTAATTACATCCTTTGGTGATTCCACAATGATATCAAGGAATAGACCCTCCATGATTGGGATGAAATAATTAAGGCAAGAATTATCTCCCTCCTCTTTTCAATTCATGGACATTCCCTATCATAAATTTTTTTTATTTCCATGTGGTTATGTTATCATGTATAAAGAATATCCCTTATTATACAAATGATTTCATATTAACGAGATACTACCTTTCTACCTCATTTTTCTCTTCCATGTACTTTTATATAAACCTATTATACTGTCATAATTATCCATTGATTTTCTATGACATACCCTTGTGTTTTTAATTCCAAACCATATTTTCATTCCTGGTTATTCACTTAGATGTAAATATACTTTATGGATTTGGGTCCTCAACGTATGAAACCCATATTCATTACTTTTTGTTTTGAAATAATGAAACATGTTATTATGTTATATAATTTATGTGGCACACGTAAAGTTACAAATATGAAGGTTTCTCCCAAGTATAAATCTTATATATTTTTTATTGTTAAAATATCATGAAATACCAAGTATAGTGTGTGGGTGGTTAACCTAATCTAACAATGTTTTGTTGTATTTGTATTTATCCTTGATTTATGTTTATTATTCTATTTTTTATATTGTTGTTGAATTCCTATGATACCATGATTTTATGATTTCATTTCTCATACTATACCTCAATATGAGTATGTACGATTTTTCACATCTATATGTTACCATAATATGCCTCTTGACTCAAATATTTTTTTATCATTATGATATGATTTTATTATTCGCTTACTAGGATTTATAGCTCATGACATGCTTTTTTATATCCCCCTAGTTATCTTATGTTGTTTTAATAGTTCAAATGAATCTTGGGGCATATAATGAATTTTAAAATGATGATGTAGTATTTTATGTTAAGTTTAGATTTTATTTATCTAATTTTCCTAGTAAACTATTCCTCTTGTTCTCTTGGGTGGTCAGTATTTCGATAATTTAGTTATTAAATTGAAATAAAAGTTATCATAAATATGGGTGGTTATAGTTGGTATCATAATAATGTCAAGTTATTTTGTGGATTATGATTAAATAAAATTAGTGAAATCCCTTAAGGTAAGTAAAAGTATTAAATCATTAATAATATTTTTTAAAATAAGGGGTTTTATGGGTTTACTAAAAATGATATCACTATAAATATAAAAATAGGTATATTGATGATTTAGCATAGATACACCTAGGTATAAAAACATTAAAAATGGATGATTGTGTATTAACTCAATCGTCACCAAGTGCACGATAAAAGGGACTAACTATAAAAAAAGTTGACACTCTAAGGGGATATGCATAAGATAATAAATATTCTATTTGCAAACCATTATGATAAACTTGAATAATATAATAGTTTAAAAGACATAAAAGGAAATAGAGCAAGGATAACCTTGACTGAAACGTAGAGATTCAAAATTTAGTGTATATATGTCATTCCTTTTAGGTTAAGTAGTTTCCATTTTATATGATTACTGAATCATGTATCCTCTTACTAAACATTCCGTTATTTTAGAAAATGGTAGGAAATATGAGGAATCATGTCAACATAATATATGATGGAAAATTTTATTATTTACTTAATAAGAAGCCTAATATGATGGGAGTGGGAGTTGAGAACTTCATGGAAGTACTAGTAAACAATTCTAAAGTAATGTGTAATAAAATGAATCATGTCAAATTACACGTAAGAGAGATAATTTTTTAGTTGAGTCCTTTATGTATATGTTACTCCAAATTTTGGTGGATGTTTTGATCCCCTAATTGTGGATTAATTGATTAACTCCATTGAAAAAACGTTCACTATCCTCCAGTGCGCCAATCAAGATAAATTTATACTAGTTATTTATCATCTTGGGGGATAAGACAATCAGTGGTGGACACTAATCAAGAACACAAAACCAATTTAATACATTGAATTTATGGAATCATAAGTAATTTAGAAGATATTTTCACTAAATATGTTCCCCTCGCCCTCTCTTTTAAAATGGATAGGGAGTTTAATGGATTAAAGAAAAAGGAGGATGAATCTATTTATGATTATGAAATAAAATTCACAAGGGTTTCTTGATACACCTAAATCATTTTCATCTATGTTGAACATATTTTTTACTACTTATATAATGTAAAAAAGTTGATTCTAAGATAATACTTAACAATTTTAGATTTTCATAGTTATATTGGCATAGACTGTTCTGGCCTAAAAATTGATATTGATATTATTAATTCATAGTGGTCCCATGGGAATCAAGATGAGAAGAAAACAATGGAGATTAAATTTAGAGGATCTTCAAATGATCCTTATGGTGGAATGATAATCCATGTTCCCACATGGAAAATGTTGGGAAAAAATAATCCATGAAAAAATTCAAAGGGACATGGATGTTTTTTAAATATGGAAGGGATGGAAATCAAGATAATGAATTCCATGTGGAAATTGTTCCGCCTCCGAGGTTGTGTGTGTTGCATGCAATGAGGATATGGAACATTGAGGATCATCACCTGTCCCATTTTCCATAGGGATGGGCTCTCGTCAAATTTATCATTCCTTTGTTTCAACCCGTTCAACGTCATTAAACTTTAAATAGGGTTAAATTAACCATGTGGAGAACTATTGGTCTCGATGGGTGATTTCATGGGGGTTAAGCACTTATGAAATTGGTCTTTCTAGGATATAACTTCCTCAGATGGTCTTCAATGGGTTTATTCATGGATCCAATAATTCACAACGACCCTGGTATCCATGATTCAGGGACCTACATTCCAAAGGCAGGCACTCGTTGGGTGACAATTTGAACAAATACACTTGTGGACTCCAGTGGTTGAGAGGATGGGAGATCAGGCTCACCAAACCCTTCTGGGGGAGGTTTGATGCCTCTTCCAGGAGTCTCTTATAGATTTATGTCATGTTCATATGTTTTTGAATACTCGGTTCATTTCCAAAGAGTGTGTCCACTGGATACCGTTGTCTCCCATGATCATGATCGGCATGAAAATGTTTTATGTCGTAAAGGTGATGCTGACTTTTCTATATTATAAGGTGCTCTGGAGTTTATGGTCGTCCAGGGGGGACATAAGGTGACTTGGTGTTGGGATTGGGTCCACAAGGAGGGCTTTATACGTATCCTCGAGAGTGGAATCAGAACCCAAGTAGTTCGATCACGTGGGTCTTATGCATGAGTGATGTCTATTTGAGGGGTCATGATTGGGTAGACCCTTTATAGATTGGCACCCATTTGAGCTTGGGCCTTCTGGAAGACCTCCTATGTATACTTATTGGTCAGGAATCAATGTTCTCATAGTTTAGTTTTTCTGCTGATGTTGTAATCCTCACAAACCTCTAATACCATGTGATTCATGCTTGGTGTGAGAAACAAGAGGATTTGAAATATTCAACAATGCACATGCCTCCCCCTATTGGAGGGGAGGGAGAGCCTGTATTGGAAGTGGTCAGGGCGACCATGGGAGAAGTCGCAGAGGGATGGACCTTTCCATTTGAAATGGCATTAAAGGTCACATGGCCCCGCCCTAGAATATTGGGGGCATACATCAGTGGGAGAGCTCTTGAGCATGTTCTGTGAAGGGAAGGTGTTTCGTCCACATCAAAGGGGGAGAAAACATAACTCCTTCGACTAATCACTATTCCTCATTAAATGGAAAATAAATTGACCACCCCTAATCCTATGAATGGGGAGGTTCACATTGGCATCCCAAGGTTGGACTCCAGGTTACCGTGGGAATGTAACCTTGTAGGAATTCCCAAAGCCCATACCTTTGTTGGGAGGGCCTTTGTGACTCCTCTTACCGTGGGTATGTAGACTCAATGGGTCATGTTGATGCGCTGGATGGCCTGATCATACATGTCCTGTGTCTTTGCGGGAGGATTTGGGATAGGGTATTAGAACTAGTTAGTAGAGTGATTGTGGAGAACTAGACGGTAATGGAGGGGTGAGGTTGGAACTGAAGGGAACAATACCCAAAAACACTCTATTCTGAATACTAGTTTCTCATGTGGGATGGGGAAGGCTCTACATACCATAGTGGTATGTGGCTAGGAGGGCCATCTGCCTGCCAGTGTGGTACATAGGATGGGTACCAACAGCCACATACCAATGTGGTATGTAGATCACCATGCCACATTGGGTTATATCCGTGTACCGATTGGGTACACGGTGCCAGGTTCAGTCCACAGAGCGGTTTTTTCCTCATTGGAATTGGGGATGATCTCATTGATTTAAGATTCAAACATTCCAAGAGGTTTCTAATGGGTTTGTTCGTATAACCGGAAATATCCAATGATTCCATATCCATTTGAACCTACTTTCCAAAGGTAGGCGCCTACTAGTTGTGGACTGATGAGGCTTAGGAATTTTCATTGGTCGAGAGGATGGGAGGTCGGACTCATCACACCTTTTTGAGGGGAATTATTGTCTACTCCGGGACTCTCTTTATAGATTTAAGTTATGTTCGTGAATCCTTATTACATTACCAAGTATAAAATGAGATTTCTATTAGATCTGAAAATCAATTATTGATATGTAGGAAATTTAGAGAATCTTTTATATGTATTCAAGGTTCTTTATCGATAGAGAATCATCTGTATTTGTTTAGATATTCTTATTCAACGGTATCCTTCAATACATAAAAGTATCTTGGTCATTATTATGACCATACTGGTTTTAAAGCCACTCAGTGGGGCACTTGAAATTTATTGTCATTCAGAAGGAAATTTATTATTTCAGAGTTGGGATCGTACCCACAGATGGGCTACCTAAGTATCCTTTGTTTTGAAAAAAGAATCAGAACCCACGTAGTTCGAGTAAGGCAGTATGATGTTTAAGCATTATTTATGGCTCAAAGAAATATTTCATGATTACTTTTACACTCTAAGATCACGTGAGTCATGCTCGGTGTGAGAAACAAGAGGTATTGGTGAAACTAGACAATTGTTCCACAAAAGATGCCATGATGCGGGGCTTATGTATGTATGAATTCCCAAATAGATGAGGATTAAGATTTACTTCAGGGAAGAAATCCAGGAACAGGGTCCATAACGGTATATGTGCTTCATGGAGATTTGGATACACTAATCTTGGGGATTACTCCTAAGGAAGATTCCCAAGTTAGGAGGGGACTTATGATTGGGTTTTACTCCTGAGAAGGAAGCCCAGATCAAAAGGAAATTAAGACTGGTTAAGAGAAATTAAGGATGGGGCTTACTCCTGAGATGAAGTCCCAGGTTAAGGGACTTGAAAAATTAAGGTACTTGGGGATTACTCCTAAGGAGGATGCCCATATTTGTAGATTTAAAACTGGGGTTTATTCCTGAAAAGGAAGCCCAGGTTAAGAGAACCATGGTTGGGGCTTACTCTTGAGGAGGATGCCAATATTTGGGAACTTTAAGACTGGGGATTATTTCTGAAAAGGAAGCCCATGTTAAAGGAATTATGGTTGGGGCTTACTCCTCAGGAGGATTCCCAAATGAGGGTACTTGGGGCTTACTCCTGAGAAGGATGCCCAATTAAGAGAACTTGGACTGGGGCTTACTCCTGAAAAGGAGGCCCAGATTAAGGGAAATTATGACTAGGGCTTACTCCTGAAAAGGAGGCCCAAATTAATGTGGACTGGGGGATTACTCCTAAAGAGGATTCCCATGGATAAGGTTCTCTCATCTTAAAGTATGAGGTTGAATGAATAAAATCTCTAATTTTAGTGACATAAAGATGTGTAAATCACTAGGTTTTGAGAGATGTTTCACGGAATTCCTTTTGGATAAGGAATTCAATCAATAAACCATGCCATAAATGGATTTGAAGAGTGTCTTGAATACGGAATCTTGAATAGGAGAGGTGGAATGGAATAACAGGTGTTAAATGGGCAGAAAGGGCACCCAAAAATAGAAGGGTGTGCAAGTCCTGGTAGGCACGCAGGTATTTCATGGGCGCACAAGTCCTGGTCGTGAAGGTATACCTATGTGGCACATGGGTACTTGTGCAATTTTCAGTCTTTAGGAAAATAATTGGGAGATTCTTTACCAAATCCTTTAGAATTATCCCGAGGTACTTCCAAAAGAGTGGTGCGCAAGTTTAAATGAGTGGGTAAGGAGGCGCGCAAGTGTGTCCATTTCCCTTAAGGGTAAAACACTTAGGCGCGAAAGGGTTTGTGAATTATAACACTTATACCTTATTCATCTTGTTTAGACCTTTCATTCTAGGTAAATAATTACCTTAGAAGGGTTCGGAAGACTTGAAGAAGAGACTTGGGTATTCAGAGCTTTGTATTTGAATTCTGGAAAAAATCCTCCTGAAATGGAGGGCCCACCGGGGGTATTTATAGGCTGGAGAAGACCCTGGCCGGTTTTCAAAGAGGGCGCGCAAGTAACTTGCACAACCATTAGGCAGCGCACAAGTATACTCGCACGACATTAAGGGAACTTGCGTGGTGATTGTGCATTTGAAGCCTTATTCAGGCCTTTGTCGATTTTTGATGTTTTCTTCAAAGGAGGAATCAATTTGGGCTAAGTCATTTCCCTTTCTATTCCTTTAGACAATGTGATGAAAATGAGCGTTAAAAAAAGTCCCCCCTCAGAGTTGGATCCGAAATAATAAGGATGTGACTCTGAGGAAAAGAAGAAAACCAAAAGGAAAGAGTTCCACAAGTGTTCAGCGCGCAATACTCATCACGCAAGTGTGAGTCACGCAGGGCTGGATCACACTGGATTTTAGGCGCGCAGGTGGCCGACCTGGCCTATAAATATGCGACCATTTGTCACTCATAGAACCGACTTCCGATTTTTCGAGCTCCCGCCACGCAGGTCATCTTCGCAGTGCAAGTTGCTCTTTTTTATGCTTTTCTTCGTTGTCGCGCCGCTATCAAGGTATCTAGACTTGCGCGATGATACTTGCGCACCAAAAACATGCGCGGCATATTAATGCTTGTGCGACACATCCACACTTGCGCGCCAAGATTATACTTGCACGCATTAATGACTTTCCCATATCTTTTCAGATTCCATAACAAATTTTATGAAAAATAAACTCATTTAAGAGTTAATTTATTCAACTTTTGTGCAGGTTCAATGACTCCCAAGAGAATTGGAACGACTAATGAACTGGAAAGAAAACCACATGATGATATGATAAACATAATTGGGCACAATTATTAAACTATCTGTGACAGCACTCTTTCGAATTTGGCCAAGTATCTGAGGAAATATCATCGCAACTTCCCCCAAAGAATTTATTTTCCTTTGTATGGATATGGTCATCTGCGAGAAGTTATTATTCCAGAAGAAATGAATTATCTCCCATTTTCATGGTTTAAGAATTACACCAACTTTGATTCAGCAAATATCTCATGTGGAGGAGGATTTATAAATGCTGGAATAGTGGAGAAGGCCCACATGATGCATCATTTCCCTTGTACGCCAGATATAAAACTTCATAAGCCTGAGCTACAACCACATTGTCATCCTTCAATCTTCGGAAATTCTCAAATAGATCAATCCAAAGGCTAGAAGAAAAGTTGGGGCTTCCGTCTTGGGGGAGATGTGAAGCCAAATAAGATGTGGGAATACTGGGTGAGACAAACCTGTGCAGAGTTTGTCGAAGATATGAAAGAAGTTGTGATATACGAAGTTGTCCGGGCTGGGCAAGCATATGTTTATAGACATGATAGCTTTGTGCCGGAGATACTCATCCACTGGATCCCAGAAACCAATTCTTTTTATCTGACTCATGGAGAAGTAGGCATCAGTCTATGGGATGTCCACAGGATATCAGGGGATCCAATTTTGGGCGACATGTAAGATGAATTCATTCCTCCCATGGTGACTTGGAATGATTCAGAGAAGACTCCTGCTTTGGCCCGGGAATTATTTAAAATCTTCCATAGGCTCAAGAGTTCAGAGACCTCCTCAAATCATTCTAGAAAGGATATTCATTTGGAGGAGTGGATGAATATATTTATTATTGAGAAGAAAGATAAGGATCCAAAGGATAAGTAGCCGAAGGAGAAAAGATCAAAGAAAAATAAATCCAATGATAAGAGGCCCACCCATCCTACCACCTTCCCAAAAACCGAGAAGAGGGGTGCTCCTGGCACATTCTGGCCAACTCCAGAAGCATGAGAGTTTGAGAAATGGGGTTATGAGGTGAACCAAAGGATCCCAAAGAAGAATCGTCTGGTGGGGTTCTTGTATTGGTGGCTCAACGTTTATCTCTTGCCAGTTAGGGACTCGAAGGGAGGCGTCCGGCCAGGGACCTTCGTTATTGCGGAAAAGTTGGATAAGGGAAAAATGGTTGGGTTGGCTACCCCCATTTTAGCAAAGATTCATAGGAGTTTACTTCATGTCTTAATGGGTAAATCTCCTTTGAGAATAGTGGGACCATTCCATGTTTTATGGGGATGGATCACCACTCACTTCAGGACTTCTAATTTACAGAATGGAGTACAAATTCTTGGAAGATCTTTCAGGCCATCCGTGCAAGCATTCTCTGGAATTGCTCCATTAGATCTTAATGATTAAGACATGAAAGTGAGGTTGAGCATGTTTAAGGAATTCAACTTATTTCCCTATGGAAATCCACCAACCAGGTGGTTTGTTGATGATGGAACAACCCACTTGGATTTCAGGGCATACATGATGGCCTGTAGAGATGGTGTGCTGGTCACCAGGATTTACGGAGAGATTATATGTGTGGACTATGCTCCATATAGATTTTCACACAAATTCAAGTGTTTGAATGAGATTGTTGTACCTCCCCATATACATGTCAGGTTAGAGCAACATCCTATGATTTCTCCGCCACATTGGTTGCTGACGTCTAGGGAGAAGATTGGGGATGTGTTTGATCTACGAGTTGAAAAATCGGCCCATAAAGTGACTACATGGTATGCCGAGCACTGGATAGCATCATACCCTAAAGGAGTGTTGAATCACCCAGTTTATCAGGTGGGGAAAAGGAAGAGGACTGTAGAGAAAGAAACCCTTCCTCATGAAGGTTATTTTTCCCCACCTGAAGATGATTCGCCAGATTCCTCCTCTAGGACTGATTCATCGGATTCCCATGATGGGGATGATGAGGCATAACAAGTGGAAAAGCGGCCTCATGCCTGATATAATCCTGGGGTCATAATCAAAACACCTACCCCATCAACTCCTGGTGAGTTACTTCATTGTGGTAATTTAATCACCATCCCTTTCTAAAGCATTAAGTCTTATTTTCTTATTCTCTATCAATAGGTGCAGGAGCTGGGAAGAAATTGAAGTTGAATATTGTAGATCCTTCCTCACAACCTTCTGGCACACACACTGAATATCTATGACCAGAGGCTGTCCAGACATGGCAGATTTTATACTGTGGTATTGAAACTACATGGCTAAATATATGCGAGGGGCTACATCTCCCTAGAATAGTGACTCTTCTGGCTTCTACCGATATTAATTTCGAAGATAGACCCGATGAAGTGCAAGCTTATATCTGAGATCTTGAAATGCTCATATATGCCCCCGATGATTCCATTCCAGTCACCAAGTGGGTAAAGGAAATGATAGATCGTGGCGCCTCTGAGGGGACTGATGAGGAGTGGCACAATTATGTGGCCCCTGAAGATGTAAGTTTTCTTTCTTTATTTGCTTTGAAACTTGATTTTAGTCAAAGATTTGTTACTCAAGGGATTTATTTTCTTCATCTTGCAGCTAGCAAGGAATGGAACTAATGAGGTTCCTTTGCCACAGTATAGCCCTGGTGGTATTGCTATGGGGGATGCTGTCGAATCTCCTCACGAGTCGGGTGAGATATCTCCAGGCCAGCAGGCCATGAATGAGGAGTTGGACATGGATTTCCATTATCCCATTCAGGTACCTATAATGGAGACTTACGACACTCCCAAAAATCCAAAGAATCAAAGTCATCGGAGGAAGAATTCCACAACGAAATGCTTCATTAGTAGTGGTAAGCCCTTCGGATAATCATGAATTTTAAATCATCTAAAATATTTCTCATTTTCCGTGGGATTTATGGGGCTTTTTAAATTTCCCCTCTGAGGGAGAGGACTGATCCTCCTCTGAGGACCATGGAGGGTGCTGTTGAACAATCGCAAATTCAGGCTGACTTGGATTCTCCTGAAAAAGAGCCAGCATCTGTTCCCAATATCCCTCCTATTCCATTTTTTGATACTTCAGGTTCATCCCCTACATTATAGATTTTGGAGACTATTGTAACTGATGCCATGATTTTATCTGAAGATGTTTTCCAGGGTCAAGGACAACATGATGAAGGTCTCCATGAAGACACATCAAATTCTCCCACTAGTGAGACTAACCAGGATTCTAAGATGACATTAGATGAAATGATGGAACTTGGCGCATCTTTCAAAGATTTTATAAATAATGTTAAATTACCATGTAATTTAGAAGATTATGGACATGAGTGTTATCCTTCTTTCTATTAAGAATAACTTCTTATTACATGTCTAATCATGATTAGTTCAAATGTGCAGTTTTGTCTGAGTAGGCTGCTGAACTGCCCATTCCTGAAGGGGGTACAGAAAACCCTACCATTGCAGAGACATTAGCACAAGTGGATCTGAACCCAATAGAGCTTCCACAAAATCATCTTAAAAATCCTATAAAAGCTAGGAAAGATGGGGAGTAACCTTCTCAGGTTGCTGATCTACCATTGGGTATGGAATAACAATATTTGTGATTGTGCTTAATTTGCAAGACAACTGATACTTTGGTTATCCTTTGAAAGTAACCAAAGATTTCAATTAATTATGCAGGGCCATAAATTGTTGTGGCTAGATCTAGAGGTGAGGCCTCAGCCTCCGCCCCAATAGGAATTGAATGTGAAGAAGCTCAGGTCAAGGGGGGAGGAGTAGAACAGGGAACTTCCCTAAGTGCATTAATCCCAGATTATACGCCCCCATGTGACAGTGACGCTGAATCGGACATGGAAGTTCAAAAGCCATTCTAATTTTCATGACGCAAGGCGTGGAATAGCATATGGAAAATCATATCTGAAGTGCCTCTAGAGGAACTTCCATCGAAAATTCCTCGACTGTCATACCTATTTTTCATATTGGGAGTTGGCGGTTTTGGATATGAAAAAATCCATGCTGCGGTGAAACAGGTCATTTTCAGGAGGGAGCAGGAGCAAAAGTGTCACAAAATCTGACCAGGGTGAAACTGTCAGTCAATATTAGTGAATTTGAGGCTGCGGTATCCCGAGCTAAGGCTGATTATGTTGCCATGATGAAGGAGCTGAAGCACAAGATCAAAGATAATGTCGTCCAGCAGATGCACCTCCAGCAACAGTTAGATGTTGTTACTGGGGAAGTTGACCAACTCAATAATTCACTAGAGGGAGCTCAAACAAATGGTATGAAAGCCATTGAGGATGCCAAGAAATCTCTCTATCAGGATAAAAAGAGTGAAGTTGGTCGGGTGCATGAGCTTCAAGTAGCTGCTAATGAAGCTCGGGATGCTATTCATCAAGTGAAGACTTACGTTGGCAGCCTCTTTTAATTTCGTAGAAAAGAGAAGAGACTCTAATATGTGGATGTCCCTTCTAAATATTGTGCATCAAATGGAAATAATTCTTTCATCTTCAATCACTTGTGCACATATTTTCCTACTTCCTGCTTTAAATTTTACCTAAGCCAATAGGCCTAGTAAATATAGTTTGATTTTTACTAGGATTATTATAAATAATCCTACTAACTTTGAATCTTTTAATTGCCCAATATTACCAAAATCATACAAAATGTATGTTTAGTGAGCTGGAACTTCACTTTTATTCAGAGTTCCCTTGTCTTTTGTGGGAAGTTTAAAGTCAAGCATGTCAAACATAAAAAAGGCTAATGTTTAAGGTCAAAATAGCTTTGACCGAATGAATTAGAATTGACTCAATTCCTTGAAAATTTATCTGAAAAAATATTACCACACTCAAGTATGAGGGAAAATATGTAAACTATGACTTAAGAAAATTTGAATCCGAGGAAGGATATGAAAAATAGCTAAAAAGGAATTTGAAGAAGTAATTCCCAAGAATGATGTTACAATTTTTTAACAAACCCGTTAGGGGGTAGAATTATGTAGGGCCACCTAAGGGAATTTTCTGCATAGTCAAATAATATCATCTTTTGGCTGATAGTACAATTATGTAGACTACTTATGCAAGTCCTCCTAAGGGAATGTGCTGCATAGTCAAGCAAAAGAACTCTCAGAAATTTACTTTTATACTACTAAGAAGCCAATGAATGTTTATGGGGATTCAACTTTTCCAAATTATAGAGTTTTCTATATGGAAAGAGGTACTTGAATATGGATAAGATATTTTCAATCAAGATTGTCTAAGAATTGGATGAATGTTACTCATACGAAGGTCTGACCCAAAAATAGGGAAGGTAAATATAAACCATAGACTTGAATACTTTTAGATCATGAAAAAGAACATGAAATAAATATGTTATGGTTGAAATTTTTTTTACGGATCCTTACATATTTTTGATAAGAACAATAACAACAAAAGAGGATTTCGTCCCAAGAATACAGTTACTTGTATCTAAAATACCCATTAGGGGATTGAATTATGCAGGGCCCCCTAAGGGAATTGGATGCATAGTCAAATAATAGTATCTTTTGGCTGACAAATCTGTTATGGAGACTGTTTATGCAAGGCCACATAAGGGCCCATGCTGCATAGTCAGGCAAAAGAACTCTCAGAAATTTGACATTTTTGTGACTAGAAGTCAAGAAAAGGGTTATGAAGATCTGAAAATATTTAATGTTAGGAATATGACACACAAAGATTGGTGTTTTCCAATGTGTGTAGGGATGCACAGATCAATTCTAACCATAATTATGTTGTGGCTGGGTCCCAAATTGAAATAATGGACTTCAATACGTATCCCGTAAGGATGGGAATCAAGCCGTACATAGTTATTGAAATATATTTTAATGCCATGTGGGACGAAAGGATGGGAAATATTAGTTTAGGTTCATAGAGCTCGGACCATTATAAGTAATACACAGTGTGTGTTTTCATGGGGACTTTTCAGTCAAGGGGCTGAAAGTGGAATTTGGGGTTAGGCCCAAAAGACTTGGGGCTGTATTCTAGGGACACTCGAACGTTCCTACGTATCCCATAAGGATGGGAATCAATCCCAAGTAGTTCTATAAATACTCTATGTATAGATTTGGTTCGTACATGTGAAGGGTGAAAGGGGACTTTAGTGAAATGATGGTTTGACTCAAAATAAAAGGTTCGGGAATTGCCATCTATACATGTAGTCTTTGGAATAAAACATGGTTGAAAATCAATATAAATAATGATTCCCTCTCAGGTGAGGGTATCAAAGAATTTTATAGTTTATTGTCACACTGGACAAAAATTGTTGTACAGTTTAACATTATTTAGCAAGGAAGAAAGTGAACCAATGTAAAGATATTGATTCTGGGGGCGGTTTCACGAATCAACATCATACAAGATGGAGGTGAACCGATGTGAAGAGATTGGTTTTGGGATTTAACCTCAGGAGGTTGCCTACGTACCCAGCCTAGAAGGAAAGGATTAAAGTCCGCGTAGTTCAAATAAATAATGAATTAGTGATCAAGTTGTTCTTGGGGACAACGACCTAAAAAATAGTGTTGGGACTTACACATGGTTAGTAGCCCAGAGAGAGTGTTATGGTTGAAGTTTTCTCTAATTTCACATGATTCATACTCAGTGTGAGAAACAAGAGGTAGCAACAACCCTAACGATGCACAGTTTAAAGTCATGTTGGACATATGAAGGGATTATGCTATTTAAAGTCTTTCAGTTAAGACTATTGGGGCTGCAAAGTTTAATGTCATGTAGTAGGGACAAATTACAGTTTAATGTCATGTAGGATGAAAGGGGGACTGTGCAGTTTAATGTTATGATGTAAAGACAAAAGAGTACACCATTTAACATCATGTTGGATGTATTAGTGACTTTTTCACAGTTTAACGTCATATCGGACGAAAAAGGGATGATATAGTTTAGCGTCATGTTGGCTGAAAAAATGCAAATAGTTTAAGGTCGTATGCATGGACCATTGGTTATGCAGTTTAACGTCTTGATGGATGTAAGGGACTTCTTTATAGTTTAGCATAATGTATCTAGGACGTTACAGTTTAATGTCGTGTGGGATGAAAATAATACAAATAGTTTAAGGTCATATGTATGGACTGTATATGGTGCAGTTTAACATCGTCCTGGATGAAAGGGACATGAAAATAGTTTAAGGTCTTATGCATGGACTGTAGATAGTGCAGTTTAACGTCTTTCTGGACATAAGAGACTTATGTATAGTTTAGCATCATGTAGTTAGGACATCACAGTTTAACGTCGTGTGGGAAGAAAAATAATACAAATAGTTTAAGGTCATATGTATAGACCGTAAGAATGTATTTTGTGTTTATAAAAAATACTTCTTCAGAAATTTGGCATTGGTTGGAGTAGTGATGATTTCTCCATCCATTGAGATTAATGAATATGCTCCACTGAAGTAGACCTTATGAATTGAATAAGGTCCTTCCCATTTTGGCTCAAGATTGGGATGTTTAATTCCTGGTATCATTGGAGTTCTGAGAACCAATACCAGTTCTCCCTGAATGAATGAATGAAGATGAACTTTTTTGTTGAAAGCTCGTGCTATTCGATTATGATAAACTTTCAAGTGGTGCAGTGTGCACAATCTTTTCTCATCTAACCATTCCAATTCATCCAATCTCTTTTGAGATTATTCATTTGTAGATGACTGATCACAAATAGCTACTCTGAGTGAGGGTAGTTGAACTTTAATAGGCAAGACTGCTTCAATTCCATATACCAATGAATATGGAGTTGACCGCGTTGCAGTGCGGGTGGTGGTCCGATAATCCCATAAAGAATGAAAGAGTTTATCAGGCCATGACTTCTTATCTTTATCCACCATCTTTTGCAGTATGTTTGAAAGATTCTTATCGAAGGATTCTATCTGGCCATTGGCCGCAGCATGATACCGAGATGAATGATTGGATTTAATGTTATATTCTTGATACAACTTCTTTATCTCGGATGAATAGAAGTTGGTGCCGTTGTCCGTTAATATGGTATGAGGGACACCAAATTTGGTAATGTAGTTAGACTTGATGAAGCTAACAATGCTTTTAGAACTAACTTCTTTGAGTGGTATTGCCTCTGTCCATTTGGAAAAGAAGTCAGTAGCAGTAAGAATATACTTAAACTGCTTGGCCGTAGCTGAAGGGTAAGATCCCACCACATCCATTCCCCATGTGGCAAATGTCCTTGAGTATGTAGCTGTATGAAGCAACTCTGGAGGTTGATGAATGAAATTGGCATGTACTTGGCATTAATGACACTTCTTTGTGAAATCAAAACAATCTTGTATCATTGAAGTCCAAAAGTATCCAAGCCTTCGAATCTGATCAGACATTCTATGTCCAGATTGATGTGCACCACAGACTCTTGCATGCACTTCTTTCTTCACAGCCATTGTCTCTTCAACATTAATGCATCTGAAAAGAACTCCATCAAAACCACGCTTGTAGAGAATATTCTCTAGGTGATCTGGGCTATCATAAAGAGTAAAATTGACCACACATCTTAGGATTTGTTCTTTCCCGGCTCTATCAGGTGGAAGTGTTCCCTTTTGATGTTATTCCCTGAAAGGTGTCATCCATCCTGTAGTATGACCATACAGTTCAGGAATGGGACTAATTTCATTGATCTCCTCTGTTCTGGTTCGAACACAAGGTGAAATCGTATGACGGTGGGCAATACTGATGGTTTTTTTGTCCCGATTTGGATCTTCCAGAGCTGTGGCTATATTAGCCAGTGTATCAGCTGGAGCATTTTGTGATCGCGGGACATAAGAAAATGTCGGTTCCGTGGGAAATTATTCCATTAACTCTCTGGTTTAATCATAAAAAGGGACCAATTCTACTTTTCTGGTTGCTTAATCCCCATTGACTTGTTTGATTACCAGGTCTGAATCACCTTTCACCCTTAAGTGATTCACTTGTGCTTGAAGCACCAACTCTAACCCTGTGATGAGGGCCTGGTATTCTGCTTCATTATTGGTATCACCTTCCCACAATAATAAGGAATAAGGTAACACTACCTTTTCTGAGGAAATAAGAATAACTCCTAATCCAACCTTGTTGAATTTAGGATCTTCCATTTTCTTCCCTATTGGACTTCTGAAAGCACCATAAAAATACATTTCTCATACCTGAGGACTATCCTGAATAGATAAGACTTCCTCATCAGGGAGTTCAATATTGGAATATGTATCTTCCACTAAAGGATGTTCAGTAAGGAAATCATCCAGATCTTGTCCCTTTATTTCCTTTTGAGACACATACTGAATGTCAAATTGCTGCAAAATAACTGCCCACCTTTCCAGACGTCCTGTAAGCATTGGACAACTAAGGATGAATTTGAGTGGGTTATTGCAAGATACCAATTGGAACTCATGATGTTGCAGGTAGTGTCTCAACTTCTGAACTGCAAAGATTAATTCCAGGCATCACTTCTCAATATTTTTATACCGGGTTTCTGCTTCAAGCATAGTCTGACTGAGATAGTAGAGGCTGTTTTCATTCCCAGTATCATTCTTCTGAGAAATAAAGGCACCAAATGATCACTCTAAGGCTATCATGTAGAGGATAAGTGGACTTCCTTCAAAAGGTGGCATAAGTACCGGTGGACTCCAGAGGTATTTCTTGAGAATATCGAATGCTTTTTGACATTCTTTAGTCAACTGGTAATTGACTCCCTTCTTCATCAATTTGGTGAAGGGTAAAATTTTACCTCCTAAATTGGTGATGAAACGCCGAATATAGGCTAAGTTTCCTTGAAGTACTCTAAATTATTTCAAATTTAGAGGAGGTGACATACCAAGAATTGACATTGTTTTCTCAGGTTCGACTTCAATACCATGATGGCGTACAACAAAGCCGAGAAATTTTCCTGAGGTTACCCCAAAAGCACATTTTAAGGGGTTTGTATTCAAATTATATTGTCGATGCTTTTGGAATATGACTTCCAAATCATCCAAGTGATTAGAAATTTGTTTGGATTTGACCACCAAATCGTCCACATAACATTCAACAAACTTCCCTAAAAGGTTTTGAAGATATGATGTATGGAATGCTGATATGTTACACCTACATTATTTAAGCCAAAGGGCATTACACGATAGCGAAACACACCCTGAGGGTCTCTGAAGGATGTGGATTCCTCATCTTCTCGATCCATTCGGATTTTATTATTTCCGGAATAACCATCCATGAAGAAAAGTGTTTCATAGCCAGTTGTTGCATAGATTAAAAGTTATGTATTCATAACTGGAAAATCATCCTTAGGACAATGCCGATTAAGATCTATGAAATCGATGAAAACTCTAATTTATCGATTCTTCTTCTTCACAGAGACAATATTATCCAACCACTAGGGATATTGAACTTCTTTGATGAAGTTAGATTTCATAAGCTTATCCACTTAAGCTTCAATTTTGGAAGCATAAGTCGGGTGTGTTCTTCTCGCAGCTTGCTTAAATCCTTGATGTTCTTCTGGTAAACACAAATGATGAGTAGCAACATCAGGATGTAGCCTGGGAATCTCTGTATAGTTCCAAGCAAATATGTCTCGATTTTCATTTAAAAAAGAAATATAAATATCTTGTTCTTCAAGAGTCATGGCTGCAATGATTAAAGTGGGGCTTGAATCTTATTTTGTACCCAGAATTATTTCTTTGAGTTCATCCATGGTGGTAGAGATACCCTCTTCAAATGCTGGAGGAGCATCCCTAAGATCTTCCTCTTCTTCTTCAACATGTGTTATTTCATCCGTTTCTACTTGCATAGTAGATGATGAAGCCGAATTTCCAAGATCAGAAGAGATGTTAAAATTTGATCATCTTGAAGAAGAAGCTTCCATTTTTAACCCAATTGACGATGAAGGGTCTTCCCTAGGAAATAAAGAGGAAATGATGGATTGAGAATTGACATCATTTTTCACCTCTGATGTTTCTATAACTTCTTCTGGCCTGATTGGCGATGTATATACTTGATGGATTTTAGTAGATCAAATGAAGACACTTCCATTTGAGTTTTCATCATTTCCTGGTGGATCACCAATTTCTCCCATGTTGTCTGGATCAATTTCCGTAGTTGACATTTATGGATATTTCCATAGGAGTATTTTGATTTGGGTCTATCCTGTCAATTTGACTGATAGGCAACACAAAATCTGTTCTCACATGCGCAAATGGATTTACAGGAATCTTTTCCAAACCATATGGATAATTTACTTTAGTAATCTCCCTTGTTGTGGATTTATCCCTTCCCTTCATGTGATAGAATTCTTCCCCATTGTATTGAGATTCACATTTCTTGAACGGGGCCTTATCACTATACAATGTCCCTACTTGACCATCAAAACAATACTTGAGACATTGATGGTATGATTAAGGGATAGCTGCATGTTGATGTAGCCAGGGTCGTCAAGCAAGATGTTGAAGGCTCAGTCTTAATCAACAACCACAAAATATGAATTGGATACAAGATCTCCAAACTGAGGTCTAAGTGTAACTTTGCCCAATGGTTCTTGTTCATTTTTATCATATCCTTGTAAAATCATAGTTAAAGGAGATAAATCAGATTCCGTGAGGCCCAATCGATGAAGTGTACGAATGGGCATGAGGTTGACTCTGGAACCATTATCAATGAAAGATCTTCGGATGTCTATGCCATTGACCTTCTAGATAAGTAAAATGGTCTAATATTCCCACACACAACATCATCTTCATATTCATAAGTAAAATATATTACTGCATGGCATTCTGCAGGATTATTCTCTACGTGATAGACTTCAGCTGCAGCAATTTCAGTTTCAAACATCTGAGGACTTGACAAAGCCTCGATGAGTGCCTCCCGAAGATCTTTTGACAGATTCAAAGAATCTAGAATTGATAACATGGCCGGTACTTGGGCCAGGTGTTTCAATAAATCATATTTTTGATCCATATGTCTACGTTTCCCAACAGGAACATGTGGTTTAGCAGGTGCCTTGGAAGTTGATGCTTTGGAATTTGATGCATCTTGTATCAGGATATGAGTTGGCAATATTCTTGGATTTGGAAGATTAGACTGATTAAATCCATTTACTTGTTGAGAGTATAAAGGGGGAACCCCCAACCGATCTTCCAGAATAACTGTACTAGGACTGAATTTGATATTGGTGGAAGAACATTCTTGTTCTTGCTGAGATCGCTGAAGGTCTCTACCACGAGGTTCTGTTGCGTACATAGTTATAGCAGAGGTAGAATTGGAATAGTGGCTTCTAGGATATCCATGTCTTCCTATGTATTGCAGACCCATGGAACATCCTCTAACTCCTCTGTTTGATATAGGGAATTCAGGCTCATCAAACTCGAAACTGCGACTTGCATAAGGATCTGTTAAGTGAATCATATTAACAGAACCAAATATTTACTCTTCATCCGATGAAAACTCTGCCTGACTAGCCAATTTAGGCTGTGCCGTTTGGTCGGACGATGCCCATTGAATTGAATTAGATGGCATGAAATCTGCCAGAGTCGAAGACAACTTAGGCTTTGACACATACTCATATTTTTCTGATTCTTTTTCTTTTTTCAAACTATGCTGCCCTCTTGAGGATTTTCCATCTGAAGAGGATTTTGTTGTGGCATCCATAGTAGAAGAAAAAATTGGTTTCTTCAATTGCATTCGCAAAATGTCTTGAGTTTGCTTGATCGTTTTCCTGACCATCTAATCATCATATTTCTGCTCATTTTTTCTTTTTTACTTCTTTCCATTCGCCTTCTTCCTCTAGAACTGTAGTAGTAACACATGATACCTAGGCTGAAGAGCCTTTTAGTTTGACTTGTCCCGAGTCGACCATCTTTTGTAAGAGGTATTTAAAGACAAAACACTCCTGGATGGGATTCCCCATCATCTTATGATATGGGAAATAATTGGGACGGTCTTCATCTCCTTCCTTGTTTGGCCTCTTGGGCCTCGGCAGCTGAACCAAATTATTCTCCAGGGCCGAAATGATGTAACCAGGAACTTGTTCATTTTGGAAAGAATAAAATTTACTCTTCAACTGATAAAAATGTTCCCGTCTTTAATCTCTTTGATCTTCTCGATGAAATGGCCTCTGTTGTTGACGCTCAGGTGGGGGAGCCCTTCAAGAAGATGAAGGTTTTGAGGTAAAAGTAGGTACATGTGCTTGTTTAAGCATAAATGTAGTAGTATATGCCTTACCCATTGTCATTACTGGAGATGATGGAATTACACGAGATTTATCCTTAGCCTTTATAATAGAATCTTCAATCTATTGAGAGATTGAAGTAAGGTCACAAAACCCTCCTATGTATTTCATAAGGATCAATGGCGTGCATAATTCATCACATAGATTTTCCACACAGATTGGAAAAAATTCCACTTGAGGAAGTGCTAAGATTAGGGAATATGATAATCCCTTCCAATAAGAAATGAAATATGAAACCATTTCATTCTCCCTTTGCTTACAGTTTGTAAGATCAAAAATATTGTCTTTGGCAACGTTGAGCTGAATTGGAGATAGAATCTTTGGCAAAGATCCTCGCATCCGGTAATTGACCGGGATTACAAACTTGTATACCAAACAAAAGCTGGTCCTTGCAAGGTTCGCACAAAACATCTGAGTTTCACTGCTTCTTGCTGTTCTGGAGTTCCCATCATAGGATCGCAACAAGATACGCAATGCATAAAATGCTGTTCAGGATCACCTGATCCATTGAAAATAGGGAATACAGTGTTCCCAAAACATGATGGGGGAGAGATTGAATCTACCCATTCAGGGTAATCTTTATTTTCTGGTTGAACCAGAGCACGCTTTCCCTCCATTTCTTTCAAACGAGATGTTAATGACTCAATAGTAGTTATTAACTTTTGAGAAACATCCGGTTGAGGTTGGACCTGAACTGGTGCAATAATTGGAGTCTGGACAGGTATGGTGGCTGGTGCTGCAACTAATGGTAGGACCGCCAACTGTTGTTGCATTTGACCTGTAGGATTAGACCTGTGAGGGTGTACTGATATAGGTGGATATTCTTGATCCATCTTAGTAGCTGTAACAAATTCCCTTGACTGACTGACTCCAGCACACTTAGGAGGAAGACTACCCTGAAGTAGTTCTGTATTCATCCTCCTAAATTCCTTCATTTATTCCTCTTATTGCGCAAATCTGTGCTCTAGTGAGAGTGATTGGCCTTCTACAGAGGAAGGATATGTAACATGATTCTTTACCTTCCCCTCGTTTGATCCCTTATTCTGGGTAAACCTTTGATTCTGTGTACGCACACCTTCTTCATTTGTGTATGTGCGTACAAATTCTTGAGCTGGAACCTCTTCATCTGAGTCCCCTAAGTGAGCTTAATGTACTGGAGGATCAGAAACAACGACATTAATGAAATTAATTGATGCATAACACATCTTATCCCTTCTATCAGCATTTCTGTGATATTGTCTTTTTCCATGCCCCAGACGAAACATTGCCTTTTGTTGATTTGATCCCTTAGAAACTTCTTGGCGAATCGTAATTTGGAGAGAATCTCATGTTAATTTGGCTCTTTGTTCCTCTTGTGGCTTCTTCCTCAATCGAGAGAATACTGACTTTTGCTGAGGAGGGGATTTATGATTTGAAAAATTCCCCAATCTAGTGGACTGGGGATGTTCCTGTTGTTCTTTCTCAACTTCTCGAATCCTATTTGTTGATTCTGAGGGTTGGGTTAAAAGAGTCCCCAGTCTGGAAAGCTGGGGTGGCTCTTGAAATGCTATATCTGAGACTTTCTTAAAATATCTCATTATCTTGCGGACCTTGGTCTGGAAACTAGCTTGATGCATCAACCTACATCCACTTTTATCACCCGGCTCATAAGACTGTTGGATGATTTTTGACACTTCTATCACTTGATGATGTGATTTCTCTATACGATAAGCCTGTTCGATATTCTCGTTTTCTTGATGTAGGAGTAACTCAACAACTTGTTCTCCGTATACTTTATTTTGAGAAGAACTAGTTGAGGCCTATTATTGGGAAAGATTTTGATTACAAACAAAACCCATTGACTTTGGCCAGCCATGGGCAATAACATTTCATGAAACCATTTTCGGCGGGCATTACTGACTAGAGAGTACAGTAAAATTTAGTGCTCCATGAGCACCCCATCCCCTGATATTAATACCAGATGGGGCATTGGCAATTAACTGGTGCAATCTTCTTAGTGCGCCAAGGCATGAACGCTGAAGGGATCTCTGCTTCTTTTCAGCCTTCGGATATCGAGATACTGAGAGAGATGCCAAATCAATCTGGAATTGTAACACTTCTATTATCTTGACATGATTTTCATATTCATCATAAGTTAATATTTTATTTTTCAACTGACAAAGAGATTTCCATATGTTGAGACGAATGCCTTGAATACAATCTTTCGTCAAGACTTTTGGAATGTCATACTGAGAGTCATCCAAAGGCCAAAACATGACTGGCACTTCACCTTTCGTGAGTTATTTTCTCATATTCATCACTTCCTATTTATCATTCAATGAATATTCTTCTACCTGATTTGACCAGAGCAGGTGCTTCCTTGTTGCTTCATTGGATTCAACAGAATTGGTAGAGAATTCACTGATCAAACTAGAAGATGAATGTCCCGGGGGTGGTTCGGAGAATGACCTACACCCCAGGCTATCTTCTGATCGAGAAAGTATTTCACCTGCTAGTGATGAAGAATCAGACATGACTGGTTTCGCATTTGCAAGTGCCTCAAGATAATAGGGATTTCTCAGCACTACATTGTCCACTAGAGCATTTTCTGGGCAATGTGCATCACTACTACGGAGATGACTTTCGCAGCAAAATTCATCATCATGGGGAGGACCACCATGGTGGGTTACAACAAAAGATGAGATATCTTGCTCCTTAGTCTTCTGGCCACACATAGGGTTATTGTAGCTCTAATCTGAAGATGAAACTTCAAGATCGACCAAACTGTCATGAATAAAGCCTTCATGAGGAAGTGTCTGTTGAAGACCATTAGAATTAATGGTCCCACTATTGGGAAATGAGGGAGTAGAATCTTGGATTCCAACAGATAACTGTCTAAGGGCTTCAAGAACTCCATCATCGAGCAAGGCCCTGTTACATATTGGCTCTTTATTTCTTGACTGTGCTGGGCGGGTCTTCTTCTTAGACCTCTTCTTAGTCGCCTTGGAAACCACTTGTTGACGAAAGTGGATACTCTGAGAAGGTGTATGTTCCTGATCAGGAGATATGGCTAGGTTAGGCTGACGATCTCCACTCAAATAGGGTGTATGTGCCGGACTTGGTTGTCTGTATGATATGGGGGAGTACGCCCCACAACCCTCTTGGACTGGAATAGATGTGTTTATCTGATCCGGATCTGTTGATGAATAAGTTCACTGGGAGGGATAGATTTTCATTTCTTTCCCTATGATGCTCCTGAAGCTGTTATAATATCCCGACAAGCATCCAGAATATGACCAGGGATTTGCTTATGCTCTTCCAGCATTGCTAAAATGTGCTTGGCGACTTCAGCTACCGGAACGGGGATATACATCCATTCTATGCTTGTAGTAGGTGTGTGTTCCTGCTCATGTCCTCCTTTTCATGTCAGTGAATACTAAAAGTACTCAAGTGTGGGGGCAGAGAACTGAGTCTGCCTCCTGTTTGTCGCCGGAGCTTTCTGACTAACTTCTCCGAGTGCTACCAAACGAGACTGTTGATAGGATTGATTAATACTAGTAGGTGTATGTTATTGCTTATTGTACTTTGTCGAACTTGGTTGACGAGATCCATCATATGTAGTCATACGAGCCTGCTGACTAGCTGATGACGTATAAATAGGTGTATGTTCTTACCTATAGTACTCCACCGAAATTGCCTAGCGGGATTGGCGTGCTGCTGCCAGATGAGTCTGCTGGACAGTGGGATTAAAATGGACGGGTGTATGTGCCCACTCGTTGCTTGACACCAAGTTAGGTTAGTGAACTTCTCTGGAAATGGAAGAGATAAGAAACTACTCACTATTAACTGGTTGTCACCTATGGTGGTTCGTCTTGCCTGCTCGGGTTTGAGGAACCTGAGCCGAACTCCTGGAAATGACACCCCCATCATGTTGAGAGTGCACTACCGCACGATTCTGGCGGCGATTGTTGATAGGGTCCCTTGGAATGAACTCATGTCTCTTTGAATTAAGGTACTGAGGGGCCTAATCATTCACCTCCTAAGAATATGGGAGTGAATGGTGATTGCATTCCAGGGATAATGACCTGAAACAGTTGGAGATGGTGGTTAGCAATGCATACTTCTTGATCGCTGGTCGTCACTGTCCGGACAACCAGGGTTAATTATTGACTTGGAGGGCTTGTCGGGCGGCCTCCAGAGTCGTAATAGTACTATTTTGATGGTACTCCTTAACCAGCACATTTGATACCCAGCGTTGAAGACACTGAGTAGGAGATGTCATCCTCAGAGTGGACGATGGTCCAGCAGGAGTAGCAGTAGTGGCATTTGCTGTAGAAGTTTTCACAGCAGATTTATTCACGAGTGTGAACTTAAGAGAAGCCATTTTGGAAAATGCATAAGTTCATGGAAAAGAGTGCATCTTTGATATAACAGACGTAATCAAGATAAATATGGCCACTACATCTTTGGGATAAGCACATATGTTATTGATTTCTTTGTTTTCCCTCTCATTGAGTTTAAATAGGGTACTAACAAATAAGAAAAACATCATTTTATATTGGCTAAGGATTCACGTCGGGTTCACCATTTTTTGTTTCCTCTCTGGAATTGGGGATGTTCTCATTGATTTATGATTCAAACTTTCCAAGTGGTTTCTAACGGGTTTGTTTGTAGAACCGGAAACATCCAATGATGCCACATCCATTTAAACCTACTTTCCAAAGGTAGGCACTCATTAGTTGTGGACTGATGAGGCTTAGAAATTTTCACTGGTCGAGAGGATGGGAGGTCAGACTCATCACACCTTTTTGAGGGTAATTATGGTCTACTCAGAGACTCTCTTTATAGATTAAAGTTATGTTCCGGAATCCTTATTACATTACCAACTTTAAAATGAGCTTTCCTTTAGATCTGACAATCAATGATTGATATGTAGTAAATTTAGATAATATTTTATATTTATTCGAGGTTCTTCATCGATAGAGAATCATCTGTATTTGTTTAGAGATTCTTAGCCAACGGTATCCTTCAATACATAAAAGTCTCTTGGTCATTATGATGACCATACTGGTTTTAACGCCACTCAGTGGGGCACTTTAAGTTTATTTTCATTTAGAAGGAAATTGATTATTTCAGAGTTTGGATCATACCCACAGATGGGATACCTATGTATCCTTTGTTTTGTAAAAGGAATCATAACCCACGTAATTCAAGTAAGGGAGTATGATGTTTATGCATGATTTATGGCTCAAAGAAAGATGTATTGATTACTTTTACACTCTAAGCTCACATGATTCATGCTTGGTGTGAGAAACAAGAGGTATTGGTGAAACCAGAAAATTGTGCAATGAAATATGCAATTATGTGGGGCTTAATTATGTATTACTGCCAAAATAGATGAGGATTAAGATTTACTTCAGGGAAGAAATCCAGGAATAGGGTCCTTAAAGGTATATGTGCTTCATGGAGATTTGGATACTCTAATCTTTGGCTTACTTGTAAGGAAAATACCTATGTTATGAGGGGACATATGATTTGGTTTTACTCTTGAGAAGGAAGCCCAGATCAAAAGGAAATTAACACTGGTTAAGAGAAATTAAGGCTGGGACATACTCCTGAGAAGAAGTCCCATGTTAAGAGACATGAAAAATTAAGGGACTTGGGGGCATACTCCTAAGGAGGATGCCCATATTTTTAGATTTGAAACTGGGGTTTATTCCTGAAAAGGAAGCCCAGGTTAAGATAACCATGGTTGGGGATTACTCATGAGGAGGATGCCCATGTTTGGGAACTCTAAGACTAGGGATTATTCCTGAAAAGGAATCCCAGGTTAAAGTAATTATGGTTGGGCTTACTCTGGAATAGGATTCCCAGATGTGGGGACTTGTGGCTTACTCCTGAGAAGGAGGCCCAATTAAAATAACTTGTACTGGGGCTTACTTCTGAAAAGGAGGCCCAGATTAAGGGAAAATATGGCTGGGGATTACTCTTGAAAAGGAGGCCCAAATTAATGAGGACTTGGGGCTTACTCCTAAAGAGGATTCCCATAGATAGGGTTCTCTCATCTTAAAGGATGAGGTTGAATGAATGAAATCTCTAATTTTAGTGACATAAAGATGTGAAAATCTGTAGGTTTTTGAGATATGTTCCATGGAATTCCTTTTGGATAAAGGATTCAATCAAGAAAAGATTCCATAAATGGATTTGAAGAGTTTCTTGAAGACTAAATCGTGAATAGGAGAGGTGGAATGGCATAAGAGGGGTTAAATGGGAAGGAAGGGAACCCAAAAAAAAGGGCACGCAAGTCCTGGAAGGTGCGCAGGTACTGCGTGGCCGCATAAGTCCTGGCCGCGTAGGATTACCTGCGCAGCACATGGGTACTTGCGAGATTTTCATCCCTTAGTGTAATAATTGGGGGATTCATGACCGAAGACTTTAGAATTATCCCGAGGTACTTCCCGAAGAGTGGCGCACAAGTTTCAATTATTGGGTAAGGAGGCGCGCAAGTGTGTTCATTTCCCTTAAGGGTAAAACACTTTGGAACACTAGTTTTAGTGAATTATAACACTTAGATTGTATTCCTCTTGTTTAGACCTTCCATTCTAGGTAAAGAATTACATTAGAAGTGTTCGGAAGACTTGAAGAAGAGACTTGGGAGTTCAGAGCTCTGTATTTGAATTATGGAAAAAATCATCCTAAAATGGGGGGCCCACTAGGGGTATTTATAGGCTAGAGAAGACCTTGGGCGGTTTTCAAAGAGGGCGTGCAAGTGACTTGCGCGACCATTAGGCGTCTCGTAAGTGTACTTGCGCGACAGTAAGGGAACTTGCACGGAGCATGTGCATTTGAAGCCTTATTCAGGCATTTGTCGATTTTTGATGTTTTCTTAAAAGATGAATCAATTTGTGCTAAGTAATTTCCCTTTCCATTCCTTTAGAAAATGTGAAGAAAAGGAGCGTTAACAGTGGTACACTATAGAGAGATCCATATTGAAGGGGGTCGGGGGAATTACTATCCTTATCAAATTCATCTATGAGAAGTCTGTGGTTCGTGTTTCACCAGTTATGTTCATGATTATTATTATTATTATTCAATTCCACATTTTTATGGTTTGCGACTGGCTATACATGCAGAAGAAGTGGTTCACAGTTCGTGCTTTGCTGATGAGACAAGATGGAAGACGGAAGTGAAACCTAGAAGTTTCCCTAAAACCTTCGCCCCTCATCCTCCTTCTATCTACATCCTCATTGCTTCCTTTTTCTGTGTGTCTCTTCCTCTTCATTGGGAAAATTTTATATAACATCAGAGGGATCGCATCTACTAGGCGTGTGACACCATTTGTGGAGGCCAATTGAATCAATTTTCTAACCCACAGAAGACTCGGTCAACTAGGGTATGCAGAGACTTTGGTTTGTGATAATGGTTCACCGAACCCTCCTCATCCAATTAATCCATTAACGGAGGGGTTTTCGGCATGGTACGTGGATGTTCTTCTGTGTAAAACTCCTTTGGATGACGCGGTTTGCAGTTTTCCCAGCTCGCTTTCCATCATTTTGTGGGCCAGCAGTTTGCGAACCGTCCCGCATACGTGGAAGTTCACGATCCATCTTCTTTGCATACCTTTCCCGGTGATGGTACGTGGGCCATTAGAAAACTTGAAATCCTTAAAGTTCCTTCAATGAAATAAATCTCAATTTGAGTCCCTTTCTGTTGATAGACATATAGATGTACTTAATCCCTTATGCAAAGTGATCTCGAGTGTATTTATTCTCCTTAGAAGAATTTTTAGGACCCTAAAAATTCCCTCTATTAGAATGGTATCCGTTCGGAATGAAAAGGAGACTATTCATATGTAGAAGCGGTCTTGAACTGAAATGGTTTGCAGTAGAATAGTTTTAACCAATAGGGGGGGACCACACCTATATATACGGTCCCATGTCATTTGTCTTTTACCATTTATCGAGGAGAAATGTTCTCCCCATTTCTTAGACACTTTCTATTTCATGTACCATCCTCCCTGAAAAATCCCTGTTCACGGACTGTTTTTTACATTTCGTGAACCGATTTCCTCGCCACATTCCCTGTTCGTGAACTTCATTTGGGTTTCTACGAATGGGGCTATAGAATTCAAAACATAAAATCCCAGTTCTGCATAGAAGAAGGCTACGCAACAGACTTTTTCATGTACCAAACTTGTATCTGTGAACCGAACCTCAAAAATCATTAATAGAGACTTAAATTTTAATCTAAAACATCTGAATGTAAACTAAACTGAGGTCGAGGTTCACGATTTCTACATTCCACGGACCGTTCCTTTCACCGAACATTGGTTTGCGGGCCTCCGTCTCATAGTCATTCTACATACAATGGATGTATGCAGTTAATAGTATCTGTGTACCATAGCTATAAATGTATATTCATCCTCGTGTTATGTTGTACTCATAATTACCTTTCCGCATACCACCTTTATGAATAGTACGTGGAGCCTCTTGTGGAATTGTTTTAAGTCCTTTATTTATTCATACATTTTTTCATAGCCTTTTCCCAATATTTTAAATTGGACTGACTTCTCATCGGATTTTGTATATTCTTATGTAAGATATAATGGATGATTCTCAGGATGATGATAAAGTTGATACTTATTCTGTGGTTTTTATTATTGCTCCTCTTTCTGCTGCTGACAAAATATCAAGGGATATGGCATCTTCGATTGACGATAAGACTCTGTTTACTCCATTTCATCAATCCCTTGTGAATCTACTCATAGTGGGTCAATGGGAGTACCCGGTCTCAGACATGATTCATTCTTACGGGTTTGGACTTTTATCTAACACAGCGATCACAGTGTCAAACCTGACCGATCATCCCTATGCCTGGATAATTAATACTTTTCTTCCAAATGACGTGATCTCTTCCAAGGGATGGTACCTTCAGAGGGATACCACTTCTGGTCCCTTTCTACATTATGCACCTCAAACCTTAGAAGGGGTGCAACAGAAACATGATCAAACGACCAACTATTACCAGAGCATTTCTAGGAAGGAGACAGTGAATAAGCAACATGGTTGGTCATCACGACGATACCTTCACCCAGGGGGATCATTTGGCTTGGATTGGGGATGGCTATTTTGGGTTCACATGATTTGTGATGAATTCTAAGCTGAGCTGCAACTTATAGGACTATATGAGGCCATATTGGTTTCTCAGAAATATAGCCATCATCCTTCTACCCTTATTTCATTGCTTTTAAGCTGGCAAAGTCTAGATACCAACACTTTTCATTTGACCCACCGGGAGGATGGCATCAACCTTGGGGATATCCGGCTATTTTCGGGGGTCCCTATAGTTGGGGACATGTATGATGAATTTCTCTCCCCATCCCCTATTTGGGATTATGAGGAATGAACCCCCCTCTAGCCAGAGAACTCGTCATCCAAGAGAAGACACTTCTGATTGAATGTGATACCCGTCTGAAACAGGACATTCTTTTTGATGTCTAGTTTTGTGCTTTTACTAAGCATACTGTTCTCGATCTTGATCCAAAGAGACCCAGGGATTTTCCCACCAATTCCACTCAGAGGCAATCAGGTACCTACATGCCTACCTTAGAAGAGGGGGATTTTCAGAAATAGGGATGGGGTATCATCCCGAATGTTGACTGGTTATTTTGAATGGTGGATCCATGGCCATGTTCCTAAGTGGGTGGCTTCTACCAGTGTGAGAATATAGTGGCGTAAGAGCCTCAACCATTATCATGGAGGCTCAACTGGCCACTGATAAATGCATCAATTTGGATATCCCTATGTTGGAAAATATATACCGCATGCTAGGCTGAATCCGCGAGGGGGTCACCCTTCCGTATGGTGGGCCCTTTCCAAAATTTTTGGGTATGGATGGGATCCCACATAGGGGGATATTCCATCATCAATTCTTTATCGATACCACATTAACCCCTTCGACTGTACCTTCAATGAACTAGTGGGGTCATGCCATCGACTTGGGCCTCGAGATAAGTAGGAGGAGAAGATTGAAAGGAACGAGAAATACTTAATGTCTTGCATTAATTCTTATCAACGTTTTCTTACCACCCTTATGATTCCTCCACTAGTACCATTATGAACTATGTATCAGAATACTTTTTCAATCGAGGTTACTTCTTTTATGTGCGATAGGGTGTTTTGGTTGCCCGTATTGGAGGGGAACTCATCTACGAGGGCTATGCACTCGGTAGGTGTAGCTGACAATTCAACTACGTTTAGAAGTTAGGCATTTCTTCTCTTAATAACACTCAATGGGAGAAACATCTTATAACAGCTCAGAAGTTGTGGCTAATCTTCACCCAGGATGAATCCCAGATCCAAGACTGACATCTATATTCAATGGATTTTGTTCCCTTCCTTACCAATAATTACAGAAAGGCCTGGGTCAGGTCATATCATGATATTCAATTCACCAACATGGTTCCCATTTTGGTGACTCCTAGGGAATCCATGCTTAAGGTAAAGGGGAATAAAAAGTAAGTGGGTGAGCACCCATGACCTAGAAATGTTTTTTAAGGTACTTTCACTCCCTCCCTGAGAATGTTGGGAAATATGGGGTTATGACCTCACGGGAAGCTGGAAAAACTATTGGGGCTGTTGTTGGGAGTCTATCATTCATTCATTCGGAGGCCAATTTTCTTGTACCCTAAACGAAATGGGACTTTTTGAAAGGTCATCAATCATCCAGTGGCTGATTCTCTTGCGATTTATGGTAACTCCACCAGACTAGGGAAGTTTCCCTTATTAGAATTGGATTAGTGTCAGCCCCGACTGACATTTCATTCAATGAGGATCAAGATGTGGTGGGGTGTTACCTTAAGAACCTCAAGACCCTCATCCTCTCTTGATGTGGCTGTTGTAGGTACTCGCATTGGGTGCTTGCCATGCTACAATCAGAAACTACTGATGATGATGACAATGTTGTCGGCTTACCTACTACGGATGCATTGAAAAGGGTTTCTTCTTTACCCCCATCATCTCATAAATCCACCTCTTCATGAGGTCATGGGCTTGTAGGGACACCAAGAAAACATTTACGATTGTTGATGCTTTCCCCGCTTCCACATGTTAAACCCTAGGAATTGGCCATCCCAATTATGGCTGCATTTCAAGAGGCTTGAAGAGTCTTGGATGAGTTGAGGTTTATCACCTCCGATGAAGATATATGGAAACTTATTCAGAGGGAAGGCTTTGATCTTCTATGTTTGGGCAGAGCTATTTCTCCTACTAGAATTTTAGCTGATGAAGAGCCGGAAGAGGTGGTTGATCACCTGACTGAAAAGGATATGTGCCTTCAAGAACTTACAAACAAACATTACTGGTCTGATCATGTGGAATTGATGGAAGTATTTAGACAGTCGATAGGAGAGTTCTTATTTGGGGCCTTTATCCTTAAATTCATTTATTTCAAAGATGTTTAATGCTTCCGCCATTTCCTTCTTATTTTTGTTTTTCATGGGGGTGTCGGGACCTAGGGGAAAACTTTTCCTCCAACTTATTCTCCCAGAGGTATTGTAGCTAGGGATTATGCTTCTTCTCTAGTAGGGGTTACTGCTGATGGTCTCCTAGAGCACAAGAGCATATAGAGGTGGCGATTTCCAACAATACTTGGTCATTTCCTCCTCCAGCTCCTCTCGGTGATCCTGTTTAGGAGACATCTCCCCAACAGTCAAATAAACCGAAACGATCCTTCTAGCTATCGAAGCATATTTAAAGGGGCATCCCAAGTATGTGTCTGCTCACCTAGTGATTGAACAAAACATCCTTGCCTTTTTGGATCACTTGTACGTATATGTACTTTCACATAGGGTCTATCGATGATAAAAGACGATTACTCAGGCATCCATGGCCCCTGTCCCCTTTAGGGTAGAGGAAGAATCAATATCTATTACGGTTGATCAGAATAGTGAAATAGGTCCCTTTGTGGAGACAGGAGGTGTTTCCGAACCTTTGGATGTGCCTAACCCTTCTCAAAGAAATTCTTCCCCATCATTGGAAGGTCATCCCAAAGTTGGGGGTTCATTTGATCATGCCAAACTGAATCCCATGGAAAGGGATAGGGAGGTATTAGTGGCGGGGGCTCTGTCAAATGACGAGCATCATGTTTTTCCCGATTTTGGAAGGGATTCATATACCATTGTGCCAATAAATCTCAACCAAGAAGATCTTGTCCCTACCGAGGAAATTGATTCAAATGATGATACTTTTTCTATTTATGATGGCTCAGAGAAAGTCATGGTCAGGGAGGCTGATGTTCCATCCCTCGAAAATCTAGAGTGGGATATTGTGCCATTTTTTCCATTTCTGAGAGGCATTATCTTTTCTACCCCCAGTATTCTGATACCAACAACTTTATTCGGAATGACTATCCCAACAATTCTTATATAAACCAGTGACCTTTTAAGGGCCATCTTGAGGACTGTTGTTCTGATCATTTAAAGTGTCGGGTCCTCAGCGCTCTATCATATCCATGGAGCTCAGTTAATGATTGAAGATGTAGCACCGCCTATTTTGGACATAAATACTTCTTTAGAGGTAGGAGGTATTCTCGTCTCCTTTGTGTCCATAGAATCACAACCACATTCTTTGGCAGTAGCAGATGTTTCTACCTTTCCACCTATTATGGTTAATAGATACGAGGTTGTTGCGGGGTCAAGTCATGATGTAGATGCCACACCAAGTCCCTCTCTAGTGACGTTCATTCCCGACTACATTTCATCAACATGGAGTGATTCTGAGACCGACTGAGAATGTCTGGCCAAATTCCTTCCTACTCAGTAATAAGCATGGAATAATATCTGTGATTAATCTCTTATACTCAATTTGAAGAGATGCAAGAAAAATTTCCCAGGTTACACCGCCAATTGATAGTCTTGGGTTTTGTTGGATTTACCTATCATGTAATTTATGATATAATAAAGAATGTGGTTGCCGCTCCGGAAGAAATGGGTACACTTGAGTCTTGACTCCTTTTAGAAAAACTGACAACTTATCTAGAGGCTACACGACAAATTATCATTGATGAAGCTACCACTCATGTCAGGACGGCTGTGAACATGCAAAACAAAATCTTAAAGAATGAGTCTCTGATGGAGTAGCTTGACCAGGAAGTGGAGCAACACAGATAGATACTATAACAACTCAAACAAGAGAGGTCTCGGGCCCCATCTATAGATGAGGAAGGGCGATGGAAAATTCCAGAGGGAGAGAGAACTCGCCTCCAAGCCATGAGAAAAGTAGAGGTATTGCGAGTGAGTGTAGAAGCAGAGACTGTGAACTTATTGAATCTTTTCTAATCCATTAAGTAATATCACCAATCGTTGATGCATCTTTGTGACTCTACCAAATGTATCATGTAAATGACTTATCTTGTTCTCATGGAGAGGCTCTAGGTTGTGGATTTCCACTATATATTTCATTGAATATGACAAGACTGACATTACTCGAAATTCCCTTTTGTTATCTTTTCCTGTCAAGATTATTTCAGTCAAACATTAATTTTAAATCACGACTTGAAATCATTAAACTGAGATAATAAAATTGAGCACTAATTTTTTCCTTAGCCGAGGGACTCAATGAGCATAGTTTCAATATTTTTTAGGTTTAATGGAAAACCTCACAAAGTTTTGTGCCTTTTTCATTATATCTCTAGTTTTTCCTAACCCTGTTTTATATGAGCTTAGCGGGTATAACATGGATTTTTCTTGGGCGTCCCGTTGTGAATTTTCTACCTAACAAGATTTATGCCTTTTTAGATGTTTCAATACATTTTTTTCATTCCTTTTAATTTTTTATTTTTAGTGAATCGATACTCGACTTTCACCTAGAGGTGCCTTCGGTGGATTTTCCCTCTAGTAAGCATAACATCTCTTTTTTTACTATAAATTAAAAGTCTTTCCAGTCAAACATATTACATATTCTTTAGATTTAACATCTATGACCAAGTTTAATGGTTTAAGGCCTCAACTTGAGACCATTAGTCGGGAATGTTCTAGTATCCTTCAAACTTGGGTTAGAGATTTTTAATGGCCCTGGATTTGTGGATTCTGTACATGCATGAGGCCCAGAGGCCACTTTATGTGTACAAAGGTAGGAAAGGACTCTCCTAAAGGTGAATATGCCTTCGAATGGTGGCCATTTTTATGGGTGACATATACAGAGCCACTGGGGCTTGATATGCATAGTCAATAAAAGGTGTCCCAAGGACACTGGACTTCCACCTCAGATGTCCTGGTGAGATTTGCCACATTTTGGATTTATCATGATGTTTGGAGCCACAATAGGTGGCTAGCTTGAGTAGTGTTGTTTGAGAACAATAAGAACATTCACATCGTCCATGAGGGGACAATTGTTCTCTCACTTTTCTTACTTGCATGAGGGAGAGCTGGAAAGTTGTTAGTTCAATTAAGATTCCATTCTTTGTCAGGGTCACTTGGGAAGAAGGAGGTACATAAGCTGTCATCTAGGAGTTTTCTGAATCTGTGGGTGTGACAAGACATGAATTTCATTTAAGCATATGACATATATAAAGTAATCTACTAGGGAAGAATTTGTCTTTGATTGACGACCATTTTTGTGGGTGACATATGTAGAGTCACCAGGGCATGATATGCATAGTCAATCAAAATATTCCCCAGTACACTGGCATTCCGCCTCTGATGGCCTTTGGGATCATGGGGATTGGGAAATTTCTAAAAATGGTGCATGACCTTTGACCAGGGGTGCACTAATCTCAAGAGGAGGATTTTTTGTTGAACCTATTTTGGGAAACCTAGAAACTAGAGGGGAACACTTAATTTTCATGCAGATCAACATCGTGCGTGAGGATATGATATCTTTTTAGAAACCTCAAAAGATACCAAAGGTGAATCAGGACCATATGTTCTGATATATCCCAGATGTGTGAAAGGGGAAAAAAGTAAACCATGACATTGAGATCTCTTGAATCAAGTGGTGTGAAATGAGGCTTGGAAGCCACTGGGCATACTGAGGTAGGAGAGAACTCTCCTGGGGATGAATTTACTTTTGATTTATTGAAATATTTGTGGGTGACGTATGCAGAGCCACCAAGGCATGATGTATATAGTCAAGCAAAGGTGTCTTCCATACACTGGCCTTCCACCCTAGATGTTCTAAGAGGGTTATGGGGATTCAAGATCTCTCAATTCATAGAATTTGGAATATGGAAGGGGTATACCTGGACATATTGTGGAAATTAGGGTTGTGGGTTACTCATGGAATGGTGTCCCTGACATAGATATGACTCATAATCAGGGTGAGGTACTCATTATATCCTTAGGATAGCTGATCATTTAACATCAAAAGGCCAAGACAGGTGGTTCTTCTGGGGGAGGGAACTGTGACATTCCATTTAGGGTCATGCTACTAGGACCAGATACCTAGGCCATTTTTCCATAATGTCAAAGTTGATCTCTTTCTAAGATCCCTAACCTCACGTGATCTATTCCTGGTGTGAGAAACAAGGGATCACAAGGGATTCGTGTCACCATCTAAGAACAAGGAATCCATAATTAGGGGGGATTTTTTTGTCTAAATCCATTACATTTCAGTTTAACATCGTGTGGTGAGGATGATTTTGGACATGCAGTTTAACATCATGCATTGAGGATGATTTTGGCCTTGAAATTTAACGTCATGTGGTGAGGAATATTTTGTCCTTCGAGTTTAACGTCATGCGGTGGGGACTATTTTGGACATGCAGTTTAACGTCATGCGGTGAGGACAATTTTAGCCTTGCAGTTTAACGTTGTCCAGTGGGGACAATTTTGGACTTTCGGTTTAACATCGTGCGGTGAGGATTATTTTGGCCTTGTAGTTTAACGTTGTGCATTGAGGAAGATTTTATCATTGCATAGGTCTTCAAATGTTTCAATATAATCGAAATCAGTGTGTTATAGAATTATTTAGACTTGAGTGATGATAGAATTTGTAAACCATTTTCCCCAGGGTGACTTGAATTAGGAGGGATGACATGGGGCTTGAAATCCATTGAGTGTACTCAGGTAGTATAGGACTCTTATGGGGACAAATTTTCCTTTGATTGATGGCAATTTTTTGGGTGACGTATGTAGATCCACCAGGGAATGATACGCATAGTCAATCAATGGTGTCTATAGAAAACTGACCTTTTATCCTAGATGGCCTTGGATGATTGTGATGATCCAGGTTTTCCCATGGTATTGAGTATGTAAAATGGGAATGGTATGCCTAGGAATGTGAGAATACCCATATAATGATTAACCGTGACCTTCTTGGAGATTCTACATAGGTCTGACCCACACATGAGGTAAAGGGTCGTTTCATTTGCCGCCGGCTGGGCTAGGATACCGAATTTGAGCGTCACTACGTATCCTACTAAAGGAGGAATCTAGCCACATGTAGTTCAAGAAGATTCTTACAAATTTCTGTTCAATGTGTTAGGGATACTTGAGGGATTTTTTGTTTTACCTGATACGGGGGTCAGTCCTATAATACCCTACTATGGTTTACTTGCATGGTAGAATCCATACCACTTGTACATATCTCATTTGAGTTATAGTCGATGTGAGAAACAAGGAGTGGCTACAGAGTCTCCATTAAAAGTGTGAGGTGACAAAAAATATTATGGGGTCCTTTTAATTTTCTTTCCCTGTGGGGATGGGCCATGATCGAAGATCAAGGCATTGCTACGTATCCTACGAGGGCGGGAGTCAAGCCGTACATAGTCCAATGCGAGATCAGGCAGTTTATTGTTATTCAATTAAGAAGTTTTATTCTATGTAGTTCAATAACCTATGGAAATGACATTTTTCTTATAGTTTAAGGTCATGTGGAAAGTATGATGACTCATAGTTTAAGGTCATAGAGCTTGGACCTTGACATTGTGGCAATTTTTCACTCATAGATTAGGGTCGTAGAGCTTGGAATTATGAAATGAGAGGGAATTATTTTGACTCTTAGTTTAGGGTTATAGAGTTTGGAAAATGATATGGGAGAATTTTTTTATGACTCATTGTTTAAGGTAATATATCTTGGACTTTATCATGTGGGGATCCCATATGCGAAGTATTTATTTAAGAACTTCGCATTTGTGGGAGCCGTGATGAGCTTTCCGTCCATTGATATCAGGGAATATGCTGCATTGGAATAGACCTAATGTATTAAATATGGTCCTTCCAAATTAGGTTCATGATTCGGGGGATTCTTATATGGTATCATTTGGGTTATGAGGACTAACACCATTTATCTTTCGAGAAATGATCGAAGGTGAACCTTTTTGTTGAAGGCTCATGCAACCCGATTTTGGTAGACTTCCAAATGGGGCAGAGTGTGCATACTTTTCTCGTCTAACTACTCCAATTCATCAAAATGTCCCTAAGACTTATCATCCATGGACAGTTGATCTAAAATGGCCACACAAAGTGATGACACTTGGATTTCTATGGGTAACACCACCTCGGACCCGTATACTTGTGAGTACGGGGTTGCCTAGGTGGCATTGGGGGTCGTGGTCCAGTAATCCCACAAAAAATGAAAGTGCTTGTCCAGCCATGATTTCTTATCCTTATCGACCAAATTTTGAAGTATGTTGGATAGAGTCTTGTTGAAATCTTTTATCTTCCCATTGGATACCGCATGGTAGCAAGATGATCGATTGGCCTTGATTTCATATTACTGGTACAACTTATCTAGTTCAGCAGAGCAGAAATTGGTGCTGTTGTTCGTCAATATTGTATGAGGGACACCAAATATGGTGATGATGTTGTCCATCACAAAGATGACAATTTTTTTCAACCCAAATTCATTAAGTGGTATGGATTTATCCCATTTAGAAAATAATTCGGTTGCTATGAGTATGAACATGAATTGTTTGGCTGTTGTGGGAGGATACATTCCCACAACATCCATCCCCATGCAATGAATGGCTAGGAGTATTTATCCATATGAACCAACACTGGGGGTGGTATATGAAATTATCACGAACATGGTTGGAATGGAACTTCTTAGTGAATATGGGGAAATCTTGTATCATGGTGGGGCAGTAAAACGCAAGCCTATGAATTCAGTGTGAGAGCTTGGTTGCTGACTGGTGTGTTCCAAAAGCTCCAGTGCACACTTCTTTCATGATGTTCATATTCTATTCTCCATCAATTCACCTAAGAAGGAATCCATCAAGTACACATTTGTAGAGGAACTTCTCTTGTTTCACCCCATTGTACAATGTAAAATTGATTGCCTACCTCCGGACCTACTCCTTTTCATCCAAAATTGGTGGGAGTTCCCCATCCATAATGTAACTTGTAATGGGTGTCATCTATCCAATGGTATAACCATAAGGATTAGGAACATGCTTAATTTCATCAATCTCCTCTACATTTCTCTAGTTGAATGAAGAGATCATCTGATGGGGAGCAATGCTAATGGCTATTTCATCCTGGTTGGGATCAGCCAAGGCTATGGCTACATTTTCCAAAGCGTCGTCCAGAGTATTATGTGACCGGGGTACATAAGTCAAAGTTTGTTTTGATGGGAATTCTTCCATCAGTTCTCAAACATGGCTCATCAAGGGAACCAATACTTATTTATTGATAGCATATTCATTGTTGACTTGTTTAATGAACAGATTTGAATCTACATTTACTTTTAGGTGTTTGGCTAGAACCTGGAGTACCAATTCCAAGACTACAATGAGGGAATGAAACTCTGATTCGTTATTATTACACCATTTTGAAAGCAAAAAAGAGTCAGGTAAGATTTCCTTTTTGTAAGATACGAGTATAAATCCCGGCACCACTTTGTTGATCTTGGGATCCTCTATCCTTCTCCCTATCAGGCTTTGGGAAGCACCGTCGAAGTACATATACTATATATGGGGGCTCTCCGGTACGGAAAATATTTCTTTATCAAGATGTTTGGCATCCATTGGTGTCATATCTTTCAAGGGTTACTCGGCCAAGAAGTATGCTAACACCTGGACATTGATGGCCTTATGGGGCACGTACTGTATGTAAAACTATTACAGGATAACCACCCATCATGACAGGGGCCCATTTAGCAAGGGACAGTTGAGGATATACTGGAGTGGGTTGTAGCAGGAGACCAGGTGGACCTCATGGTGCTACAGGTAATGCCTGAGCTTCTGAACTGTGTTGATTAGGGCCATGCAATTTTTTTCGATCTTCAAATACTGATATTCATTATCAATCATTGTTCGACTTAGGTAGTAGAAGTTTTTCACACAACCGACATCATTCTTCTGCACGAGGAAGTCTCTTAATGACTATTCTAGGGTAGTTACATATAAAATGAGAGGGCTCCCCTCCACTAGAGGTATGAGCACCAGTGGGCTTAGGAGATATCTTTTGAGGTTTTCAAATGCTTCATGACAATCGTTATCTCATTCATACGTAACCCCTTTCATCATGATCTTGGTGAAAGATAAACATTTACCTTCAAGGTCGGCTATGAAGCACTTAATGTATGCGAGGTGCCCTTGGAGATGTCTAAAATTTGTTGGGATGCGAGGTGGGGACATGCCAAAAATGGATTTTGTCTTCTTGGGGTTGACTTCGATGCCACTATGGCGTATAATGAAGCTGAGAAATTTCTCCAAGGTAATGTCAATGGCAAATTTTAGGGGGTTGATATTTAGACATTGCTGTCTCATTATGTTGAAGACAGTTTCTAGGTCGACCAGGTGGTTTGAACGATATTGTGATTTAACCACCTGGTCTTCGACATAAAACTTAAGAAATTTTCCCAAAAGTGATTGAAGATGTGATTCATGGTGCGCTGATATGTGGCTCCATCATTCTTTAGATTGAAGGGAATCACTTTATAACAGAACACTTCCTGGGGGGCCCTAAAAGTAATAGCTTATTCATCACCTCGGGCCATTCAGATTTGATTGTATCTAGAGTATCCATCCATGGAGGGGATGGATTTGTATCCGGTTGTCGCATCAATCCATAATTCTGTGATCGGGACAGGGAATTCATCTTTTGGGAAATGTCAATTAAGGTCCCTAAATTTGATGAATATTCTAATATATCCATTATTCTTTTTGATAGGGAATATGTTGGCCAGCCAGATCAGATATTGGACCTCCCATATTATGTTGGCTTTGATCATCTTGTCATCCTTAGCCTCTATATTGGCTGCATGCATCAGGTGGGTCCATCTAGATGCTTTTTTATAGCCCCTATGATCTTCTGGTAAGGCCAGATGATGGGTAGAGACCTCAAGTTTGTGGCCTAGAATCTTTGTGTAATTATAAGAGAACACATCTTGATTCTTCTTTAGGAAGGAGGTTTATGACTCTTATTCCTCAATAGGCATGGCCACACTAATTAAAGTGGGCCATGGGTCATTTTAAATGCCCAATTTTATCTCCTTAAGTTCATCGATGGTGGTGGAAACGCCTTCTTCAAAATGAAGGAGGGGGATCATTGAGGTCTTCTTCCTCATCTTATTCTTCATCTTGATCATCTTCCCCTTCTGATGGAAAAAGGATTTTTGAGATAACATCTCCAATATTGAGAATGAAATCATCTTTTTCCTTAGTGGGTGAGGCAAGGGTAGCTTGATGCCCCAAGAATGGGTCGACAACATCTTTGATAGGGCTTTTCCTGACAACATGGGAGTCATCTCATTCTTCTATGTCTCTGGACTTGGTTGTCATAGAAGAGACCATGCAGAAAACTGAGTTTATGTCTGGGCTTGTAATTATGCATTCAACATGGTTGATGGTAAGTACATATTCCTCCCAAAGATACTTTAAGGGGTTGTTGAGAGTTATCTATAATCTATTCGGGGCATTGTTCCAGTCAATGTCATCGGCCGAAAGGTGTTTTTCTTCCAACACATAGAACCCTATATTGATATAGTGTGCCTCACAAGAATTGAATGGGGATTTATCAGCAAGTAATGTACTTTTTTTCATTAGTGAAATATTTAATACACCGATGTTATGAAGATGGAATTTCAGCATGCTAATGAAGCCAAGGCCTCCCTAACAAAACATTGAAAGTCATAATTTACCACACCACTAGGAACTTGGAAATCAGATACGAGACCTCTGATCCAAGTCTTAAGCTTGATTCATCCCAACGGTTTCTGATCACTTTTTTCGTATCCCAACAGAGTTTTATTGTTGGGCATCAATCTACCATCATCATATCTTAGTCGACGAATCATCCTTAGCTATAGGAGGTTAACTCTAGAGCTGTTGTCGATGAAAATCCTCCGAACATCAGTTCCATTTATCTTGGTGGACATATATAATGGTTTGATAGGCCCTCGAATGATGGATTATTCATCCTTCTCTGTAAAGGAGATGACGGCGCGACATTCTTCGGGACTGGTCTCCTATCGATAGACTTTGGCCGCCATTATTTCAACCTCAAACTCATGGGGACTTAGCAAGGTTTCAAAGACTGCCTCCCTAATATCAGAAGACAAACTCAATGTTTCCAGGTTTGACAACTTTGCTGGTATTGAATACATCTGCTTTAAAATTTCATACTTATACACTAAGGGTCGGCACTTCCTGGCTCGGGGTTTCTCTTTCACAGAAATTTTATGAGGTTGACCTTTGGAAGTAGATGATCTGGCCTCTATAGCAGGATCCGACGATGCTGTAGTCCTTTTCACGTCTGGTCAGATTGGTCTTCATGTATTCCGTGGATGGTTCGACACTTTTTATTTCCTTGATAGATATTCCAAGACAATTGTGCTTGGGTTTCTTTTTATGGGGTAGAAGGAGCACTCTGGTTCTCATTGAGTATGTCAGAGGGTCCTTCCATGGGTTTCTATGATGTTGACGATTTGTCTTGTGGTGTGGCTGGGAATTTGAATCCTTCCATGATCATGCCATCCGAGAAACCTCTGGCCTATACGACCTCTTACTCCAGCTCTCCAATTGGGTGTGGTGAATTCTGGTTCGTGGCCATACTCTTCATTAGAGAAGGGGTCTATCAAGAGAATGACATTAATGTAGCTGAAGATCAATTCTTGATTTGATACTATTCAGTTTTGACTGCCTCCTTCTGATGGTATTGTTTGGCGGGGAGGTTCCCATTGTACCATTTGGCAAGGTGGTGCCCATCGTACCAAGTCTATTGGAAGGATGTCCGAAGGTTTCAATACTAACTTTTACTTTGGTACCAGATCATCTTCATGCTCTTTCTTTCTGTCTTTATGGCCTTTAGAGGACCGTGAGGCTGAGTGGGATGGTTGTACTATATTAAGAGCTTATGGGGGGCAGAGTAGGTTGTTTCAACTGTTCCTGGAATATTTTTTGGATCCACTTGACAGTCTTATGGGCCATCCACTTGTCAAACATTTGATCATTCTAGCTTGTGACTGTTTTCCACTCTTCATCCTCTCTTGAGTTGGAGGTGGAAACATACGCCACTTGTGCTGGTGGATGACCCAACTTGAAATTCCCAGAATCCATCATCTTTGGTAAGATATCCTTGAAAAGAAAGCATTATTTTATGGTGTTTCATAGTATCTAGTGATATGTACAATAAATAGGATGGTTTTCAAGACCCACTTCATCGGCTTTCTTCGGTTCTAGTAGCCGGAGCAAGTTGCAATTCAGGGAAGCTATGAAATAGCCACTGACCTAATCATCATAGAATGAATAAACTCTATTTCTTTGTTCTTAAAACTGATTTCTTTTTACACCCCATCACCTTTCTTACCGAGGTGGTTATGTCTATTGTCATTCAGGGGGTCCCACATGGTTCGGTGGGGGCATCACGACTAGGGCTGGTGATGGGGGTGGCTTAAGCGTGACAAAAGCTGCTTCAGGTATTCCCGTCCTTTTCCCAGGGGCTTATGGGCCCATTCGGGACTTAAGGTTAGTCCTTTGAAACAAGTGTTCTATCCTTTGGGAAATGGAAAAGAAATACCGAAACCCACTGCTGTACTTCACTAGGATGAGCAGCGTTCACAATTCATCCCAAAGGTTAATGATGCAAATGGAGAGAATCTCATCCTGGTGGATCAGTCGGTTCAGGGAATATGTCAGGCCTTTCCAAATTCCAATGAAGTGTGAGAATCGCTCATTCTCTCTCTTATTTTATTTTATGAGATCATAGACCATCATCATGGGCAGTGTCAAACTGAACTGGAAGAGAAACTGTCACCGGAGGTCCTCCCAGACTGTAATTGAATTAGCTGGAAGGATAGTATACCATACGAATGTCGAGCCCTGCATGGTTTGTAGGAACAACCAGATTTTTATGGCTTCTTTTTGCTCAGGAGATTCTATCATGTGGTCACAGTAAGATTCATAGTGCGTCAAATGATGTTATGGTCCCCCTGAGCCATTGAATAATGCGAATACAGAGTTCTTGAAGTTTGGTGGTGGCAGAACATTGCTCACCCACTCGGGGTTGGTTTTGGGCTTTGGTTGTATCAGAGTGCACTTCCCCTCCATGGATTCTAGTTAGACTATTAGCTTCTTGATGGTGTTTAAGAGCCCTTGATGAATATACTATTGGGCTCTAGCTGGAGGTGGTGCGGCAGGGGCCAAGATTTGGCGTGCTGGTGAAACTGGAATATGGGGTGGATTCCCAGCTGGGGGAATCATTTATAGGGTTTACCTAGGTATATTATTATAGCCTTCCCAATGGGGGATGTTTTGACGTCCTTCCAGGGCCTGGTTGAGCGGCCCTCGGAACTTGGCTTCATTCACTAGAATGAGTTCCTGTGGTATGGGCAACTCTTCTAGGAGCACATGCTGACATTCTGCAAAGGGAACACATTCGACGAGATAACTCCCTCAACATATCTCAGTATTAATTTATCTTATCTCTTTCATTTTTTCCTCCTACTTGTTGAACCTTTCCTCAAGGGTGAGGGATGCACTCTCATGGGGAGGAGGAGGCGGGTCATAGAAAACCTTTGATTTATTTTTCTCTTTTTTGGGGTTTCGTGGGGGAGGTAATTTCGGATTGACTGACGGGGCACCCAGATTTAGGGATTCCCACTAGTTCCGGGTATGCACACCATCAGGATAGATGTGGGATGCCTCTAGGTGGGAGCCATATTTATTTTTGTCTTCTCCCCCTGCGTCACTTCCAGTGAGATTAATGGGGTGGACGCTCACTACGTTCCCTGAGGTGTATGCATTGAGGGTGGTGTACAGGTGCCGAATGGTAGGAAGGATTCTTGTTCCCTTTATTGGACTGTCTCCCTCCATTCTGTTGTATTCTTTGGAATTCTTGACAAAGAAAGACCTGAAGGGAGCCCAGTTCTGACTTCGGGATGCACCTTTATCTCAAGGGGCACAGACCACAAGAAGGGTTGGAATGGGTAACTCCTCTATTTGTCATTCTTCCTAAACGGTGGAAGAAAGATTTCCTTCGAGTGGGGATTTGAAGTAAAAAATTCCCCCAACCATGTGGTCGGGGGTTGATCTCATTCTCCTATCAATGTGCTATGGCCTGGATTTGTTAGTCTTAGGGTGAATTTTGATTTAAAAATGCCCTAGCCCTATGGGAGGGGGTTGTTCCCGTATCGCAGTGGTAGGCAATTTTATCACCACTCTTTGAATTTCACGTACTCCCGTGTGGTAATAAACCATGTTTTTAATTGGGCTTTCACAAGGTATAAGGTCTTTTCAATACATGTGCACTACTTTCTGGTTGGTTTCTCTTAGGAGGGAATCCTGCTGGTTGTTCCCAGTCACCTGACTCAGAATCTTTTCGATGGCTTGATCTCTTCAACCAGGGTGCTTTTGAGACTTACCTCGTGCCACTTTTTTAGTATCCCATCTTTCCTGAGCAGGGTTTCATTTTATTGTCTCCTATGGGTGATGAAATTGTAGGATTTCATTTCCATTGGGGCTTGTTGGGCATGATGTGGGGCGAAGTATAAAGCCCCATGTTCTCCCTACCCTCTAATTTGAACTCCAGCTGAGGAATTTCCAATGAGGTGACACAATTTATGCAGTGCATGGAGGTAAGATAGTGTGAGGTATTTATTTTTCCTTTCTGATTGTGGCTGCCTTGCGGACAAGAGGGCTTCCATGTCGATCAGTTGTGGATGTTTGTAACGTACTGGTTCCGGAAGCCACCCAGAGGCGCCCCGTACCCGGTTGGTCGCATGGCCTCAAGAACATTTCCCCAAATGCCAGAGGCTGTCGACTAGCAGTGAGGGCCTTGGGTGTGATAGTGGGGAAACTATGCCCTCATTAGCAGAGTACACAGCGGAAGAAAAATAAACATGAAATAGCGGAAGCAGTAATAACCAACAATATAACAGCGGAAGACTAAATCAACAACTGGAGCACATATGTATATATGAAATGATGCATGATACATAACTAGGAAAGCAGCCAAACAAGTCATAATGCTAGAAAACACTACAGTACCAAAAAAGTACAAAAGAAAAGTAAGCAGCTCCTCAGCATCACAAGCCAAATCTCAGTCCCATGCTCTCCTCCTCCAAGCAATCAAGTTCCAGAAGTCGAAGGGTTATTTCCCTTGTCTATACCTGCAACAACATAGTCTGCTTGGGCCCAAATGCATGGCCCAAATAGGGTGTGAGATGAAATCCCAGTAGGAAGACACCCGAAGATCTGTGCCTAACAGTCAGTGAGTATATGGTAAGTAAAAGTACAATAAGCAGTAAACAACAACAACAAGCAGTAGGCAGTAAACAGTAAGCAACGAACAAGATGATACTTAACATCAACAATCGACAACCAATCAACAACAGTGAAACAGATAGCTAAAAAACTGGAAACCCTATGGGAAGTACTCGCAACCATCCCCTCTGGTCCTATCTAAGAAGTACCACAACCCTCTGGGAAGTGCACTCAGCCTACCCCCTGGCTTACTCATATGAGTTTATGAGACTCTCTGGGAAAGCTCACTTAGTAAATTCCCATTATAGTCTAGGTTAGTTAGGGACTCTCTTGAGGAAAATCACGCGGTCTGACCCTCTTATCCCCAAGGTCTAGAGACTCTCTAAGGAAGTTATCTTGGTCAATTCCTCTTATAGCCTCAGGTATACCATAGAATCTCTGAGGAAGCTCACTCGGTTAATTCCTCATCTAGCATGAGAAGGTACTTAAAAAAATTCAAACAAGGTAATACTCTCTTAGGAAGCTCACTTAATCTACAATACTATAGTATATAAAATCCAAGACACTCTAGGAGCTCACTCGATCCATCCCGTCTGTAGTATGTAATATCTAAGACTCTCTGGGTAGCTCACTTGGTCTATCCCTTATGGTCTATAGCACCAGGTTCTCTCAGCCCCGTTCCAGTCAGTGCATAAAAATTCTATAAGGCTAAAGTAAACCTATAGAGCTACTTGGATAACTAGAGTACACCTATAGAGCTAATTAGATAAACAGTCTACCAGGAAACAAGCATCTCATCAGTTTCACTTCAACCTATAATCGCAAGTCATGAAAACAGGTGTAACAGCCAATGGAAAACGAGACCCAAAGGTTGTAAACAGAACAATGCAAGGGAATAAACATCAAATCACAACAATTAATCCTCTAACATGGTCAAATTACCTCTAGAAAAGCATACAAGCATGGCAAAAAAACAACGAAGGTAAAAAGGTAACACACGATACCCCATTCACGGGTATCGATGTAATTTCACACATAAAACATAGATACTTTGAACGGTAAGGCACAAACCACCTTCCTAGATCCTAGGAGATCGATATAAATGAACCACGATGACTAATTCCACAAATAACATTGTAGATCTGAGAAAACGCACAAAACGTTCAACCATAGATAACTCGAGGAAGAGGAAGAATTGGAAAACAAGGCTCAAGAAGAAGGAAGAACTCACCGCTGTGCTTCCAACGCAATCGACTGCGCTCGAATCAGAGATCAGACGGAGAGGCGGAAGCTCAGGAATATTCTACCTCACAGGTCGCTCTTGAACTAACCAGACCTAGAAGAAGACAAATATCGCGATGAGGCATGACCCCGGTCCGTTTAGTGCAAAAAAGAAAAGTACACGGCGTGTATTTTTAAAGTACACAACGTGTAGTAGATCTTTCTGTACTCCGTCAAAAGCGGCCTCCACGTCACCCCTACACACCGTGTGTGTGGTCCGGACACGGCAAGCACACGGTTTCAGGCAGGAAAAGAGTACACGGCTTGTACTTAAAAAATTTCCAAAAACTTCATTTTTCTCAAAAACTCCAGAAAAAGAAAAGATATACCTAAAATGAAGATATGGGTTCTTCCAAACTTCCCCCCTTAAAGAAATTCATCCCTAAATTTCCCTAGAAAGGCGTAGAAGAAGAAACCTAGAACAGCTCCGGCCACTGTGATCAAACTTCGACCTCCCTCTCCCAAGTCTCGTCCTGTACTCGCCCGTGCTGCCATAGCACTCATACTAGAGGAACATACCGGCCTTAGATAATATATGTACTGCGATCGACAATCTGGATAGGATGCTCTTCAAATGATGCATCCGCTTCGAGCTCAACCTCCTCAAGCTGAAAGACATGATACATGTCTGAAATGTAACGTTGGAGCTGAGAGACATGGAAGACATCGTGCATAGCCCGATACCTCTGAGGTAGTTTCAACCGATAGGCAACCGGCCCAACTCTCTCCAATACCTCAAACGGACCGACGTACCGCAGTGAAATCTTACCCTGTGTCTAAATTCTCTTTTTCCCCAACCTCAGTGTGACACGCAGAAAAACCTGATCTCTGACCTCGAACTCCGTAGGTCATCTCCACTGATCAACATAATACTTTTGTCGAGACTGTTCTGTAGCCATCATTTTCCGAATAAACTCTATCCGCTCTGAGGACTCTTGAACAAGACGAGGTCCTAGAAAAGCTACCTCTCCTGCCTCCAGCCAACATTAGGGTGATCGGCATGGCCAACCGTATAGAGCCTCGTAAGTTTCCATCTTAATGGTCGCATGGAAGCTGTTATTGTAGGCGAAATCCACAAGAGGTATATGCTTCTCCCAAGAACCGCCGAAGTCTATAATGCAAGCTCGGAGCATATCCTCAAGCACCTGGATCGTGTAATCGGATCGGCGATCAGTCTGAGGTTGGTATGCAGTACTCAAAAACACCTGTGTACCTAAATCCTTCTGAAGTCCCTTCCAGAACCGAGAAGTAAAGCGTGCATCCCTATCTGAAAAAATGTAGTGTGGAACTCCATGTAGACGTAAAATCTCTCGGATGTACAATCATCCCGGATCATTAACACTGAAGGTTTACTTGATTGGAAAAAAGTGTGATACCTTCATAATCCTGTTGATGACAACCCAAACAGCATCACTCCCCCAAGGTGACCTCGGTAACCCAATCACGAAGTCCATCGCAAAACCGTTCCACTTCCACTCCGGAATGGGTAACTGTTGTAAAAGCCCTGCTAGTCGCTGATGCTCTGCTTTCACCTGCTGACATGTAGAACATCTCATGAAAAAACCAGCAACATCTCTCTTCATACTTGGCCACCAATACTGGCGATGAAGATCCCGATACATCTTGGTGACGCCAGGATGAACTGCCCAAAATGAGGAATGAAAATCCCACATCAGCTCCTCACGTATGTCTTCTGGAACCCATACGCGTCCCTAGAAATGCAAGATCTCATCATCGCCTATTGTACACCCAGGAAGAGGGTCCCCTCCTAACACACTCTCCCGCAGGACTAAGGCCTCCAAATATGATAAATTTCTCATTTATACCGGATCAAGAGGTGTAGAGGTAACAACCACAGAAGATAAGATTGTCTGTCCCTTCCTGTCGTGCACTTCTAAGTGCATCTCCGAGAACAAATCCATAAGTTTCCACTCACTACTGGCCTCCTGAACTGCCTGAATATGAGTTTGTCTGCTCAATACATCTGCCACTGCATTTCCCCTTCCCAGCGTATAGGCGAGCTCGAAGTCAAAGGACTGAAGATACTCCACCCACCTGCGCTGTCTCAGATTCAGATCATGCTGAGTGAAGATATACTTAAGACTCTTGTGGTTGGTGAAAACCACAATGTTCTCTCCTAGAAGATAGTGTCTCCAACAGCGTAAGGCATGAACAACTGCTGCCAACTCCAGATCGTGTGTAGGTTAGTTCTTCTCATGTGGGATCAACTCCAGAGGCCCGTACGCAATGACTCCTTCTCCCTGAATGAGCACAACTCCCAGCTCGATACTCGAAGCATAACAGTAAATAGTGTAGCCCTTGCTCGGATATGGAAGGACTAGTATCGGTGCTAACGTCAACCTCCCTTTCAGCTCCTAAAAGTCTGACTCACAAGAATCTGACCATAAAAACTTTACCCCCTTCTTGGTCAGACCTATCAACGGTGCTTCTAGGCACGAGAAGTCTTAAATGAAGCATCTGTAGTATACATCCAACCCTAGGAAACTCTGTACCTCAAAGACATTCTTCGGCTGCTCCCAAGAAACTACAGATCTCACTTTCTATGGATCCACTGACACTCCTGTCTCCTAGATAACATGACCCAATAAGTGAATCTGATCCATCCAAAAGTGGAACTTCGAGAGTTTATCATACATCTGATGCTCTCTTAGTGTACTCAGAACGATCTCAAGATGTGTGGCATGATCGTTTCGAGTGTGAGAGTACACCAAGATATCATCCATGAAGACCACGACAAAGGATTCCATGTACGGATGGAACACTATGTTGATTTGTGCCATGAAGACAACAGGTATGTTCGCAAGACTGAACGGCATGACTGTATACTCGTAAAGACCATACCTACTCCTGAAGGCTGTCAGAGGTATATCTGATGGTCTAACGCGCAACTGATGATAACCGGACCTTAAGTCGATCTTCGAGAACACCCGGGCTCCTCAAATCTGATCAAAGAGGTCATCGATCCTTGGAAAGGGATATCGGTTCTTGACCGTCAACTGGTTCAGCTTCCGATAATCCACACAAAGCCGAAGGGTACCGTCTTCCTTCTTCGCTAACAGGGCAGGCGAAGCCCAAGGAGAAGTACTGGGTCGGATGAAACCATTTGCCTGCAACTCCTCCAACTACTCGTTGAGCTCCTGCAACTCAGTTGTAGCCATCCTATAAGGAGGAATGTACACCAGTGCCTCTCCTGGAATAAGCTCAACCGAGAAGTCTACCTCACTCTTTGGAGGTAAACCCGAGATGTCTTCTGGAAAGACATCCTTGAAACGATCCACCACTAGAGGGAAGTTTAACTGTGAAGTCCCCTGGTCATCCAGATAAAGACTGGAAATCTGGGCTGTAACTTATCCTATCCCATGATGCTCTAGTCTAGCTCTACTCGACTGGACATCCCACTTGCCTCTATGAAGGAAAGATCCACCCTCTGGTGATATGAAACTCACCCTCCAGTGGTAGCAGTCGACGACTACCTAGAAGGGAACCAACCAGTTTATACTGAGAATGTCATCAAAGCCCGTCATCTCTAGGAAATAGAGGTCCCTTAAGAAATGACACCCCGCAACCTCTAGAAGGCACTATATGCACTGACGTACGCTAGATGTCTTCACTACCAATGGTGTGTCAGGATTCAACAAGTCGGCAGACGAAAAGATATAGAGCCCAAGGATCTCCACAATCACAACAAAGATAAAGCTATGGGAAGCATCAGTATCGAAAAGAACTGAAGATAAAAATGAGGCTACTAATATCGTACCTCAAACTGTAGAAGGGATGGGATCCTGCTCTTGATAGGTCTGCTCCATGGAAAAGGAATAACCTGCGCCACAGCCCTACGCCCCGGGATGACCACTCTGAGCTGATCCACTCTGTTTTCACTGATGACCTGGTGACTGACCACCACGGCCAAGACCTCCACCTCGGCCTGAACGACCGTAAGAACTCCAGTTCCCTAACTGGTGGGAAATTGGTGAAGCATCTCCAGAACGCGGGGTCATAGAGGAACCCCTACCACCAGCTGAACGTGAGAAGAAATGACAGAAACGCTGAAGATGGCCCATCTTGCCACAAGACCGGAACTCCATCGGATCCCTGTAGCACTGAGGCCTAGTATTCCCACTCCTACCGCACTGGTAGTAAACAACCTGGCTGCCAGAAGGCGCATCCCGCGAACCTCGATCTCCTCGAGAAGGCTCTCTGCGACGCTTCCTACTGTCTGTAAGAGGAACACCAGCTCTAGATATTGAACCACCCTAGCTCACTGCTCCAGAATCTCTCAGATTTCGCTCAGTGATCAGCGCCTGGTGGACGATTGAAGATATCGAAGTCAACTGGAAGATATTCACCTGGTAACAAATATCCTGCCTGAGACCGTCCTCAAACTTCCTATCATGGAACAACTCATCACCTGCTGGGATCGGTGTGAAACACTGCAGCTCAGTGAAGTGAGACGATTACTCCATAATGGAGAGAGTACCCTGCTGTAGACTCATATACTCTCGGGCTCAATCGGCCCTCTGGGTCTCTGGATAGTAGTAGTCATAGAAGGTGCATCGAAACTCGTCCCAAGACATGTCCTGCTGATGCCCTGATTGTGAGATCACCTCCCACCACCTCTTGGCAGTGTCCTAGAGTATATAAGTAGCCAGCTTTACCCTTTTCTCCAGAGGGATCTCTAATTGCTCAAAGATGGTCAGTGTAGCCTCTATCTATAACTCTGCAGCCTGAGGTCCTCCATCCCCTGAAAAAGTAGGAGGATGCTGCTGCTGGAAAACCCGCGTCAACTCATCCATCGATGGGGCCGGAGGCGGCGCTCCCTAGACGGTCTGCATCATCCTTAGGAAGTCCTCATTAAACTGTGCCTCGACGCCTATAATAGGTATAATAGCCGGTGCCATGGCTGGCTCGACCGAAGGATCGGAAGGAAGTCCCTGATCAGCCATATCTGGCATCTGATCACTACATGACGACATACATACAACCGGAGGATGTCTCAGAGGCATAGCTCTGAAAGATCAAAAGTATACATTAGATCAGAAAAAAGGACATGGAACACAAGATTACAAAATAGGAATAGAGGAAGAAAAACACACAAGTTTACAATACACGACTACACGACATGTACAAAAACTAAACTGCGTGTCTTCTTACGCCACTGACATGGGCATGTACCCCTGCACTACAGGTTGTTTAACAACTCAAACTACATGGCGTGTTGACCCAACACACGACGTGTACATGAAGACTATTCCCCTACCTGAGTCTCTTTACATGGCTAACTTACACGGTTTAAACTAACCTCAGACTACACAGCGTGTTCCCTAGGGACACATCGTATACTAGACACTTACTCAGCGGCCCGTATTGTTAGTTACATGGACATCTACATGGTTGGGCATTACACGACATGTTTCGAACAAACACGACGTGTATAAGAGAAGGTGACACCATCCCGTGTTGTTCGTGACACGACCGGGTAGCTGGGAAAGACTACACGGTGTGTTCCAAAAGCCGCAGGACGTGTCTTCGAGAAGATCATGCTGACCCGTGTTGTTCGTGACACGGCCGGGTGCCTCGCCAGGACTACACGGCATGTTCTTTACCCACAAGGCATGTTCTACTCAAGCTTCCCCGACCCGTGTTGTTAGTGACACGCCCGCGTGCAAGGCCCGACACTATACGGCGTGTACATACCGTACATGGCGTGCTCCTGATGTTATTTCCAGAACACCGTGTTCCTTATCACACGGTCAAAGACACGGCCGGAAAACTACACGGTGTGTAACCAGAAAGTACACGCCATGTATTCTTGGTTTTTCTGGGCAGTAGCTTAGAAACTGCACAGAAGCCCGGAAACACGGAAAACAAAGCAAAGAGGTGCCAAATTCTGATCCGTGAGGGCCTATACTCCCCGCGAATCAAAGCTTGGAATCCCCTACTGTCATGTATAAGGGAAAACAAGATCATGATCCACCAATTTCCGATTCAAGAGGGCCCATAACACCTCAATAATCAAAATTTTGCATTCATTTAAAAAAATTACAACACAAAAATTCTCTAACAAGTAGCAGAGATTCTATCAAGCATCTATCACAACAACATGCATCATTTACACAATGCCTATCACAATAACATTAAATATCTAATTCACCCTAAATTTCATGGTAAGAATGCATGGAATTTTATTTCTACAAGTGACTATATGATGCATGATATGGAATACCCTCATCTCATTGGGTAGCGATATAAGTAGAACTGTACTATCAAAACAGTAATAGTACAAAACATGTTAATCACTCTAGGTGAAATCGTATCAACTGTAAAATCTCAAAACCAGAAAACTGCAATAATTTAGGTAGTATGGCTTTTCCCTGTACATGGGTTAGCTACTCTCGAGAACAACTTATTATCAAGTACAGAACCCATCCTATCCCTATCTAAAGCCTCCAAATAGTAAAGCAAGAGAAATGAATTCCTCTGATACCACTTTGTAACGTCCCAGTTCCAGAAGCCACCCAAAGGCACCCCGTACTTGGTTGGTCACATGGCCTCAAGTAAATTTTCCCAAACACCAGATGCTACCGACTAGCAGCAAGGGCCTTGGGTTTGATAGTGGGGAAACTATTCCCTCACTGGAAGAGTACACAGTGGAAGAAAAATAAACATGCAACAGCGGAAGTAGTAATAACCAAAAATATAACAGCGGAAGACTAAATCAACAACTGGAGCGCATATGTGTATATGAAATAATGCATGATAAATAAATAGGAAAGAAACCAAACAAGTCATAATGCTGGAAAACACTACATTACCAATACAAGTACAAAATAAAGGTAAACAGCTCCTCGACATCACAAGTCAAAGCTCGGTCCCATGCTCTCCTGCTCCAAGCAATCAAGTTCCAGAAGTCGAAGGGCACTTTCCCTTGTCTATACCTTCAAAAACATAGTCTGCTTGGGCCCAAAAGAATGGCCCAAACAGGGTGTGAGATAAAATCCTAGTAGGCAACCAACTGAAGATATGTTCCTAATAGTCAGTGAGTATATGGATGGTAAAAGTACAGTAAGCAGTAAACAGCAACAACAAGCAGTAGGCAGTAAACAGTAAGTAGTGAATAAGATGATACATAGCATCAACAATCCACAACCAATCAATAGCAGTGAAACAAACAGCTAATAAGCCAGAAACCCCCTGGGAAGTACTCGCAGCCATCCCCTCTGGTCCTATCCATGAAGTACCACAACCCTCTGGGAAGTGCACTCAGCCTAACCCCTCTGGCTTGGTCATACGAATTTATGAGACTCTCTGGGGAAGCTCACTCGGTCAATTCCACTTATAGTATTGGGTAGTCACAGACTCTCTTGAGGAAGATCATGTGGTCTAACCCTCTTAGCCCCAAGGTCTAGAGACTCTCTGAGGAAGCTCTCTCAGCCAATTCCTCCTATAGCCTCAGGTATACCACAGACTCTCTGAGGAAGCTCACTCGGTCAATTCCTCCTCTAGCCTGGGAAGGTTCTTAAAGAGATTCAAACAAAGTAAGACTCTCTTAGGATGCTCACTCGGTCTACCCTCCTGTAGTCTATAAAATCCAACACTCTCTGGGAGCTCACTTGGTCCATCCCTTATGTCTTCTGTAATATCTAAGACTCTATGGGAAGCTCACTCGGTCTATCCCTTATAGTACATAGCACCAGGTTCTCTCAGCCCCGTTCCGGTCAGTGCATAATAATGTTATAAGGATAAAGTACACCTATAGAGCTACTTGGATAACCAAATTACACCTATAGAGCTACTTATCTAAACATTCTACAAGGCAACAAGCATGTCAGCAGTTTCACTTCAACCTATAATCGCAAGGCATGAAAACAGGTGTAACAGCCAAAGGAAAACGAGACCCAAAGGTCGTAAACAGAACAAACCAAGGGAAAAAACATCCAAGCACAACAATTTATCCTCTAACATGGTCAAATTACCTCTACACAAGCAAACAAGCAAGGCAGGAAAACAATGAAGGAAAAAAGGTAACACACGATACCCCATTCACGGGTATCGGTGGAATTCCGCACATAAAACTCAGAGACTTTTAACGGTAAGGAACAAACCACCTACCTCGATCCTAAGAGATTGATATACTTGAAACACGATGGATAATTCCCCCTAGAATGTCGTAGATCTGAGAAAACACACAAAACGTTCAACCTTAGATAACTTGAGGAAGAGAAAGAATTGGGAAACAAGGCTCAAGCAGAAGAAAGAACTCACCACTGTGCTTCCAACATATTCGACTGCGCTCGAATCAAAGATCGGATAGAGAGGCAGAAGCTCGGGGAATATTATGCCATACATGTCGCTCTCGGATGAACCGGACCTAGAGGATAAAAAATATCGCGATGAGGCGCGACCCCTGTCTGTTTAGTGAAAAAACGAAAAGTACACGACGTGTATTTTTAAAGTACATGGCATGTAGTAGGTCTTTCCGTACTCCACCAAAATTTTCCTCCACGTCACCCCTACACACTATATGTGTGGCCCGGACATGTACAACACAGAGTTTTATGCGGGAAAAGAGTACACGGCGTGTACTCAGAATGTACACGGCGTGTACTTCAAAAATTTCCATAAACATCATTTTTCTCAAAAACTCCAGAAAAAGAAAAGTCGTACCTGAAATGATGATCTAGGTTCTTACAAATCTCCCATATTATGTTGACATGGTCACCATGCCCCTCGTAGGGTAGTAGTTTTTCCTTCAGCTTTCATAGATTTGTCTATATATTGAGGAAAATTTCATGCGTGCATTCACCAGACAATTCCCCTGGTATGTCTAAGTGAGAAGTGGTAATAGGCCAATACATCACTAGTATAATGTCCCTACCTAGTTGTCTTATCACAATAAACATATCATGTTGTTGTTATTTTAGAAGCTTCTCTACTTGATATGACAAACTCGACTGCTTATTGATTATTTCATTTCAAGTTATTGGGCTCGTGGGGGGATTATTGATTTTTGGATGCTGTAGGGGTGGATCAGAAGATGAGTGTGGCCCCAGGTAAACCTCTGGTTGAGAACGAATATCGCTCATTATAGATGGAGTGTCTGATGTGTCAGACATATTTCTGAGTACCTCATCATAGGAGGGATTACTCATATTTGTTCTAGAATGGGTAGGACCTTCATTCTAGCATGTTTTGTGGTTGCAAGGAGGATCTTCAGAAGTGGTTCTGTGATGGAGAGGACTACCATGGAAAAATGATGCCCGACTGTAGGGATTTTCCTGACAGCGTATACCCTGTGGAGGACCATCAGAGCTGGATGTAGCAAGGGGAGGACCTTCGTGCTGATTTACATTACAGTTGGGAGGGCCTTCATAGAAACTGTCATTGCAGGGAGGGCCTTCACAATGACTGTCATCATGGTGAGGACTTCCATTATGACTTGATTTCTTTCTGTAGGGAGAATTTATATAGTGTACATCTTAGGGAGGACCTTAATGGTGCACCATAATAAAGTTAGGACATTCTCATTGTTTGGTGTTAATTTAAGGAGGACCTTCACAACAACTATCATTGCAAGGAGGGACCTCACAATGACTGTCATCAGGGAAAGGAATACCATCATGCCATGATGTCCGACTACAGGGAGAAGCATATCTGCAGCATATACCCTAGGTAGAACCATCAAGGTGGGAGACAACAAGGGGATGAACATCCTACTCTTTGATCTTCAAGTTGAGGGGAGGGATACCCCAACATGCATCAGGAGATATTCTCTCATGATCGATCATTCCTGATCCGCAGAGTAAGCCCATGTGGGTGCTCTATAGCGGACCTTCAGAGCTAGTGGAAGTGAAAATGTGGGGAGGACTTATGCGATTTCTAATACCACTTCCATAATTTGTTAATGGAATGAGATTTTCTTATGACTATATTGATATATGTTTGAGGACATCAATAACCTTGGCTTCCAGCAGAGTAGGTTCATGTATGTGCTCTACATTTTCTGGTATCCATTGGGGATTTAATGTTTTTGGAACTCTCATACGAGTAACCGGGGCCATATGCTATCAGTAATAGCCTTCATATATGGTTTCCCATATTATTGGGTCTCATGATATCTTCCAGATACACCGATGAGAATCTTGAGTTTTGACAGGGACATACGCCTGCCCAGGAGCAGCTACCACATTGGATCGACGTCCCCCAGTTGGAATGCATAATTGATCCTGATCCGGTTGTCCGTATGCTGCATTATATTTCTATCCACCCTCCCGGACTAGATCATGGATGCATAACGGCTCCATAGTGAGTAAATAATTTTGCGAGTGAGTCATTACGTTCGATAGAATTGAGTCGTGGGCCTGATTTGTCGCCATTTCCACTGATGCAATGATATCCAGGAATGCTTGGAGGATATTCTCTAAGGTCTATTTCTAATCTTTCGTCATAACTAGGATTTTTTGGGATACATATTTGGCTAGAACAGGTGTGAAGACCCACTTTGATTTCAGAAAAGGGGTTTGTGCCTGCTCTGGTCCTCCATTAGTTTTCTGGTCCTCTATGAGTTGCCAGTAGATACTGAAAGTTCTCTTATGTTGGGACAGAGGAACGAGTCTATCATTGGATTTATTCTCTGGTTTCCGATGTATTTGATTGGTGGACTTCATATTTATGAGCGGGGATTTTTATCCGCTCCCTTACTACTGTATTTGTCTCATGGGCTTTGTATGCATCCCCAAAAATTTGAATCTGCTCATATTTTCTTCCCTATTTGGATTGCAGGATTGATATACATCAGTAGGTATTTGGGCCTATGTATAGTTTGTTGCTTCACTATTTAGATGGTAGGTTTTAAGTTCATTATAAGGTGTTTGTGCCAACGTATAACTGAGTGACTCCCTATTTAGATGTCATGTTTCTTGTGCATCATCATGTATTTATGTCTATGTATAGCCTATTGCCGCCCTATTTTGGTGGAAGGATTGTTGTGCGTCGAAAGATATTTGCATCTTCCTATATCTAGTTGGTCTGTCTGTACAGCGAGACTGGAAAGCACTAGCAGAGACATTCATGTGCTCGTATTGGGCTACCCAATTTCTGGGGTGGACCTGTGTAGAGAGGGTAGACTTGTGTCTCTTCCCGTTGAACTCCGCCTTGTTAGTACGACAGAGCTATTCCTCAGGAACCAGGGTGATGACATGTCTCTGGTTATATATTCTTCACCCTTGGAGGGCATCCCGAAGGGCCCAATTCTCATGGACATTGGCAGGTGCCCTCGACATATAATCCTCCTTGGTGGGAGGTGGTCTAGTCATCCGGTGTCGGCAGTGATTCTCTCTAGCGGATGCCCATGGGTAGGGCCCCTGTACAGAAGGAATGAAGTCATTAGTATTGACTTCATAAGCCTCCCTAAGGTAAGGGAGGTAGTTATTGTCAGGTTCTGGGGACAATCTCCCAAAATGGTTTGAGACGACCACTAATGCCACCTTGTGCTGAGGTATTGGCATCGACTGAAGAGGTGGCTGGAAGACTATCGCAGACTATAGGTCTTGTCTTGCGGCCTCAAGATTGGGGAGTGTACCATTTATGTGGTACTCTTTGATCAGCATATTGGACACCCAGCGTTGAAGACACTGGGTAGGTGAAGGGATCCTACTCTTCATTGAGGCCTTGGCCGCCAACAAGATCGCTGATGCGTGCATATTCATGGATCGTGGGGATTTCATTTGGATCGAACATTACCCTAAGGGAACAAGTAATACATGTATGACATACATACCACAAAAAATAGTCAAAGTAGCATTCCTTTATGCATATGCATATATGGTGATTTAGCTTGGCCCGCTTCCCCTTTTCTTTTGTTGTAGGGTGTAGGGGCCTGAGTGGGGTGAGACCACCACCATGGTTAATGATTCACGTTGGGTTCGCTTTTTTTGTTCCTCCTCCGAGGTTCCACGTGTTGCATGTACCGGGGAAAATGAAATGGTCCAATGTGCTATGTTCTTTTGTCATATATCATTTTGGGTGAGACCACCACCTTGGTTAAGGATTCACATCAGGTTCACCATTTCCTGTTCTGCCTATGAGCTGGCACGTGTTGAACATACTAGGGAAAACAAAATGGTCTCATGTGTATTGTCATTTTTTCATATATCATTCTGGGTGATACCACCACCTTGGCTAAGGATTCACGTCAGGTTGACCATTTTTTCTTCCACCTTAGAGGTGGCGCGTGTTGTGCATACCGGGGTGAAAAAAATGGTCCAACGTGAAGTGTACTCTTATCTTATATAATTTTGGGTGTGACCGCCACCTTGGTTAAGGATTCACATCGGGTTCACTATTTTTTTCTGCCTTTGAGGTGGTGTGTGTTGCGCGTATCAGGTTGAATAAAATGGTCTGACGTGCAATTTCTTTTTCTCTTATATCATTGTGGGTGAGACTACCACCGTGGTTAAAAAATCATGTCGGGTTCACCATTTTGTGTTCCACCTCCGAGGTGACATATGTTTCTGGCAATGTGGATATGGCACGACAAGGATCATCACCTATCCATTTTTCTATAGGTACATGCTCTCATAAAATTTACCATTCCATTGTTTGGACCCATTCAACATCATTATCCTTTAAAGAAGATTGAATTAACCTAGTGGAAAACTATTGGTCCCAATGGTTGATTACATGGGGGTCTAGCGCTCATGAAACCAGTCCTTATTGAATTTAACTTCCATCAATGGTATCCAACAGGTTTATTCATGGAGCCAAGAATTCCCAATGACCCTGGTATCCATGATTCATGGACCTTATTTCCAAAGGAAAGCACTCGTTGGTTGAAAATTTGTCCAATGAAACTTGAGGACTCCATTGGTCGAGAGGATATATGGTCAGGATAAAAACACCCTTCTAGGGGAGGATTTTTTGCATATCTTGGGACTCTCTTATAGATTCATGTTTCGTTCATATGTTTTTGAATCCTTGGTTCATTCCCGAAGAGTGTGTCCATGAGATACCCTTGGTTCGCAAGATCCTCATGAGCATGCATATGTTAGATGCCACAGAGGTGATGCTGACTTAGACATATTTTAAGGTGCTTTGGATTTTATCATCATCCAGGGAAAATAGAAGGTGACTTGATGCTGGGATCGGGCCCACAAAGAGGGCTTCATACGTATCCTCAGGAGACGAATTAGAACCCACATAGTTCGATCAAGTGGGGCTTCTGCATGAAATTTTCCCATTTTAGGGGGCATGATTGGGTGGACCCTTTATGGATTGGAACCCATTTGAGCTCAGGCCTTCCGACACATGTCCTACGTATCATGATTTGGTCAGGAATTAGAGTTCTTGTAGTTCAGATTGTGTGCTGATGTTGTAATCCTCAGAGACCTCTAAGACCACGTGAGTCATTATCGGTGTGAGAAACAAGAGGATTAGAAATATTACACAATTCACATGCCTCCCCCTATTAGTGGGGGATGGAGAGCCCACGGTGGAAGAGGAAGAGGTGACCATGGGAAAGGGTGTAGATTGATGAACCTTTCCATGAGATATGGGATTAAAGGTCACACAACCCCACCCCGGATGATTGGGGACTTACCTCAATGGGAGATTCCCATAGCATGTTCTGGGAAGTGGAAAAGTTTATTCCTCATCAAAGGGGGGTGTGAACATAACCCATTCAACTGATCACCATTCCTCATTAAATGGAAATGAATGTGATCACCCCTAATCCTGAGAATGGGGAGGTTCATGTTGGAATCCCAAGGTAGGACTCCAGATTTCCATGGGAATGTATCCTTACAAGCATTCCCAAATCCCACACATTTGTTGGGAGGACCTTCATGAATCTTATTACCATGGGTATGTAGACACAATGGGGCGCACTGATGCGCCCGATGGCCTAATCATACTGGTCTGCTGGATTTGTGGGAGGCTTTGGGATAGCGCCAGATAACCGGTTAGTGGAGGGATTATAGAGAACTAGACGGTAATAGAGGGGTGAGGTTGGAACCAGAGGGAACAATACCCGAAAACACTCCATTACACGTACTAGTATCTCATGTGGGATGGGGATGGATCTGGGTACTGTATTGGTATGTGGGAAAGAGGGCCATCCATGTGCTGGTGTGGTACGTGGGCATGGGTACCGCCCACTACGTACCAAAGTGGAATGAAGCTCACCATTCCACTTTATTTTATATCGGTGTATCGACTGGGTACGCGAAGCAGGATTCAGTAGAAGTAGCGGTACACTACGCGGAGCCCCATATTGAAGGGGGTCGGAGGAATTTTCATTCGTGATAAATTCATCCACAAGAATTATTTGGTTTGCGTTTCACTAGTTGGGATCATGGTTCTTAGTATTATTATTCAATTCTTTATTTTTATGGTTCGTAGTCAGCAATTACTGCAGAAGAAGTGGATTACGGTTCGTGTTTCGCCAATGAAACAAGAAGGAAGTCAGAAGTGAAACCATTGAGTTTCCCTCAAGCATTCGTCACTCATCCCCCTTATATCTGTCTCCTCTCTGCCTCCTTTTTCCATGTGTCTCTGCCTATTCACTATGCTCCTTTTATATAAATTCAGAAGGATCATATCTACTCGCCACAAGACACCATTTGTGGAGGCCCATTGAAGCAATTTTCAAATCGACATAAGACTCGGTCAATGGGGTTTTGTAGAGACTTGTGTTCATGATAATGGTTCGTGGAACCCTACTTGTCCGCTAAATCCAATAAATGAGGGGTTCATGGTACGATACACTAATGTTCCTCAATGCCGAACAACTCAGGTTGATGTGGTTCGCGATTTTCCCTCCTTGCTGGCCATTGTTTCGTGGGAAAACAGTTCACAGACCGTCCCACATACATGGAAGCTCACGATCCATCTTCTTTGCGTACCTTTCCCGGGGATGGTATGATGGACATTTAAAAGCCTGAATTCCTTCAAGTTCCTTTAATGAAATATTTCTCAATTTGAGTCCCTTTACATTGATAGACTTTTATAATTACTTAATTATTTCAGCTAAGTGATCTTGGGGGTATTTCTTCTCCTTAGTGGAATTATCAGGACCCTAAAGAGATGAATAATCCCATCAGGTTTGTGGGGGAAAGATGTTTTTGATAAATCTTATGCCCATTGGCCAATGTTTCTACTTTAAGGAACATGAAAATTATGAAAAAAAAATCCCAGATCCCAGGACTATTGACGAAAATAGATGATATAAATTGTTAATGACAATGGATCAATTTAGATCATATTCCACTACTACTGTTTGGGTGGATCCTTATAATTAAGTGTTGAAAATAATAATGTTTTTTTCATTCAAGAATAAAGATTTTATTATTTGATTCTAGTTCAAAATATTCTTCTATATCATGATATTTTAGTAGAACTATTCAATCACCACCAAAAAATATAGAGGATGACTTGTAAGTGAAAATAAAAAATGGGGAAATTGTTTCATCTTAAGAATATAATTCCTCCCCATAAAAAATTTTTGTTTCAAATCTCCCATAAAAACTTTTCATAAAAAACTTAGTGGAATTAATTAATATAATAGGCATGTATCAGTTGTCCTTATATAGATCCCAAATCAACTATCTGTAAATGGAAAATAATTAATATTTTCTAAATCATTCTGGGAATAGATATATGTATGAGGAGATAGATGAGTATCCATTTGATATAACTTTTCAAATGTGGATAATGTTTCCTTATGATAATGCGTATATTTATCAAATGATTAAAGAATATTATGGGGCGACTCTTGAGGAAATTCCCATTATAGTGGAATAAAATGATGTATGACCAAGATAGTTTCTTGGTTTACTGATAGGTTGAGTTCTCAGTTGAATGGAAACATGGAACTCTAAAATAGCCATGAATATTTATAGAATGAATTTGTTTTAAATATAGTAATTGAAGGAGAAGCTACAAGAGAATATAGACAATAGTTTCATACAACTAAGTGTTTCACCATAGAGAGAATTGTTTTCCTTTTTCATAAATAGGATGGGTATATATAACTTGACATTGATTATCATAATCTCAAAAAATCATTACAACGAACAAGTGTCCCCTTCTATGGATTGAAAATTATTTTGATCATCTACATAGATCCCATTACTTCTCTAAATTATAATATTGTCTAGGAAGTTATAAAATAAAGGTGAGGAAGTAAGATATACCCAAGAATGAGTTTTATACAATATAAAAACACTATTAGTTCATAGTAATTACCTTTAAAGACAAAAATGCTCTAAAAATATTCATGGACAGGATTATTAGATTGTTTAAATATCTACATGATAAATGTGTGGTAGTATCTATAGATGGTATTATTATTTTCTCCAAATGTAAGGAATATTATGAAGAGAATTTTATTGCTATTATAAAGACATTGAGAAATGATAAATGATATTCCATGTTCAGAATGTGAAAATTTTGGATACCAAATGTAAACTTCATAGATCATGTAATCACAAGTGATAGTATATTTTGGAATCCCTCAATAAAAAAGGTAGTGAAATAATGGCCTAAGCCAAAATCTATAATAGATGTCTGGGGTTTCGTTATATTATATAGGTACTATCAATGATTTTTTATAATGGTTTTAAAATTATAAATACCGCTATCCATGCTATCTCAAAAGGGGGAAACGTTTTTTCTAGAATTTGAATGTGAAGAGAAATCCAAGTAGTATAATAAACGAAAAATAATTTCACTTTTACTCAAACTCCCACATGTGAGGAAATATTTTTTATCTATAATTATTCTTTAATGATGGTATTAGGTAGTATCCTCATGATGAATGACAAAATGGAAGCCTATTCCTCTTGATAGTTGAATGTGCATGAGGATAATTATCCAATGCGTGACATAGTGTTGGATTTAGTAATATTTTTAGTAAGGATTTGGAATCCACATCTCTATAGAGATAACTGTGAGAGATACATATATCATAAGATCCTCAAGTAAATATTCATACAGGAACAACTCAATATATCCCAATAATGGTTTTGAGAGTTGATCAAGGATTATGATTACGCTATATTCTACCATCTTGGGATGGTATAAAATATGGATGATTCTTTAAGTAGAAAAGATCCTGAAGTCTTGTTTCTGAGGAATATTGAGAAGGATCCATTCTTATTATAGATGAATGTGATATACATTAAAATCATAATTGAAGGAACAAAATCTAAATTTTTTTCATAAAATTTCAAAACCATACATTCTAGAGATCATTAAATAATACCAAATGTATGATATAGAGGTATATAAGAAGTTGTTTACTATAAGGAAGCGAAATCAATATAGTCTAATATTGATGAAAAAAATGTTTTCATAACTAGGTCATGACTATGTGTACCTTTAGACGCTAGGATAAAGAATGAGCTATTAATTGTTGCTCATCGCTCAAAATTATCTATCCAACTAGGGAGAACAAACACGTATAGAGATATTTGAGGTAAATATTAGAGGGAAGATTTGAATAATTATATTTTGGAATGAACATCATGTTTCACTACATGTTAGTATGTTAAGGCATAAAATAATACACCTAAGAGGATGGTGCAACCACAACCTATACCATAATGGAAATGGGAGAACATCACCATGGATTTTATAATGGGTATTTTGAAGACAACCAAAGGGAACAATTTTATATGGATTATGGTAGATCATCTAATAATTTTTTTCATTTCATTTCAATTCAGTAGGAATTATTAATCATTAAAATTTAAAGGATATACAATAGAGATGTGGCGAGGAATCATGGGACACCATTATCACTTGTATCTAATAAAGATCTATGATTCACATAAAAAATCTAGAAAATGAATCAAAACACTCTAAAAACATAGTTAAAAAGTATTATGGACTATCACCCATGGATTGATTTCCAATATAAGTAAAAAATCCGTACTAATTAGGATAGGTTGAGATCTATCTCAATGGAATTAAAACAATATTATAATCAAAATCTTCCTTTGGATGAGTTCTCATACAAAAATAGCATTCACTCAATCATTTAGATGGATCTTTATGAATCCATATAAGGAAATAATTAATGATATCTGATATTTTGAGATGAATTTGGATAATGGAATCAATTGACATATGAACTAGTAGAAGAAATGATTGGGAATTTTAAGTCCATTCAACAACATCAGAATGCATTGCAAAGTCCAAAAAGGTTTTATACTAATAACCAAAGGTGATATAAGGACATAATGGTTAAGAAAAGGCGTTCCTTTATATATCTCTTATTAAGACATTGACAAGGTTTAGAGGGGAGGGAATGAAAAAACATAGGTATATTGGACACTTTATGATTCTTAATCGCATTAGAGCAATTGCCTTTTGAATTTCACTCCCTCTGAATGTTTCTCATGTTCTGAAGATATTACATGTATCTCTCATGAGTAAGTGCCGACCAGATCCCTCACATGTACTAAATTTGGAGGTGGTATATTTGTGTAATCATCTAACTTATGAAGAGCATCCAATAAAGATCTTGTTCCACATAGATGATGTTTTACAGAAAAAACAACTCACCTAGTAAAAGTTCATTAGGGGAGATATAAATTCAAGGAGGAAACATGGGTACTAGGGGATTTTATGAAATAGAATTACCCTTCTTTTCCACTATAGGGTATGAAATGGAATTTGGGGGGGGGGGTTAAATTTCTAAATTCGCTGTAATGACTTATAAATTTATATATGGAATACCACTTTTAAATTTTATTGTAAAATATTTAATAAAAACCTGGACTAGATAATATGTAATGGCCTAAAAATTATATCTTATTAAAATAACTAAGGTTTCACAATGATTATTTTACCATAAAAGCATATAAGAATAATAATAAATTTTATGGACACATTAAAAATCATTAAATAATGATTACTATAATATAAATGGATTTTACAAGGGAAAAATCATAATGTGCACACTAATGTAATCACCATATAAAAAATCATCCCATGAATATATCTCATACCAACTATATTATAAAAATAAATGGAAGCATCAACAATATGATAGGCATTATCAAGGGAAGTTCAGAACCTTTTTAAGTGAAGTAGTGAATGAAGAGTAATAAGAATGGTGGCATATATATAGGGTGTAAATGTAACATCCCATGTAAAGTTAATAACAATGTATTTAATTCCATATTAGTATTCATGTTTTAGATTTTATAGGGTTATATTCATTATAATAATACCAAATAATTTTTATTTCGAATGAAAAAATCTTTATTTATAACCAAATTAGGGTTTCACACAATAAATGGATTTATTAAATGATTTATTTCCAAATATTAAAATTTTAATTTTAAAAATGAAATTTAGTTCTTAAATCACTACGTCAAACTTTTCATATGATAAATGTTTTAAAATTTTATAAACAGTTATATTTTTTGATGAGTAATGAAAAATAATAATTTTTATAGAAAATTGTAATTTATTTTCAATCATTTAAAATTTTAATTTATATTTTTCATTATTTTTAAAATTTAATTAGTAATTTTTATTAAAAATAATCTAATTTTTTTATTCAGAATAAATTTTATACTTGAATTTGGTATAAAAAAATTTATATACTTAAAAATGTAATTTTTCTCAAATAAACATTTTTTATCCCATTTTATGAGTTTGATATTAAATTAATTTTTTCACTTATAGAAATTTAATCTTGAAAACAGATTTTATATTTGGAATCAAGATTATATTCCATAAGAAATAGAAATTGATTCTTAATGTCACATTCCAAATATTTAAATACCTTGAAAAAAATTCACAAAAACATATATACATTCAAAAATAAAATCTAAGGTTGTGGAATATATTCCATAAATCCAAAGATGTATTAAAATATATAAAGTATAACATGAAAGATCACATCAGTAACAAATTTCATGCTCACAAATACTAAAACATAAACATATCTTTATCATTTTCACCTAAACATTAAGATTTAAAATATTTTAAATAGTTCCCTTTTATTTTTGGTAATTCTGAAAACAAATTATAGTTAATATTATCACCTCAGTAAGGCTAAATTGTGTAATTGAGTATATAAATAATCTGATAAGGCTTAAAATTAATTAAATAATACAAATTTATTTCATCTTATGAGGTTTTTTATATAATAATACAAATTTAATTTTTTTTACCTTTTTTCATTTTTATTTGAAATGATTTTAATATTATTTTAAATAATGAAAAAAACAATATATCACACTCTTTATTTTGATTTTTCTAATTTTATTCTTAGTGCCAAAAATAGGTTATATTTGGTTATAAATGGTTATTTTAAATATAAAATATTTCTCTTGTCATGGTAATTTATTTTTAATTTTTATTATGAAATTTTTACATAAAATGCTTACGCAACATGGACATAGTTCATGTGCACGTAGTAGAAAAAAAATCTAAACAATTTTAAAATCACTAGAAGTATTATTTTTTTGCAATGTTTTTGTGTCTAAAAAAATCTATATTTTACTATAACATATTATAGAAGTTTTAAAAATATATATTCAAATTAAAATTCAATATTGATATAATTAACGTAAAATTAAATGAATAGTTCCAAAAAGGACAATAAGGATATTTTATATTATAAAATATTTATTTAAATGATTTGAGATTCATAAAAATATTATATTTGTCTAAGTTAATGTGATATAGTTTATAAAAGAAACCATGGTTCATTTATTGGGAAATTTTCCTTTTATTTTAAATTTATTGACTGTTATAGTGTGAAAAACATTGATATCATAGTAATTATCAAAAGGGTTAATGAGGGATTAAAATAAATATACCAGGGTGAAACGATCACATAAACAAGTCAAAATTTTATTTTATGAAATTATTCAACCAAAAAATAATATTATATTTAAATTATATCGATTTGGATCCATTTTTTCGAGAAAAATAATTTATGTTAAATTAATAACTTATGTAATTCCAATAGTTCCCCTTCCCTCACTTATACAAGGGAAACACCTGTCCCCTATTAATCATACCTTTTAGGAACACTCATTAATCAAAAACCAGAACAAGTGTCTCTTAAAAATTACTTCCCATGTCGTAGATGTCTTTATCTCACTAAAATACCAAACTTAGGAGGCTTAAGGTGTAATCCAGAGAGGTTTTCAAAGGAGGAGGTATAAATCCTAATTGACATATTACAAGTTATCTTCTTCTTTGGAATCCATAGAATTTTCATTAACAATGATAAAATAATTATATAAGAGACTTATTTATATTAATATGTTTTTATTATTATCTTATAACCCCTTTACATCTCATTTTCAATCCTATGGAAAATGAATACACCACTCGTGCATATTTATGGATTACCACCTCCACAAAGCGATGTGTTTCATTATCCATCACCTCTACTCATGGAAGTTATTGTGATTTATAGAATTAATATATATTATATTCATGAAAAAATTGATATTATTCCTTTATAATATATCATCTAATTCCTTTCCATTCCATCTTTTGAAAAGTGATAACATCGTTTGTGCATATGTGTGGACTACAACCTGTACAAAGTGATGTGATTCCTTTTTCATCACTAAATCACACGATTAATATATATAAGTTTATTATAAGATATAACACGATATTTATTATATAATAATAATTATATAATGACAAAATAATGCTTACCTTCTTTTCATCATGATCACTGAAAAAAGAAAAGATCACTTATGTGTACATACGACCTACCATCTCCAACATTTTAACGTAGTTCATTTTCCATAACCATCATTAATGGATGTTTTTAAAATTATAATTCATGTACAAAAAATTATAATTATTTGACAATTATTATTTTTATATTATGTAATAATTAAAAAATTTACTGTATTATTCTTACAAATGTTATTTTGGACATAAGGGAGAAATTTCCTCAAAAAATATGACATGAACTTAATAGAATAATTAATTGTATATAACATTATAATAAATAAAATTAAAGTAATAATAAACATGAAAACTTTTCTTAGGAACATAACTAATTAATATATGTTTATTATTACTGAAGATAATGAACATACCTAACGAGTCAGACTCGAGGTAAGAGACACATTAAAATAAAACCCTATTTTAAATGTTTTAAAGATTAATTATATATATATATATATATATATATATTTCTTCCACTTCCATTTATAAAAATTATTTTATAGAATTATTTATATGTAAATAAACTAATTTAAATGGATATTTTTTTGCCTCATTCGACTTTCATTCAATGGATTTAAAAATTAATCTTTTTATATGGACGGTTTTGACTTTCTTTAAAAGAGGTAAATTGAATGCTATATTTTAACATATACACCACCAATATCTTTTAACACCTGAAAAAAATAATTTTATGTTTTTATTTCTTTAGAATTTTCCATATTTTCATCAAATAAAAAAATATTACATTTTTTCATGGAATTTTAGTATTTAAATGAAATTTCAAAAGGGGAGGGCATTTTTATATCAAAAATGTTTTGTTTATAGGTTGAAAAGAGTTTTTCAAGCGTTTTATAATGAAAAGTTAAAATATTAAAATTAATTATTCATGATATCATTTGTGATAATTATATATTACTATATTTAACCCCGATACACCTTATGCGATGGGTGATCCAAATGCATCTTATACAACAGGTGAGCCCGATACAACATATACTATGGGTGAACATGATATGAAATATATGATAGCGAATACCAATACATCATATGTGATGGGTGTGCCTGATATATTACTCTAATTCATTTTTTAATGTTCCTTATCTTCATATGAAAGAAGGGGGATTTAGTTGAGGAGGTTTCTCCTATAGATATATATATAGGATCTAGTTATTTCTAACACATGTTATAAATATAATTCTCTAAATTTTCTAAGAGGTTTTCAATTTAATTTATATTTGCTTTAAAGGTTTTATTTGATAAATAGTATGTATTTTTTCTATATATATTATTTATTTCAAATGATCATATAATATTGTGAAAATTGTAAAATATTTAATGGTTTTCATGTTTTTCATAAGACTAACACATTTCTTTATTTTATGACCCCTACTGATCTTTTTTGTGATCATCCTATGTTTTTAATTTTTTCACTTATTTTAAGGATGAGTAAGAATAATTAAGAATTCATGTTGAATGTCAATGAGATTTTTTTTGACAATAAAATGTGTTTCTTTTAGCTATTTTATATTACGAAAAAATAGACACTATGTGGATGTGTCCCCTTTGTAATGTAGGGTTTTTTATGTAAGAGTTATAACAAAATTATATAAAACATTAAACCTAAATGATATTTAGGAATTAAAGAATGAAATTTAATATATAAAGGAACAACATTATGTAATTATTAAGGTTGGTTAATTAATTATGGTATTGGTGTATATATATAGAAAACATTATTTGTTAGGGTTATACAAAATAGAATATCCTTGAATGATCCTACTTAGGTTTAATTTGGAATGATATATCATTTGAATATTACAATATTTTTTCAATTGATATTTTTCTATTCGAAATAATTTTCTATAGAAAAATAGTGAAGTTAGAGTATGAAGGTATTAAGAGGCCAATGTCATTCCAAATGAGCATCTGATAATGGCCAGGATTGGAAATGAGAATATTTTTGTTTTGATGGCTCAGTTGAAATTGGCTATAAATATTGACAACATTCATGTTAAAGAGAAACCATGTTTAACATAAAGGACGATGCTGATAATTGGGAATTTCATGAAACAATAACATTTATCATATAGTTAATACTTATATCCAGTGGTTTTCAATGGATATATCAATACTATAGAAAATATATTTTATATCATGGGATGTTCAGAACCACAAAAGGATACTCTTTCAATTTATCATTTTAAAGGGGAATATAGTTGATTGTGGTTATCATTAAATAATACCATAGAGTGGGATAAGATTTATTCCATGCAAGGAGATTTATTTTAGAATCCTTTTCCGGGGAAATGTTTCCCTAAGGGTATTAAAATCAAGATGGAGAAACAATTCTTGTAATTGAGGCCAAGAGATGAAGATTTAGTTGGAACATATGGAGAAAGTTTTACAAAAAAGTTTAATAATGCATTGAATTTTATTCAGGACCATGATATTGAAATTGATATATTTTTCTATGGATTGAATGAAACATTATGAAAAGAATTGGTCACATGATATTTTAAATTTTATGAGAAATATTTTTTATTTTGAGAAATCTAAGATGAATTTTTAAAACACATTTGTGCCTCGATATGTCCAGAGTATGAAGAAATCAAGGTGGAAATTCATGTAGAGGAATTAAAATAGTAAATATGTACGTAATTACCCAATATTATTCAAATTTTTTAAAACAATTAAAGAAGGTTCAAAAGGATCTAGAAGATGTTACTGATGTGGTTAGTTTGGCCACATGTGTTGTGACTGCAAAGAAAAGAGTCACGAAAAATCCAAGAATGGGGTAAGATATAGATAACCCGTTGTGATATTTTTTAATTATAATGAGTTGGGAAATTATAATTTTTTTTTATAATTTTATTAACATAGGGATATAAATAATCAAGATATAAAAAATGGGTGGAAAATACAGTTATTACTACTAAGGTAGAAAATAAGGCATTTAATGAAGTTTTGATAGGTACATTACTTGTTTATTTTTATTATTTTGATATCTATTTAATACCTTGATCTACTAATTCCTTTATTTTATCATTAAATTTCTATTACAATTAGAATATCACCTCATGAAAAGAAGATATAACTTTTAGTGAAAATTATGGCCAGAAATATTAAAGAATCCAAAATTTATAAAAATATTCTTATTGTTATGGGTGGGATGGACCTTCCTAAAAATTTTATTGAAATACCTAAAGTAGAGTTTGATAATATTTTTAGTATGTATTTGATTTAATTAAATCATGATGATATATAATTTAGAGCTAATAATGTAATATTCAATGATTTCAAACCTTTTATAACGTATTAAGAAGCTATAAAATTTATTAGAGATGTAAATGATATATACTAAGATTATATTGTTAAACAAAAAAGAAAAGTTTCATATTAGTTCTGTTCAAGTAATGAATTAATATATGGATGTTGTCTCCGATAAATTTCCAGGTGTTCTTCCTAATTGGAAGATCGAGTTTTTTGTTGACTTAGTGACCGATGATAATCTACTTTCAAAACCCCCTCATTGAATGGATAATGTAGAACTATTGGGATTAAAAATGGTAGTTATAGGTACATGAGCCTCAACCCTATTGGTGAGTACTTCTTAAGTGCACCCTAGTAACCTAAGATCAAATCCAAGCAGAGGCATAATTTTCTGGGTTATAGTAGCAGTATTGTACTAGTACTGTAGCGAGAACTATAGTGGGAATGTAGCAGGTGCTATAGTGAGAACTATAGCAGGTTTTGTTTTCCACTGTATTAGTTAGGAATATTCCCCTGTTTGGGCCTCTGGGCCACTTATTTGGTCCTTGAGTCCTTTGAGGCCTTCAGACCAGCCATGCCTTCTGGTCAGTAAGGCCTTCGGGCCACCTTAAGTGAAGATGCAAACCAGACAACCTTTAAAGAACAAGTTATAAAAGGAGGATGAGTAAGTGGAATTCACTGTAGCAGAAGATAATGGATTTCGAGCATGATAGGGCATGGAACATGCCATTGGGACAAGTTTGTGCATGCATGAGAAAGCCTAACCGAATAGCCATGCAAAGGTGGATAGCTGATTTCACGATGAAGATACTAGGGAGGAGCAGTTCCAAGTAGTTAGTCTGGGTTGTATGTAATTTTTGAAGCCTATGAGTAATGAATTATTCTATGGTATCTAGGATATGTAATACTCACATCTCTGGGCCTTTTAAGGTTTCCACCTTACCCATTGAATGGTGGATTATCAAAATCAATAAAAATGAAGGCCTTTGGTCCATTGTAGAAAAAGGAAGTTATAGGAGTTACTAGATAAATGTTTCATCCTTTTCAACACTTCACCATGGGTTGGTCCTATTATTTTAAAAGGGAATATAGTTCAATTATAATTTTCATTGATTTTAGATCCTTTAATGACATCTCTACTATGAAAAAGTATCATTTTACTTATATCAATTATTTTTCTGATTAGTTTGAGGGAGTGTAGTATTTCTCAGAGATTTATCTCAGGTCAGGGTATCATCATTTAATTGTATGTTGTAACACCCAAAGGATTTGAAAATAAATATATAATGAAATTTTTTATTCTATCCACTAAACACAACTTTGTCTCTTCTATATTTTGAATTTTAAAAAATGTTCATATAGAGTTGTGTTCAGTAAGTCATTTGGAGTCTGATAGAAAAAACATGATTTTTAGTAAATAGTAACATACCTTTATGAATAGTAATATGAATATAAATATGAATATTAATATGACCCTTATGAATAGTAAATAATATTATTATTTTATTTTCTTAAGGCAATAAGATAATGAGATCTTAATTAGTTCTTCAATGAGAAATAAAACTAATTGCACTTTAAGATTGTTATTTTCTGAATTAATTGTGACCTAATATAAAAATTAAATTAACAATATTTTGAAAATTATTTTTGAAAAATATATTTCACTTTTTAAATCTACACGTTGAAAAATGGTTAGGGTGAATTTTTTGAATTTTTCTGAAACATTTGATTTTTCAGTGAATAGTAAAAAATATAGTTTTTAGTTTCAGTTTGTTAATGACATCATTAATGATGTAATAATGATGTCATAAATCTGGTAGACTTTTGTATAGTTAAATAAGATTTTAGGTGTCTCAAGTGACTTTAACCATGGGAAAATACCATGGTCAAGCCCATGGTTTTGCAAATACCACCCATGAGATGTCCCTTGGAAATTATTAAAATAATCTCTCACTTTTCCTCTAAATACCTACTCTTCCCTTCGTTGAATTCATTCCCTATTCTCCCTAAAAAAATTTCTGGCCTCATTACCTCCATATTAGTCTTCCCAAGGTTTCCTCAAGCCCCCAAGGTCTCAACCTTCATGTTATAAGGGTTATTCTACAAGGTAAGAAACATCTCAATTTCATTATTTTTCCTTTGAAGTTATCTTGTATGTGGTATATCATTCATGTTTCCATACCATGTTATAATTTTCATTCTTACTCATGATCAAATATATATTATTATTCATTTTTGGATAGGTGACCCTTTACCCCTTTCTTTTTAATATTTTCGAAAACTATGTTGTGTAGCTGTTAGGCTGTCGAATTTTTGTAAGCGATTTCATAATTATTATTTTATTTTGAGTTCTTTATTTATTCTTTCTTCACCACTTCTTACCCAAGAGGAATGAAATCTCCAGAATCTTTTATATTCTGTATTTTCTCATGTTCATGAGAAATTCATCATCAATCTTCTTCTTTTCCCCACATGTTCAAGGAATTAAAAACATTGTCCGTGATGTGTCGAATTACCAACATCGTGGACGATGTGATTTAAATTTGCATTAATTATTTCAAGTATGGTCATGAAACCATTTATATGGTTGAACCAAGTTATATTATATGTGTTATGACTCACCCATGGTTCTGTAATTCTTTTTTACTCATGGTTCTAAATTATAAAACAAAATGAGGTTGTTATTATCAAAGAACCACTAAAATGAACATCATTAATGTTTTAACTAATGAATCCTCATCATGGTATATAAAACAAACTCATTATAATATCATTTATATCTCCATAATTTATTTAATAATATTTATTAACAATTCTGGATGTTTGAACATGTTTCAAATGAACTTCCATTCATATAAACAAGTAAACGAACCATGAAAACCAAGGAAGAAAATGCTTCAAAAACCTGAAAATTGAACCAATTGAACCCATAGAAAGGGATATGAATGATCCTAATAAGGATATAATAAATCAATTACAGGTATAGGAGGTTATGGAAATATTAATTAATGAATATAATTTTGATTATTCAGGTCATTAAGACAAACGAAGAACACACTCGAGCATAAGGTAAGGGGTTTCTCATCTCACTTTTATTTCTGTGAGATTTTCATTGTTTGACACTTATTTCATATATTTGGTATATTTATACATAAATTTGATTTAAAATATCTTGATTCTCTTTATATTCATTTTATTCAATGATTCATTTTATGTTCATTACATTCTTTTCATATGATTCGACTGATTACATTGTGGTAAGGGACTTTGTCTCAACTACCTTTTCGTTGTGAATAACTTTGTATTGTGAACCTAATAATAGTTATGTAGTGTACCTACTTCCCATTTTAGATCACTTTTCAGTTGAAATTATATTTATATTAAATATCCATAATCTCATGTCTTGGATATGTTTTTTTGTCTAAACCGTATACCATCTTACATACGGTTTTTATTTGGAAAGTTATTTTAATTATGGAAATATTGATGACTCTGTATACTATACTCTATATGGATATTGAAAAGGATTATTTATCTTGTATTTAATAAATGTATAAATAATTATTTGGACATGCAGGGGAGGGTGAGTCCCTCTATAGCCCCTTTATGCATCGGTAAGTCTCATGAGACAAAATAGTTTGGCGACAAACCCATTGAGTTTGTTTCCAAAAAATCAGACGGGTTTCTACCCATAGAACTAAACTGTTTTTACAGTATTATGGTTTCATGTGCCAGATACATGAAGTCCAATTAATAAGAATTCTCTTTATTCATTATTAGTTATTATTATTATCCATGAGGTTTTTACTATGACAAAATCTATGGATGCAGTTTCATTCTCAGTTTATTAATGGCATTCGTTGTTCATTTATTCACAATACCATATTGATCGTGTCAGATTGATTGTGATTCACTTATTATTGTATTCCTGATTCTGCTATTTGTAACCCTTTCCGAGCATTTGATCTCACCCCTTTAATTGTCTACATTCAATAGGTGATGAAGAGAAGATCTTTTATTGAGTTCCAGGGGATTTTTTTTAAGGTTTTGTTATTTATTGTATTTTGTAAACATTTCCAATGTAATTTGAGAAACATATATGTATCTAGTTTCTTCAAGACTACTAAACTGATCATTCCTTTAAGGAATTTCATTCATTCTAACCATGCCAATATAATAATTAATGCACCTGGTCCATCCTAGAGGGGTCGGGGTGTTCGAGTTGGTATCAGAGGAAGTTTAGTAGAAAACTTGCAAACTAGAGTAGGAAATGTATATTAGGGAACATAACCCTAAGGTAGTATCTACGGATTAAAATACATGAACGTCTTGATATTTTGTTAAGGAATAGATTATGTAGATATATTAAGAAATACATCCCTATCTAGATACGAGCAGGTAGAGGCGGCTCTAGAAGAGATGTATTTAGGGGTAAAACCCGAAAACACCGCTTTGAGAGAGACTCGAACGAGAACTATTGCATGAAAACGGGCCTTGCTACACTCTTGGTTATGACACTCCTGGGGTATATTCTTAGGATAATTCATGTTTTATTTACAAGACATTTTTAAAGAGTTAATGTAAATTTTTCCTTAGAGGAACCATGTTTATAAGATTAGCTATGCATAGAATTTCAATCTATGTTGAGTGACTTTCTATTTGAGATTCATAAACTAATCTAGTGTATCCCATTATTTAGAAATGGCATCTAATGGAATAAGGGTAATAAATACTAGTGGGCAAGGTAGGGATATCCCTACTGAGCAATTCAACACAGTCAACGTTGGAGTAGATCCGATCATGACAATATTGGGACAAATTACTCAAGTTGTAACGAATAACCATTCAACACCTGTGTTGGATAGTTTCATGCGGCAGAAGCCCCCATATTTCAGTGGGACTACTAATCCAGTGGTTGTTGAGCAATGGATCATGTACCATGAAAAGATATTCATGGAGTTACGATGAAATTAAAATGAAAAGGTAGTACTGACAGTATATTGTCTCAAGGGCGACGTTGATCAATGGTGGCTCTTGATTCAAAATACCAAGGAGGAATAAGAGATAGAGGGTATGGAATGTAGGACTTTTATGTAAATATTATTTGATAAATATTTCCCTTGTGAGCAATGAACTGGAATGAGGAGGATATTTCTTGGCTTGAAACAAAGGGAAGAAGACAGTGATGTAGAGTATAAGGTTACCTTCACAAGGCTAGCCAGGTATGTCATGGATTACGTTCATGAATCAATGGACAATATTTACCATTTCTTTAAAGGTCTTAAGATAGGTCTTCAAATGGCACTGGCTTCTCAATCATTTTCATCATATGATGAAATTGTGTCAAGTGCCATCAAAATAGAGAAGGAATTTGCTATATCAAATTTTTTCAAAGGAAACCAAGATAAGAAGCATCATTATGATAAAAAAGGAAAAGTAGAATCACCAAAGAATAGTAAGGGAACAAATAGTTGCCCATTATGTGAGAACTGTGGAAATAATCATCCCGAGAAATGCTTGAAAGGCAAGGGAGTCTGCTATAACTGTGGAGAAAAGGGTCATCGATATGATGAATGCAAGGGGAAGAAAATATTCAATGATGTTCAATGCTACAATTTTAGAGAGATGGGACACTACGAAAATGAGTGTTTTAAGTTCCAAGGAAACATGCCTCAGAAAAAGCCAAGAGACAAAGGGAGAGCCTATGTGATTACAACCACAGAGGTTGAAGTTCCTAGTGACGTGGTGGCATGTACTTTAATTGTTTCCTCAAACTTAGAAAACACTTTATTTGATTCTGGATCATCTCATACATTTATATCCTCTCAGTTTTCTAAGAAAATTAGATTTGTCCAAGTTGATTTAATAAAGGAGTTGTCAGTCAAAACTCCCATGGGATGTATCATTGCAACAAAGACATGTCGACCATTTCCCCTTTAAACACCAAAAAGTGCTTTAGGTGCTAGCCTTATCATCATACCCATGACTAAATTTGATATAATTCTATGTATTAATTGGATATCAAATTATGATGTGAGGATTTATTGCAAGAAAAAGGAAGTTACAATTTTTGAAAATGGTGTAGAATCTCTTGTCTTTAGGGAAGAAACTTCTCCACCTGATTCTTATCTAGAACCAACCCCAATAGCTCTATTGAATGAAATTCTTGGAGGGGAAGAGAACCCAATATATATGGGTGAGGAAATAAATATTCAAATTGATGATTTTAATATAGTGAAAGAATACATTGATGTGTTTCCAGAGGATTTACCTGGACATCCTCTTAAGCGGGAAATTGAGTACTCCATTGACTTAATTCCTGGTGAAAAACCTATATCAAAGACTCCATAGAGAATTGCCACTATGGAGATAGTGGAGCTGAAGAAACAACTAGAAGAGTTGAGTGAAAAAGGATTTATTTGAACTAGTGTTTCTCCATGGGGAGCCCCTGTCGTGTTTGTAAAGAAGAAAGATGGATCAATGAGGTTATGCATTGATTACAGAGAAATTAATGCTATTACAATAAAGAATAAATATCCTCTACCACGGATTGATGATTTATTTGACCAAATTCATGGAGCTCAATAATTTTCAAAGATTTAACTTCAATCCGGATATCATCAACTGAGTGTTAAGAAGGAAGATATTCCGAAGACCGTATTTCGAACTAGGAATGGGAATTACGAGTTTACAGTGATGCCTTTTGGACTGATGAATGAACCATCTGTTTTCATAGATTTAAGGAATAGAGTTTTCAAGGAATATATTGATAAATTTTTTGTGATATTTATTGATTATATCCTCATATACTAAAAATGATAAGAATACCATGAGAGTCAATTGCGAGTTATTCTGGGAACTCTTAGAAGAAATGAATTATATGGGAAGTTTAGCAAGTGCGAATTCTGGCTTCAATCATTGTCTTTTCTAGGCCATATTGTCTCTAAGGATGGAATCCTAGTTGATCCCATGATGTGAAAGTCAATCCAATATTTTCACACACCAACAAATATAACTGAGGTACACCGTTTTATTGGCTTAGAAGGTTATTATCGGCGTTTCGTGCAGAATTATTCATGACTGGCTAACCCGCTAACGAAGATCCCACGTAAAGGGGTAAAATTTTTTTGGTAAAAATATTGTGAATAATGCTTCAAATAACTGAAGAGAAGATTAGTCAATTCTCTTATATTGACTCTATCATCGAGGAATGATGGGTTTTTTATTTATAGTGATGTTTCAAAGAAAGGACTTGGTTGTGTCCTTATAAAAAATAATAGGGTTATTTCTTATGCATCACGAAAGCTTAAAGTTCATGATAAAAACTATCCTACTCATTATCTTGAGTTAGCTTCTGTAATATTTTCTTTGTGGATTTGGAGACATTATCTCTATGGTGAAAAAATGTGAGATTTATACTGATCACAAGAGTTTGAAGTATATTTTCTCATAGAGAGAACTCAATATGAGGCAAAGGAGATGGCTTGAACTACTCAAGGATTATGATTTCACGATACACTACCACTCGGAGAAGGAAAATGAGGTGGCAGATGCTTTGAGAAGAAAGGATCATGGATTTTTGAACAATATGAGAGTTGAAAGGGATCATATTTTCATGGATCTAGTAAAGATGTATTTGGGAATAACCATGGAAGGTGAAACATCAATGCTTTTTCAAATAGTTTCCAAAACATATTTACTAGAAAGGATAAAAAGTTCTCAAGCTGATGATGATGAGTTTCAAAAGGTGATTAAAGCTATGAATGATGGGAGATTCAGTGACTTCGTATATGAAGTTGGAATTTTAAAATTTGGGAAGAAACTTTGTGTTCCCAATATACCTTATCTAAAAATGGAATTGTTGGATGATACTCATAGTTCCAATTTCTCTATAGACCCTGGTAACACTAAGATATATATAGATTTTAAGGAACATTTTTGGTCGACAACATGAAGAGGGAGATTGCTAATTTTTTGTCAAGATGTATGGTTTGTGAACAAGTTAAAGCTAGAAGGAAACAACCTGAAAGAGTTTTGCAACCTCTTCTCATACCTGAGTGGAAATGGGATAATATCACGATAGACTTTGTCATGGGATTATCAAAGACTTATAGAAAGAACGATGCAATATGGGTCATTGTTGATCGTCTTACCAAGTCATCACATTTTCTTTCTATAAGAGAAGATCTACCACTTGAATGTCTAGCAAAACTATATATTAATGAAGTTGTGAGACTTTATGGAGTAACGCTGTCGATTGTTTTTGATTGTGATCCACGTTTTACATCAAGATTCTGGAAAAGTGTTCAGAAGGCCCTAGATACTGATCTTCGTTTGAGCACTGCCTACCACCCAAAAAATGATGGACAATAAGAACTGAATATTAAACCATTGGAAGACATGTTGAGGTCTTGTTCACTTTATTTTCAAGGTATGTGGGATCTATATTAACCTCTCATGGAATTTTACTACAACAATATCTTCCATTCAAGTATTCAGATGGCACCCTATGAAGCATTATATGGGAGGAGATGTCGTACACCAACTTGCTGGGATGAAGTTTGTGATAGAAATCTCATGGGCCCAGAACTTATTGAAGAAACTACGAAAAAGGTGAAGATTATCCATAACCATATCAAAATATCTCAAAGTAGGCAAAAGAGATATGTAGATAACCGAAGGAAGGATTTAGATTTTCAAGAAGGTGATCACGTTTTCTTAAAGGTATCATCATGGAAGGGTATTGTACAATTCAGTAATAAGGGAAAGTTATGTCCTAGGAACATCAGACATTTTGAAATTATAGACCGAATTGGATCCATAGATTACTGTTTGGCAGTGCCGCCAATTATCTCCAAGGTTCACTATGTGTTCCACGTATCAATGTTAAGAAATTACATGCCAAACCCAACACATGTACTCACTTATGAATATGTAGAACTTAAGCCAGATCTATCTTTTTGTGAAGAGCCTATCAAGATTCTTGATACTAGAGAACAAGTATTGATAAATCGGACGAATCGTCTCATAATGGTTCTATGGAGTAACCATAAGATGGTGGAAGCAATGGGAGCCTGAGGAGCTTATGTTAAATACATACCCAAATCATTTTAGGTAATATTTTGTGAATTTCGAGGAAGAAATTTTTGTAAGGAGGCTAGAATTTAACACCCCAATTTTTTGAAAATAAATATAGAATGCAATTTTATAATCTATCCATTAAACACAACATTTACTCTTCTATATTTTGAATTTCTAAAAAATGGTCTTCTAGAGTTTTGTTCAGTAAGTCATTCGGAGTCTGACAGAAAAAACATGATTTTTGGTGAATAGTAACATACCCATATTTATAGTTATATGAATAGTTATATGTCCATTATGAATAGTAAATAATAATATTATTTTATTTTATTAAGGGAATAAGATAATGAGATCTTAATTAATTTTTCAATTAGCAGTAAAACTAATTGCACTTTAAGATTGTTATTTTTTGAATTAAATATAACCTTATTTAAAAATTAAATTAACAATATTTAGAAAATTATTTTTGAAAAATGGATTTCACTTTTTAATTCTACACGTTGAAAAATGGTTAGGGTGAATTTTGGGAATTTTTCTAAAATAGTTGATTTTTAGTGAATAGTAAAAAAAAAATATAGTTTTTAATTTTGGTGTGTTAATGACATCATTAATGATATAAAAATGAAGTCATAAATATGGTAGAATTTTGTATAGTTAAATAAGATGTGAGGTGTCCCAAGTGGCTTTAACCATGGGAAAATACTATGGGCAAGCCCATGGTTTTTCAAATACCACCCATGAGGTGTCCCATGAAATTATTAAAATAACCCCTCATTTTTCCTATAAATACTAACTCTTCCCGTAATTTAATTCATTCCCAATTCCCCCTCAACGATGTTCTGACCTCCTTACCTCTATATTAGTCCTCCCAAGGTTTCCTCAAGCCCCCAAGGTTCCAACCTTTATGTTCTAAGGGTTATTCTACAAGGTAAGAAAATTCTCAATTTTATTGTTTTTCCTTTAAAGTTCTCTTTTATGTGGTATATAATTCATGTTTCCATACCATGTTCTTATTTTTCTTCTTATTATTGATCTACTCTATATTATTATTCTTTTCTGGATAGGTGAACCTTGTCCCCTATCTTTTTAATATTTTCTAAAACTATGTTGCGTAGCCGTTAGGCTAGTGAATTTTTGTAAGCGATTTCAAAATTATTCTTTTATTTTGAGTTCTTAATTTATTGTTCCTTCATATCTTCTTACCCAATAAGAATGAAATATCCAGAATCTTGTATATTCTGGATGTTCTCATGTTCATGAGAAATATATCATCAATCTTCTTTCTTTTCCCCACTTGTTCAAGGAATTAAAAACATTGTTTGTGATGTGTCGAATTACCAACATCGTGGATGATGTGATTTAAATTTGCATTAACTCTTTCAAGTCTGGTCATGAAACCATTTATATGGATGAAGCAGGTTATAATATATGTTTCATGAATCACCCATGGTTCTGTAATTCTTTGGTACTCATGGTTATAATTTATAAAACAAAATGAGGTTGTTATTATCAAAGAACCACTAAAATGAACATCATTAATGTTTTAACTAATGAATCATCATCGTGGTATATAACCCAAAATTATTATAAGATCATTTATATCTCCATAATTTATTTAATAATATGTATTAAGAATTATTTATGTTTAACCATGTTTCAAATGAACTTCCATTCATAGAAACAAGTAAACGAACCATGAAAACCAAGGAAGAGAATTCTTCCAAAACCTGAAAATTGAACCAATTGAACCCATAGAAAGGGCCATGAATGAACCTAATAAGGTTATACTAAATCAATTAAATTTATAGGAGGTTCTGTAAATATTAATTAATGAAGATAAATTAGATTATTCAGGTCATTAAAACAAACAAATAACACACTCGAGCATAAGGTAAGGGGTTTCTCATATCACTTTCATTTCTGTGAGATTTTCATTGTTCGCCACTTATTTCATATATATGGTATATGTGTACTTCCATTTGATATAAAATAACACAATTCTCTTTATATTCATGTTATTAAATGATTCATTTGATGTTCATTATGTTCTGCTCATATGATTCGACTGATTACATTGTGGTAAGGGACTTTGTCTCAACAACCTTTTCGTTGTGACTAACTTTGTATTGTGCACCTAATAATACTTATATGGTGTACCTAATGCCCATTTGAAATCACTGTAAATTTGAAATAATATTTATATTAAATATCCATAATCTCATGTCATGGATATATTTGTTGTCTAAACTTTATACCATCTTACATACGGTGTTTATTTGGAATGTTATTTTAATTATGGAAATATTGATGAAGCTGTATACTCTACTCTAAACGGATATTGAAAAGGACAATTTATATTTTATTCAATCAATGTATAAAGAATTATTTGGACATGAAGTGGCGGGTGGGGACTGCTATAGCCCCTTGTTGCTTCATTAGGTCTCATGAAACAAAATAGTTTGGCGAAAAACCCTTCAAGTTTGTTTCCAAAAAATCAAATGGGTTTCTACCCACAGAACTAAACCGTTTTTACGGTATTATGGTTTCATGTTCTAGATACATGACGTCCAATTAATTAGAATTATCTTTATTCATTATCAGTTATTATTATTATCCATGAGGTTTTCACTATGAATAAATCTATGGATGCAGTTTAATTCTCATTTTATTAATGGCATTAGTTATTAATTTATTCATTATGTCATATTGATTATGTCAGATTGATTGTGATTCACTTATTATTTTACTCATTCTTCCGCTCTTTGTAACCCTTTATGAGCATTTGAGCTCACCCCTTTCACTGTCTACCTTCAACAGGTGATGAAGAGAAGATCTTTTATTGAGTTCCTGGGGATGCTATTTTTAGTTTTTGTTATGTATTGTATTTTGTAAATATTTCCAATTTAATTTGAGAAAAATATATATATATAGTTTCTTCAAGACTACTAAAATGATCGTTCCTTCGAGATTTTTATTCTTTTTAACCATTCCAATATCACAATAAATGCACCGGCTCCAGCCTAGAGGGATCAGGGTGTTACATATGGGATAATGATATTCCAATGAATTTGTTTTAGACTAGATATGAGAATTACGAGTTAGAAATTATCCCCCTTAGACATTTTTATAAACTAGTTATATTCCTGGATCTTATAAATAGAGTTTTAAATGACTATTTGGATAAGTTTTTTTATGTTTATTGATTATATATTGATATATTCTAACAGTATTGAGGATTATGAATGAAACATAGGATTTTTTTACAAACCATAAAAGAAAATAATCTATTTAGAATATTTAGTAAGTTTAAATTTTAGTTCAAACCGATTTCTTTTCTCAGGAATATTATTTCTAAATGTGGAATAATTATTTTTACTTTTAAAAATATAGTTTTTCAAAAATATAAAATACCTATAAATGTAACTATGATTCTTAGTTCTCATAGATTAACTAGTGACTTCCATGTTTACTGAAAAAGATTATCATTTATTAATCCCATTGACTTAGTAGACACTAAGAGGAGTTAAATTCATATATATGATAGAGTTTGATGATTATTTCCAGGAATGGAAAATAATATCAGGGAATGATCTAGTTTTGGCCATATCTTCCAGAAACAGTGAATTTCTCACATACAACTTTATTTCCATGAAGGGATTTGGTTTTATTCTAATGTAGAATAATTCAATAATTTATGATGTTTCACTTCAAATGAAACCTAAAGATTTAATTATACTAAACATGATTTGGAATTTTTTTATATGGGGTTTCTCTTTAAAAAATAGAGGCATAATTTATATAATGAAATTTTGGAAATTTATATTAATCATAAAAATATTCTATATTTATTCATGTATAAATAATTTGAAATGTGGTAGTGAAGACGGTTATAATAGATAATGGATTATAATTACATTATTAATTACTATACAGGAAAAGAAAACAATGTAGTTGATGCTTTGGGCTTAAAGGTAAATGCATCATTAACCATACTATATACGGAACATTATCCTTTGGTAAATGATTTAATGAATGATGGCCTAGAAATTATGAATTAATGAACTACCACAAAATGTTACATGTTTCAATGTAGTTGATATTGTAAGATAAAATTTAGAAAGGTCAAAAGGAAGACAACGATTTACATGAAGAGAATGAACTGGTAAATAAATGTATTTTACCTAAATTTAACATTGAAAAGTATGTTGTTTTGATATTTGGGAAAAGGATGTGTGTGCCAACTATCCCTCAATTTTAAAAGGAATTATTAAGTGATTTCCACATTTGATTCTTTTCTTTTCACCCTGGAAGTACTAATACGTAAACAGACCTTTGAATGTATTACCTATGGGATATAATAAAGAAATATAGTAAATATTTTAACATGAAATTATAAAATATTAAATTGGTTAAACTAAAAATTATAATTACTAAATGGGAGATTCATCCTTTTTCAGTGATAGAGTTAAAATGGTAAAATATATCCATTTATTTCAGGGTAGGATTACTATATAAATATCAAGGTAATAACACATTTTGAGTTATTATTGATCGACTAATTAAATCTTCTCATTTTCATCCAATTTGAGATTTTGTGTCCTTAAATTAGATTTTTGGATTATACCTGAAAGTGGTAGTCAAGTTATAAGGAGTTACACTTTCCATTATATTCGACCATGACCTGGGTTTACATTTTTTTAATGGCCTTTAGAAATTTTTGGGTTCTAAATTAATTCTAGTATATCTTTTCATCCTTAATATGATGTGTAGTCTAAGAGAATGATCCAAACATTCAAATAAATGTTATGTTCTTATTAAATGGATTACCCATTATTTTTGGATCAATATATTTCATTTTTTGAAAATTCTTATAATAATTGTTTCATTTTAGTATACAGATGGTACCTTTTGAGACATTATATAGAAAGCGGTGCATGACACCAACTTTTTAGGTTGAAGTAAGTGAAATGATGTTTTTGGGAATATGGTTACTGGAGTAAGTCATTAAGAATTTAAAAATGAATCATAAACTTATGGGGGTGATACACTTCTTTCTATATAAATTTCTTTCGAGGTAGGTGATCATATTTTCATTAAAGTATCTCCATGGTAAATTTTTATGTGTTTTATGGAAAAAAATGAAGCTATGACCACGATTAATTAGACCATTGGAAAAACTAAATAAATTTAGATTAGTTGATTATTGAGTGGCCTTTCATTAAATCTAATCTCATGTACATGACAAAATTTGTGATTCATTGTTAGGAAGATATGTGAAAGATGAATCTCAATTTTTGATCCCTAAAGAGGTATAGTTGGAATAAAACAGTTTTTATGGGGAAAAGCTAGAATATTTTATTAACTATATAGAGAAAAATTTATTAAATAAGTTAATTCTTCTAGATAAGGTTTTTTGGAAAAATCAGATGGTCGAAAAGTAACATGGGAATCAGAAAATGTTTTCAAGGAATGATATCCCCACTTTTTTAAGAAATGAATAAAAGTGAGGTGGCATAATTTAAAAAAATAGAGAAGAATATAAAAACAAAAGTAATGTTGATAGTAAATCAATTTCATGTCTTATTTTTTTCATGAATTAGATTTTATAGATTAATATTCATTATTATAATATTAACTAATCATTATGTCAAATGGAAAATATTTATTTCAAACTAAATTTGGTCTTCATGAATTATATGGTATTATTAATAAGACAGATTTTTGAATTTTTAAATTTTAATTTTAAAAAATGATATTCAATATTGAATTCTTGATTTCAAATTTATCTATGTATGAATTTCTTAAAAAAATTCGAAATTTTGTATTTCAATGAATAGTGAAAATATTAATTTTTATTGAAAACTATATTTCTATTTCAAGTATTCATAATGTCAAAATATAATTTGTATTATTTTTAAATATTTATTAGTTCCTTATAATTAAATATAATATAACTATGATATTTTTAATTATTTTTATACCTTAATTTATTATAAAACATTTTTATACTAAAAATACTTTCTTCTAAGAAATATTTTTTTATTGTATATTTCACGTTTAATATTAAAATATTTCATAACCATTCTAGTAATTAAATCATTAAGAATGTATCTAATATTTGAAATTATATGGTCCTAGTTTTTTTTTTAAATTTCACTTTTTTGTTCATTATTAATAGTAATCAAAAAAAAATATTTTTCACCATGGTAAGGGTAAACAATGTAATTAACGTTAAAACTAATGTTATATGGATTTAGTTTCCTTGAATAAAATAATACATTTTCATTGGATGATTTTATTTCATCCAAAATCATTGAAACTTTTAAAACATAACATTTTTATCCATAATGGCTTTAATATAATTTTAAACAAATAATAAAAAAAATGTCACTCTCTTTATTTTAAAATATCTGAATATTTTTCATAGTTATTTACATTTTTTAATTAAACTATAAATTTTATTTGAAAGATAAATTAATTTTTTTATTATGGTATTTTAAAAAATTTCTTTAATAAAATAATAACATAAAATGTTTACATAATTCTGAAACAGTGTGTGTACAAGCATTAGAAAAATGTGGTAAATAATTTTAAAAACTATAAAAGTAATTTTGTTTGGGTAAGTTTTAGTTTCCCAAGAATTATGTAGATCAATATATCATTATTAAGGATGTGGTAATGGTTTATATTCTAATTACATTACGTTATTTTATTATGGTCACAATTAATGAGTAGTTCCAAAAATAACAATAATGATATTTTAAAATAAACTCAATTTTAATTAAATGTTTTACAATTTATAAAATTATTACCTTTTTTAAGTGAATGGGATATGTTTTCAAATATTAATCATGATTAATTTGTGAGACACTTTTCCATTTTTCTACTTTCTTGACTCATATAGTGTGAAACACATCTATATAACGATAATCATCAAAAGGGTTAACAATGGGTTCAAAAAAAGAGACAAGGGTGAAAACATCACAAAAAATTTTCCAAATTTGATGAATGATATGATTTTGAGACATCCAAAAATTATCTTAGAATTATATAAATTTGGATCATTTTTTCTTGGATAGTTAATTTATATTAATTTAATACTTTAGGTAATTCCAAGAGTGCCCCTCCACACACTTATAAAAGGGGTCCTACTCTCCTCTATTCCTCACAAGTTTTTTAATAATATAGTTTCTCCAAAACTATAAAAAGTATATCCAAAAAATCATTCACCACTTCCTAGTGGTGATATTCTTAAAGAAAAACCAAAAGTAGGTGGATTATGATGTAATCAAGAGAGGTTATCTTGCGATATGGTATATGTCCATACTGACAAATTTCATGTTTATTTATTCTTCAACCTACATAAAGTATTCTTTATAACATAATGAAATAATAACATCAAAATAATAAACATACTAATATGTTATTATGATTATTTTACAACTCTTTCTCACCTCTTTTTTCAATCTCATTGTGAATGAAAACATCATTTGTGTGTGTGTGTGGATTACCTCCTCCATGAAGTGACATGTTTCATTTTCCATTTTTGTATCTCAAAGATGGTTTCTATGCTGGATTTAAATAATATTTTTGAAACTTGTGAAATAATTATAGTTTTAGGAATATAATATATCATCTAATTTTTTAATATTCTTCCTTTGAATAATGATAATGTTGTTTGTGTATAAGTGGTGACTAACACCCCCGTAAAGATATTTTACTCATTTTTTTATCATCAAATCACATTGATGACATATATAAGATTATTTAATGGGATAATATTATATTTATTATATAATTAAAATTATTTAATGATAAAATAATTATTACCTTTTTTCTATTATTATCTTTGAAAAATGGATGTGTTACGCATGTATACACATGACCTATTGTCTCCATTATTACAACTTAGTTAAATTTTTAAAACCATATTTCATGGTTATTTTGTTAATTATAATTGATTTATTAAAATAATAATTATTTCATGTATAATATTCTAAATATTATATAAAAATGGAATCATTTTCCATAGTAAACTTTCAAAATTCATTTTGGACATATGAGCTAAATATATTCAAAACATTTCACGTGAAGTTAATTCCTTAAGTAATTATATATGATATTGTAATAAATAAAATAAAAGGCATAAAAACATAAAATGGATTCTTAACCAAGTATAAAATTATCATAAGATTATTATTTATGAATATAATGATTGTACGTGATGAGTCAAACTAGAGGTAAGGGACACTTTAACAAAAAACATCATTATATGTGTTTTAATATTTTATTTTATACTTATTTTTCTTCCTAGTAAATATTATTAAAATTATTTTATCGATGTATTTATTAGGAAATAAAATAATTATAAATTACATTTATGTATCTTTTAAATTACATTGAATAGTTTTCAAAAAGGATATTTTTACAGATAATGATATGATTTATTTACAAAAAGGTAAAAGTGATGTTCTATTTAAATGTATACAGTGTCAATGATTTTTTTCACTGCTATAATAATTATTTTATGTGATTATTCCATTGAAAACATCAATTTTTCTTCAACCGAAATACCATCTAACCTTTGTTCTGAGTATTTTAGTTTTGAAAAAGTATTTATAAAAAGAAAGGGTATTTTGGTGCGAGAAAATATTTTTTATATAAGTTCAAAAGATTATTTCAAGATATTTATGATAAAAATGTGAAATATTAGAATGTTGTATTCATGATATGGTACTTGAGTATTAAATTTGAATGGATAGTGATCCTGATACATCTTATATAATGTGGGATCTTGATATAGCTTATAAATGGGTGTGATCGATACAGTATATAGGGTTTAACTTGATATAACATATATTATTGGTGATCCTAGTATATATATATAATGCATTGGGTCATGTTAAATATCTTCAAATTATATAAGGAGGTAGTTAACTATGGTGGTTTCTCTTGTGGAATTAATCAGGCCCCAGTTATTTCTGACATCAGTTATGGAGAAAACGCTATTATTTTTTTAAAAGGGATTCAATTTTCTTGGAAAGGGTTTTAAATGGTTTAATAGAGAACTAATTGTGTTTTTTATTGTGGGTATTATTACATTCATACAATAAAATTATATTTTTCAATAGGTAAGGATATTATGGGTTTTCATATTTTCACAGGACTAACATATTTTTTTCTATTACCATCTCTTTTTTTAAATGTTTTAAATAGGGTTAAAGGATGATTAGGAATAAATAATTAATCCTGATAAAAGTCATGAATAGTTTTTATGAAAATACAAATGTATTTCATTTGAAAAGTATTATATTATCTGAAAAAATGGATACAGGGAGGATGCTTCCACTTTAAAATGTATGTGTTTGTCATGTAATAGTAACAACCTAATTCTATAAAAATATAAACCTAAAATATCTTTGGAAATTAAAAAATTATAATTCTATTATAAAGCCAGTATATTATATAATGTTTAGGGCTAGGTCATTATAGTACTTAACAATATGATCATTGGGATCTAAATGTTAACAAAACACTATAATGTGACCAATATATAATAGATTGATTGGTAATAAAACCCAATATAATAGTGAAATACCTGTTTAAAAATATTTTCAAAGTTATTATATAAAATTATTAAATTTTAATCAGTACATATACCATTATAAAAAATATTATAATTCTTTATAGTTAATAAATAATGTGTCTTCCTCTTAAAAAAAATTATATAAAATATTTAATTTTTATATAAAATAATTATTTATCATTATTTTGAATTTATTTTGGTAGAATAAAAAATATATTTGAAACAAGTATATCAAAATTATTTTAGGGTGAGATTTTAATAATTTTTTTGAATACTTTATTTCATAGTGAATTTTAGTAAATACAATTTCTTCTTTTGGAAATATTCTAAGACATGATAAATATTTAATAATGATTCAATAATTAATATAAGATAATACCATAAAAATTAATTTATTAATATAATTTCTTTTAAAATATTAAAATTATTTTTAGACCAATGAATAAAATTTGAAATTATAAATTGAAAAATAATATTTTATAAAGAAATATTTTTTGGAAATACTACTCTACCATGGCCTAAGTAATATTAAAAATTATATTTTAGTTTATTCATCTATAAAGTTAAAAATACATGCATTAAATATCAATGAATCACCTCTTTATGATTTCAAAGCGATATTTAATGCAAGAATTCCCTCCATCATCTTTTAAATTTAAGAACATTATCTTTTTGAAAAAAATTTATTTACAAGTGTCTTTATTCTCTTGTGTTCATAACAATCCCTTATTATCGAAATAATTATTTATTAATGTTATACTACCATTTTCTATTTTTAATCCCTTCCATGAAATTGTATATACACTTATTATTCTATAGAAATTATCCATGGTAATTCATACTATACCCTTGTGTTGTGAATACCAAACCCTATTTTCATTCAAGGATATTTTCCAAGATATATCTATCAACCATTGATTGGGTAACTCCATGTATGAAACCCACATTCCATACCAAGAAATTGAAATAATAAAACATGTTCTTATGTTAAATTATTGATATGGAATACATAATGTTTAACAACATGAATGGTTTTCCAGATAACACTCTAAGGCATTGGGTAATGTTTACATCTCATGTGATACCATGTATGCTATGTTTTTGGTTATCCAATGCAGACGATGCTATAATATCATAGTGGTTAGACTTGGCTTAATATTATAATGTGACACTTTTTGTGGTTTCCACATTCTTATGATACCATGGTTTTATGTTGTTATTCTCTTATTCTATACCTCAATGTTATTATGTTTGATTATCACCTATTTATATCACCATGATATTTCTCTTGAATAACATGTAATATTTATCTTAATACTATTCATTTATTATACACTTATTGGTATTTATAACTCACCCCTTTCTTTTGTATGTTATGAGGTTGTCCTCTACAATACTAGGAGTTAAAAGGAAAATATGAGAACAATATGAAGTTTCAAATAATTATTTTTTGTTTTATTTTTATTTATTTTTTATATTAAATTTCAAAAATATTATAGGCCTCTCAATATTTTTGGATTTTATTTTATAGATATTATATAAAAGGAATAAAATAAATTGCATTGGAGATATGGGATGTTAAATTAGTACATTTATATTTTTTTCCACTCAAACAATTGATTTATTATATTAGATTAAATAATTTCAAAATATTCATGATGTATATTTTCATTTTTTAATACATCAAACAAAATCCGTAAATGAATAAAAATAAAAATGGAAGAGATGAATGGATTTTAATCATAAGTAGATAAAATAATTCAATAAGATTTATTGATGAAATAATATCAATAATTGAAACCTACAATGAATTTTTCCAAAAATCATGATTGTATATATTAGATGATATTATGATATTTTCTTACAAAGATATAGAAGAAATAAAATAATAATAAAAATTAGAGTCTTACTTTTAGAGATAGTAACTTTCCCTCTCCCTACGTAACCTTGACTTTCTCCCATGATGTAGCCCTGACTCATGCCTCTAAAAAATTTTATCTACCCATTTCTGTAATCAAATCTCCTATATCTTAAAAGAAAAAGTTTTTATTTTTGGATTTATTCTATAAAATGAATTTTTTTTCTTATTTATAATAATTCCTTCCCTCAACATAAAGTCATCATCTCAGATTTGTTCTTACGGGAAGGTTTCTATTTCCACCTATGGTCCCATAAATCCCAAAACTCCTCATAATATCAATTTGGTCACCACAATAAACTAAATATTCCCCAATAGTTCTAATCTAGAACTAGATTTAATTAATTCATGACACAAAATCATAAACTTTGTTTTTGGAATTTTAATTCTTCCTCAAAATCTTTTTTATCTTTATTGTGTTTTCTTTAATATATATCAAACATGAAAACCAATTCAGTTACCATTATCGATAGAGCATATCTCTATGAATTCATATCAACTAATTGAATATATCATTGTCATTTCTTAATCAATGATCTGGTTTGAGGTACTTGAAAATGTTCTCAGTTGTGAAGTATGCTCATCATCATACTCTATTGGGACTCTCCAACACATTATATATCTTCATAGGCCCTTCGCAACTTTATAAAGCAACCGAAAACCAAACATCAAAACTCTAGCATAGTAATAACTTTGTCCGAGCTACATTTACATGGTTCTACCTTTATTTTTCTTGAAATCCTTCAATTATTTTTAAAGAAGATTGAGTGTATTAATTTTAATCCTAAAATTCACGAAAAGTGGAAACTTGAATTTACTTCATCATCATAAATAAAAACCGATATCAAAACCAAAAAAAGAGAACAGATTTCTTCAACAAAAAGTCAATCATAGATCCTATTTGGATTCTTCTTATCCTTTTAAGGAAACTAAATCAATCTTCTACAGTAAATGTTTTTAGTGATCTTATTTTTTAATATTTAAAACAACATTAAAACTTATGTTATTCATCATATTTAATTAAGGATCATCTAGCTTCCCTCAACATCACAATTGATCAAGTCTATAGCAGTTCATCAAAACTTTATAAATGGATTACGTGATATCATGGTTCCGTCTAGATTCTACATTGATCTAGATCCCTAATTATTTATTAAAAAATTTATCTTAAACTATGTTTTTAGAATGCATTAGTGAGTTGGTTGAACACATTCAGCTTAGTTCACCAGTCTCAACATATCTTTCATTAATTACAAATCTATTCATCATCTCCCATTGTGTATATATTCTTGAATTAATCAAATTTTGAATCATTATCCAAACATTAGTAAATATCTAGCATTAATTCGAGATTCCATTATCCATGATTGAGGTGTTCAATCTCGATTGGCCTTATTCCTTAGATAATCTACCATATTCAGGATCCCAACTATTATTTATAATTCCTTCAACGAAGACTTTTATTCATTGATAGAATATTCTTATTTAATAGTTTACTCTTACATTGTTTTATATTTGAATCATGCATTGTGGGCTCCTCACTCCGTCATTTCTACAGGAGAATTTAAATGTAGTTTTTGTAGTGTACTCCCAATGAATCAAATGTTTCCCTCTAATTCATGCGTGCACTACTGTAGATTCTGAATCTTGCATAATTGTATGACCCAATAATATTATACATCACAAATGAATAACACATGTGAAAATTTTCAATCAAATATGTTAGAAAACATCAATATAAGTGAAAAATGAAATTCAATATTTTAAATTCAAAATCAAAAAAATATTCCAATTTATTTTATTAAAGATGAAAATTATAGAAATTAGAAAAATTTACTTGAAAAATGAAAAAAATATCAAATACACAATAAAATATAATTTCATTTATGGAATTATAAAAAAATAAATTTCTTTTCAAAACAATGAGAATTTAAAATTTGGAATATTTATGTTATTAAGAACCAGAAGAACTTATTTTCATTCAAATATGGAATTAATTACCATATACAATAAAAAATAATACGGAATCAATTATTTATCAATTAAATAACATTTTGGATAAAAGTTTGTCTTAATTAAAAAAAATTTATCCAAACAAGTATTGAAATAGTCCCACATAAAATTCCTACTAACTTAATGCAATGATTATTATCAAGAAATCAATTAAAAATATTTAGTGTATGAAAATTATTCAAAAAAGGATTTAATTGAAATGAAAATAAATAATTTTTTTAACAATATGTATTTCCCCATTAACTCTCTATAATATAAAATGATTATTACTCTCTTAAAAAATTATATTGAAAATATGATTTATAATTATAAAAATATGATTGGATTTGAAAATAATAAAAGGATATAAGATAACTTAATTTTTTTATCGTATTTTTCTTTTAAATGTATCCTTCTCTCATTGATGAAAAGAACATAATTTTTAACAAAAAATTACAAGAAACTTCTGATGGATGGGTGAGTTTAATAATTAATAAAATAAATAAATAAATAAATAAATAATTTTAGCATGAAAATAAAAAACTCAATTAAGATTATGAATTAATTTCATATTTATTTGAACACAAACAATATTCATTTAAATCTAATTTAGAAATTTATAATCAATTAAAAATTTTAATGTTATTGAAAATAAATTCACTAAAAACATTGGTTTTTGATTGATAAATTAGAATATGTCACCCAATTAAATTTATAGAGAAATGAAAAGTATTAGCCACTATAAGGTAACAAAAGAAGTTCCAATTTTTTAAGAAAACACTCACCCACTGAGTTTGAAAAATTATTCTCAAACATAGTCAATTTAAAAAATATATTAAGGTTATTTTGATGTGTAATTCATGAAATACTATTTAGTAAAATAGATAGACCCCTCCCCCACAATAAAAACCTAAAATATCCCCAAATATTGAACAAAAATTTAGGATAACAAAAAAAATAGTTTATGTTAAAAGATATATTTAGTTCATCAAAGGAAAGTATTTTTTAATGTTTCACAATTAAAGTTAAAAAGTCATATTTACCAGTCAACATAATTATCAAAAAATACAGATATTTTAAAGAGTTCTCCTAGATATTTATATCATAAAAATCCATAGTAGTATAATATTTTTAGAAAAGTGCATGAAAAATTTAGTTTTCCAAAATGATAATAAAAAGGAATATGAAGTATTATGTTTCTTTAAAATGTTTATATGAAAATAAAACAAAAAAATAATGATAGATAATAGAATTTAATTGATGATTCTATGATGTATCAATAGTGTTAAAACACTTTCCAACCCTTTAATTATTAGCTAAAAGAAATTGGTAGTTTTTAAAAATTGTAAGAGAAAACAGTATAGAAATTTGAATAGAAACAGACCTAATAGTGTAGCCTGATTCTTTTCAACTAAACTAAAAAATTTCCCCTTTTTTCCTTGATAAGGCCATTTGGTTTAACAATTATAGATCAAGAAAATTAAATATATGAACATATGAATTTAATAATTTAAAATAAAATTATATGAAACAAGAGTTTGAGATTAAGGTGTGATGGTTCAATGTTTCTCCAATGTTTATCCATTTTTGGATTTTAAAAATAGTTGAGTTTTTTCTAGAATAGTTCTAAAAGTGTTCTATTAAGGTGATAACACAACAATTAAACTTCTTGAATGAACACCAATGAGTAATAAGATAATATTGTCCATTATTTTTAGAAACTGAATGAATTTTAGAATATTTACAATGAGTTTAAAAGGAAGTTTTTCTATTTATGCACTCACTATTTAGTTTAGTAGCGTAATATACATAGTATCACTATAAAAATTATTTCAAAAAATATTAGAAAAAACAAATATTAATTTTAAGGGTGTTAATACAATATTATAAAGCGTATTAATTTTTTTAATTCCATTTGATCTATCTTCTTTATAACATTTTATGGTATATTTTGGTTTCTCCCATTAATGTACCTAAAATTGTGGGAAAATATTCATTAGTTTAAAATAATGAAGTTGTATAAAATAATATGAAGTTAAAAATTTAGATAATGTGGGAATTGAAATTCCAAGCACTTCTTAATGTTGAAGTTCATCAAAATCAAAAGGAGAGTGATTCAATAGATAGTATTCATGCCAATGAGGCTAAATTTTACTTCAAAGAATAATGTTTTTAGTTTGAAATATTTATAATATAAAATATAATATAAATAAAAACAATTTTATTGAATAGTAATTGTTTTATTGAAAATAATGAAATTGTGGGTTGCCTCCCATGGAAATTATGTTTTAATGTCTTAATACAAAATTTCCCATGACTTTATCCACAATAATTTAAAGGGTTTTTTTTCTTTTCAATAAAACAAAAAATGTGGATAGTGTTGGGTCTATATCCATATTTTAATTTAACCACTAGATTACACTTCACTATAACATAACATATAGAAGAAACATTTTCAAAATGAACTCCAAAAATAACACATGAAACATGGAGTGAAATCCCACCCAAGATACCAAACCATAATGATAACCCAACAAAATAACCTTAACAAGAACAATCAATAACATTGATTAAAATAAAGATTCAAAGGAAAATAAGAACATGAATTATTAAATTTTTCAATATTACTCCATAATCCATCGAGGAATGTTGATTCACTTTTATTCCAAGAAATAAGAATATTTTTTTAATTATCTAATTTCAATAGTGTGTAGATAAAAAGTGATCAATACTAATTTAATATCTATGTTTATTCAGTGCATCCAATTCTCACAACCAATTTAATTTCATTAGTTAAAGTCCAAATATTATGATATACATGGAGGATCCCATTTTCTAGTCAAATAACTCCACTAACTTGATGTTCCCAATATGTTGATAGTTCACAATCTAGTTACCTCACAATATTTCCCTCCTACTTTATCTTCTAGTGAATGAACTTCTGATAGACGAACTCTTACTCCATCAGAATCTATATTCAAGTGAACTAATATCTATCCATTGTTGTCTCATATCAGTGAAGTTTTAATAAATAATGTCTCTAATGATTCTCATTCCCAGTGTGTTATGTAACCATATTTCAAACAAAATCGGGCTCACAATTCTATAATCTTTCTATTGAGAATAATTTTTGTTCAGATAATATTTTATCCACAAAAAATCATACATAATACCTCTTTTGAATTTTCTTGACGTATCTTAATGGTTACACATCATTTCTTCCTTTTTTTATCCCAAAATTACAAAGGTTTAGCACCTTATCAGCACATCCCATGTAATGACCTTTGTAAAAATTTCTACTAGATTCCACACTCCTTCATTATTCCATAGGTCTAATAAAAACAACTCACCAACATCTGAATTAAATAAAACATCAATTGAATTTTCTTCATCCTAGTGTAAAATAATGTATTCTTTTTGATATGTTAATTACACTTGGTGAATTTTTAAAGAGTATGAAATCACTATACCTCCTTCCAAGTTCCTCTAGAAACCCCTTAATCTAAATCAACTCCTTCATTACTACCACAAAAGTGATGTACTCTACTTACATTATAGAAAGTGATGACACAAATTGATGATTAGCTATCTAATTGATCATCATTCAACCAAAATTTAAGACATATATGTAATTGATCTTCTATGAACATAAATATACACCAAAATCAATTTATATAAAAATTTAAAATGGAATATACAAACAAAATCAATGTTTAAAGTCTTTATAAGCCTTAAAATACATATAATACACCTAATGACTTTCTAATTCTCCCTTTTAGGGTTTAATATAATTATTATAACAACTTCTACCACTTTTTGAAATGCATGGATGATTACAACAATAGAATACATATAAATTTTATCATGTAATTCATATAAAACCATTACTATGTTCTTGACATCAAATTCCATTTTATGTGACTTCTCCATACATAGATTGAAATTTTGTTTAGTCAGTGTGTTTATTGGCTTTATTTCTAAAAAACCTACATGTTAACCACTGTCTGAATGTAGTAAGATTAAGTTAGGTACAATGTACCAAAACATTTATATCATTTAATACTAATTCAATTTTTTTTACTAGACAATGATCCTTTATCTCGATGAATCTAGATGACTCATATTATTTTTTTATCATTGATCTTTTTTTACCAAACCCACTATCATCATGCCTTATACATAAATTAAAATAATGATAAAACTCCCATTATAAAACACCTTATGATGACAAAAATCATCAACATTACTCTATATGAACTTTTATGACATCATGAAATAAATTAACTTTGTATTTCGATTTATTAAAACATGTTCCAAACCGTATGGGCAACATTTTAGTCATTATAAAAGTTATTGTTCTTGTTATTCGATGAAACTGGATGAATACTCCACATAGATGTCTTCATCTGACTCCTTATGAAGAAATAAAATATTCAAAACCATGTGATTTTAAAAAATATTTTATAATTTATATATATTTAACACTATTTAGATAGTCATCTAGTTTAACACCAGTGAAAATGTTTCAATAAAATCCATTTATTCATTCTATTTAAATACCTTCAAAACTATAATATCCTTATACCTCTTCATAATATCTTCATATTACTATGGTCTATATATAAATTTATTTTCAATAATATACTTTCTAAAATGTGTCACTATCATGTCTCATGCAATAGATATATAGATGGACTCAATTTCATCCCTAACGGATAACTCCCCCGATTTCAAATCCATTAAAATACATTTCTACAATAGGCATACAGACTCTCTATCATCATTTAGAAGTAGATAATTCAAATTACTCCCTTACCTTTACACATAGAATAACTCCTTGGTAGATCTATGTGCACGTCCCTATGACTAAGATCACTCTTGTAATACAACATTCAGAGTATAAAATTTAAGTTCTCAAGCTTCAAAACCCCATATAATTCAATAATAAATTAGGACTATCCACTTCCTTTGGTTCTTGACCCCCTTATAGTATATTAAAAAAATTATCTATTGGTTCATATGATAACATACTTAAAGAATAAACCATATTTTTATAAACTTATGATGTCCTGTCAATGTGAACCTTATTTCTAGATGATACTTTTCATTTAACAAAATTTCCCCACAGGTTCCTTCCATCCAAAAGATTTATTTATTTAATATTACACTTTAACATATGATGACTTTTCAAGTGTCATTATCCAAGATAAAAAATCTAAAATCTTCATCATCATAGCTAATAAAGTAACATGATGATAACAGGACTCCATATTTTATTCTTTGCTGAGATCAATGTGTTGATATGACAACTCACTAAAAAATTTGAGGAGGCTTAAATCAACCTTCCTTCTATATCAATTGATCTCTAGAAGATACTTTCTAATTTTTAATGGTAGAATTATATTAATTAAGAATAAAAAAATCACAACATCCACTAAAAACACATTAGGTAACCCTGTGTGAATTCACATAATTGTTTCCTTCTCCAAAAATTCTAACATTATCTTCTCTAAAAATTCATTTTGTTATGGTGTCCTTAGAAAGGTATTATAAAAAAATTACATTACAATAGTAGAATACCAAACACACTATAATTTTATACTCACCACCATAGTCTAATCATAATAACTTCAACATATATCTTTCATTATTTTCTACCATGGCCCTCCACTGGATGAATTTCTTGAATACATAAAATTGGTGGTTTTAGACACATAGTGTAAATTTTAGGTACAATTTCCTTTAGTTTGTTTATTATTTAAATTTAATTTCTTTTTTAGGTAATTTTATTTTGAAAAATTGAAATTTTTGGGGAAATGCGTCAATTCGTGGTTAGAAAATGGTTATGCGTAACTATGTGGGAACCAAGAAACATGGTATATAAGTTTAATATATGAATTTTATATAGATACCACATGGTTTACCAAACCTCATTATAAAACTATACCAGTACCTTGATAAAGTATTGGTAATACATACAGTTGTAATATAGTTAGTCTATCCTTTGATCAAAACTATATCACATGTGAAAACAATTAAATTTGTATGATTTTAAATTTTCACTTATTTTTAACACCTCTCACCATAATTTCTACCATTAATAAACCCATGAATCTTATTATATCACGAAAATCTTTCATCCTTCCTCATAGGGAAAAATTTATTTTGAGATTTTTGTTTGATTCTTCACAAAAACATCAAGTATGTCTATTTCATTCTAATTTACATCTTCCTCCTTTCCACTTGTCTTTTTATCTTCTCTATGGTATTAGTGACATAGTGTTAGGGTTACCTAATTATTATAGATTAGGTCTTGATATTTCAGATTTTTGATACATCATTATGATCCCCTACCATCATCTTTGGTGGGTCTCAACAAGTGTGAACGGTTATTAATATTTTTGGTCAGTGGATTTATGTGTCACTCTTGTTTAATTAAGAAATTATTATTAACATGTTTTTTAATTGATGTTTGATTTATTATAATATATGATATGGTTGTTTTAAAACCCAATTATATTTGATATGAATGATTTTAATGTTTTCCCCATCAATTTGATAAGAAAATTAACTTTTAAAGGATCATTTGAAAATGATAATTGAAATTTTTTGTGTTAGGTTGATGGAAGGACCTCTTAAATATAATATAAAATGTTCTAAATTGGAAAATCAAAGGGGAAACCAAGTATGAATGAGGGTTAGACTATTGTTAATTATCCCTTTGTATCACACCACAATAAACAAATATAATATAATTGGATGAATGTCATTGTACCATAGATGGGAATTACCACACATCTAGTTCAAGGTATGTATTCCTTAGGTGTTGATTGGATATGTTGTCATGGATAGGTGTCACCATGATTCATTGAGAAGTCATGATCTCAATAGTGGTTTGTGTGTATAATTGGATAAACCACTAGTTCACAAGTTGATACGATGATCTAGGGTAACCGAAAACTAGATATGACTTATGGTTCTCCCATGTTTAATGTTTATAAATTGATAAAATTAATGTAATTTACTTTTATTTAAATATTTTAATATAATTTTACTTATATTATTTCTTTTAAAAGTTAATGACATAAATTGTATTGTTTATTTAAAACGATAATGGTTTTGTTTATCTAAAATGAGTTATATATGAAATAGTTACAAGGATCGTATTGGGTTATTTTTCCTCACAACCGTTATAGACATTATTTTTTAAAATTTAGGTAATGTAATGGAACCACATGAAGGTAGAGAGTGCTCTTATTAGTGAACCCTAGGTTGGTGATAGTGACATGGTGGGGAATTGACCCTCCTATCAAATGGGTATGGGTTTCATTTTTTTATTTTCTTTTGTTTTTCACAGTTATGTTTTGTTTCATTTTTTCCATCCATCAAATCCATTTTTTACTCTTGTATAAATGAATTTCCTTTTGTGTATTTTTTTTAATGACGTTTATATTGATTTTTTATTAGTTATGCCTCTTTGGAATGTTATATATTTCTAGTTTGTTTATTTATTATTAATTTTGTTATATTTATTTATGGTTATGACATTACAATATATGGAATGGTCATGTCAGGTTTATGGTTCCAACCCACCAAATGATTCTTTTGGGTGAAACTATTCCCAATGAAATTTTTTCATGCTCAAGAATTGGATTCCAGCTTATACTGATTGTGAATTTCCTAGAGGAATTATTACATTCTTACTAGGGTTCCTAGTTTTGTTGTGTGTGGGGTTGGTTCATGAAATAATGGTATCAAATCATAGTATTTAGTTTATCTTATTTGAGAATTTATGTATCTAGGAGATATTATTGTTGAGACTCATGTACTAAATGTGTAGGAGTGTCAATCCAATACTATTAATTTCCTCTATTGATATTATTAGGGATATTGGGAATGTTTTATTGATTTTAGTTTTTGTTTGACATTTCTTGTGGGAAGGGTGCAATGGTTGTGAACCTTTCACACTTTCATTATTTCATAGAAGATTGTGGGTTTTTATAATTCCTTAATTTGTGATTTATTTTGAAAATTGATAAATATTCATATTATATATTTATCATTTATTATTATTTTTGGATGTTTTCTTTATTTTATTTAATTTATACAGTGTCATTCCACCTATAAAATGAAATGTAAACCATCTAGAGTATTATACATATAGAATTCAATGAGAAAACCCACAATTTCATCAACATCATACTGAGTCTATGGTTAAAAAAACTAGTTAATATACCAATTAGAATATTCTACCTCTTCTCATGATAAAGAATTAGTTTATAGTATTGATAATGAAATATCATTGGAATTGCTTCATTATAACCCACCATATTTCTATCTAAGTAATGGTCCACAAGAAGTTGAGGATTAGCTAGAAAAGTATGAGGGGAATTTAACATTCCTTGAGTCATTGAATTGCATAATCATTTTATGACAGCCAATATCTTTAAAACATAGTATATCATGATTTATTATATTAAAAAAGCATAATATAATCATAAAAAGTCATTAATCCTAGTGTGTTTTGAAAATTTGGTATATATAATATCAACATGACACATGGATAAAACAACATTATTGATAACTTCCTTAACATGATCATAATTTCCATTGTTCTTTTAAAACTACATGGGATTATAAGGGGCCATACAAAAGAAATTTGAGTGATAGAAATCATAGTAAGGGAATAATAAAAACCTGACATGAATAAATTTTTACATGTTAGTCAGTAAAAATTTCAATGGGATGTAAAAGTGGTGATAATCCTAAACATTAACATAGAATAATGATATAAAATGACAACATAAAGTAAAAATGGGAATGTAGAAACAACATAAATCATGGAATCATAAATATATGTTTAGAATAACCTTCATTAAAACATAACATACAGTTTTTAGGATAAAATGTCATGCACCATACATAGAATCACATGAAATTAAAATTTATCCCAATTAATTGGAGCGATATATAATTCTAACCCCACCCATCACTTTCATATAAAATATAAACAAAAGTGTTCTACATAAATCATTAGACATAGGATAATATTTAATCAAATTTAATCCCATGATTTAAGAGTTTTGTTTAAAAAACTGGAATCCCCCAATAAATAAATGATAAACATATCTAGATTAATTCCATTTAGTGGAAATGGGGATTAGTACTATCAAAACAATATTTTGTCACTCAAAATCATAGTATATTTCAGTAAACATAACAGGGGTAATCAATGATTCATTGGAGGGATTAATGAGAATGAAAGGGGTATACAATCACTTAAAGATAATTTTTTTAGTAATAGGTATATGTGAGATCATATTTCTACATGAAAAAGGGGAATAAAATAGAAAAATACAAAGAAGGCGCTTTAACAAAGTCGAGAAGGAGAGGATTTCTTACCTTGAGTGGGTGATTCCAAAAGTTTTGGAGGAGATTATTTAGAGATTTTTGGAACCTAGGTATGGTTTGAGAGAGTAATGGGAAGATTAATTTCTTGCTCCAGTTTTTTTACTGAAGATAATCAGAGTTTTAGTGGGTTTATGTAGAACATGAGAGGAAAGTTATTTCTTATTATCCAAACATTTCTTTAGGACTGTACACAATAACGTATTCAAAAAAAATTCAGAATGGTTTTTCCCATGGGGTTTTCCAAAGTCAAGTGGTTTTAATTAAAATATTACCCTTGGGGATAAGGAAGTGATTCATCTTTATAAATAATTTATTTTAAACATTAATACATAATATAGGTTTTATAGGATTCAGAAAGAGTTTATAAATTTAATCAAATAACCTGAAAAAATTATCCTAATGTTGAAATATATATTTGGTCATGGATAACATTTATGGAATATATTACTGCAATTTTTGTTGTTTATAATGTCATAATACACACCATATATTTATACCATATTTAATTTTGGCCTTAAAATTCAAATGTCTCCAAATATTATGAAAAAAATCATAATTGGATAATTTTGATATGATGATTTCAAAAATAATATTAATTTTATCCAAAATCTCTATGTATGATAACTTACAATTTTAAATAAAAATATAAATTTATTGAAAAATAATGGGTTTTTTATAATAATATTTTTTGAATGTTATAAAAATAATTTTTCTAACATCAAAAAATTATATTATCTTTTATATATAATGAAAATTAATTAATAATAATATATTATAATAATATTACTTATTAATGAAATATTATTCCTAAAAATAGGTAGGATTGATGGAAACTATAAATTTCACAAAAATACAATTTGTGTTTCTTCGTAATTTTTTTATCAAACTCATTTTCTGATAATTTAAAAACTATGAATAAAAAGGGATAATTATATTCATTATTTTATTAAAATAAACTAAAAATTTCATACCGTTAAAATATAGATTCCAAGAACATTATTACCCCTACGAATTTCCTAAGGGTAAGGTGTGTGATAGTGATATTTTCATGGGGTACTTCGGTATACATGGTTTGGGATGTGATTTCGATGACCTTAAACTTCTCTCGTAAATAGTTTCATTCATTCTTTAGTCAGTGAATATTAACATGGCCTTGATCAGGGTAAAGTCCCAATGATTCTAACTCCCTCAGGATCTTGGATAAATTGGCTTCAGGTGGTATGATCCTATTTGTTAAGGCCATCACTTATTTCATTTGTATCAATTGGTATTTATCATAAAAATTATATATACTGACCATATTATCACTTTTCAATAGTTAAATTATCAATTGTTAAGATTCTTAATTTTATTTTATATCTGAAAATATAAAACATTACAAAATGATTAAATTAGTGAATGTGTTTTCTAAAACTACATTACTAAAAAACACATTTAATCATTAAAAATATAATTAATTTTATAAACGTTTGGGTCACTACATTAATACCACCTTCAAAAATTTCACACTTGAAATTTTCAATTCAAACCGTAAAATTAATGATGGAATATACATATGTTTTATCCATTTTATGGGTCATATACCCCATCCATAAAATTGTTGTTGGGCCACAACACTATGACTAGGTGATTTGTCTTGTTTCGTAGATAATTTTCAGTGTGATCTAAGATCTTAACTTGTTGATCCTCATATGAATGATCATTACCAAAAGGTATGACCTCTTGATTTAGTACATTTGAGGAGTTTTGTATTTACTTATTTTGGATTGATACATTGAACACATCATGTAGTTGAGATGGGCTTATTGGGAGTGTTAGTCCATAGGCCACTTCTCTAATGTGATCAAGGATCCCAAAGGGGTTGATGTATCGAGGTATAATATTTCACTTCATCCCAAAACACATTAATTTCTTCCATAGAGAGATATAAAGGAACAATTTATCACTGACCTCTAACTTTGGTCTCATCACTAATTGTCTGTATGGATTTTTTCTCAAATTTTTGAGGATTTAATATGTTGCGTAATGGTTTAAACATTCTCTATAATGTCTGGAATAAGATCAGTTCCCATCAGATTCTACTAAACAATACTATCCCAACAGGTCGGAATCTCACACCCCTTCCCATACAGATCCCAATAATGTTCCATTTTAATATCTTAAATAAAAATATTATTATATGGGAACTCTATTGGGGGAAGTTGTTATAACCAACAACCTTATAAATCCATTGATCATGATCTCATCATATCCTCAAGAGTTTTAATAGACCTTTCAGACAAATAATCCATCTGAGGATGATAATTAATATTGATGCTCAGTTCTATATCCTATAATTTTTGAAGTCTTCTCCAAAACTTCTATATAAACCTCGAATATGGGTAAATAGAATAGAGAGTGGATCTCCATGTAGTAATACCAATTCCTTTATATATACTTTTGAGGGTTTGTCACAAGAAAAATATTACATGATAGAAATTAATTGTTTCAACATTGCATGATTATGAACTACCACCCATATAATGTTATTTCCTCTAAATTTCTTGGGGATTCCTATAATGAAATCCATGATAAATGTTTCCCATTTTCATATTGGTATAGGCTGTGTTTGAATCATACCCTTATAATTTTACCATTTAGACTTGATATGTTATCATACCAATAATCGATATACAAACCCCATGATATCCCACTTTATGAAATACCATCAAATATTTGTCATCAAATATCTATGTATATTAGTGATTTCAAAATGAATGGAGACGGATGAGCTATGTGCATCATCCGAAAGACACCTATTTTGTTTTTGTTTTTATGGGTGACAGATCCCGGCTCTAAACCATAAAAATCCATCTTTTTAAAAGTTGAACTCTAGAATATTCACAACATTCATCTATAGCTCCTCACCATCTTTATAAGCCTCCTTGATCATCTTAAGAAAGTATGATTGAGTTTTTATTTGATAAAAATAGGATGCATATCATTTTATTATTCATATATCCATCTGATCAATGTCCTTGAATATTGGACCCTTGAAATACTTTTCATGTATAGAGTAGTGGGATCCTTCCTTTTCAATATTCTAATAGATTGAACAATCATAATATATGGTCAGTTCTAATCACCTCTATTGGAATATATTAAGCTCATTTTTTGGGAAAATATACTAGAGGCTTTTATAATCCATATATATGTAACACTATTATATGTAGAGCTAATTCCACAAAATCTTTAATGGTAATATCAAGAAATCCGATTATAGAACATGAGCTTGGTAGTTATTCTCATGGATCTTTAGTTATCAAGAGGAATATTCTATCTCTTTCTCACCTTTCATGAGTACACAACACAATATCATTTTGGATTCATCAATATAGGTCACAAATCTTTCCCCACTAGTGGGTAATGTTTCCTCAGGTGATGTGATAACCTTATTCATCATCAATTTGAAATTTTACTAATATTCATAATTCTAGAAACATTTCACTCTATTAAGAGTTTTCTTGGTTAGGGGTCTTGATAACCATGATAAGTTTCTCAACAATTAGTCTCAATACTTATCAAATTAAAGGAAATTATGGATTTTCATTACACTGGTGGGTGTTTCCCATCCGTCAATCTCCACTGTTTTTTAAGGTTCCAAAAATATCCCTTTTTTGGTGATAATATTCCCTATAAATGTTACCTACTTTAACAAAAATTTATAGTTACTATACTTCACATAAATATTTTCATTCCACAAGGGTTTCAATATTGTTTTCAAATTTCTCTCATGTTCCTCCTTGCATTTTATGTAAATGAGAATATCAATTATAAAAAGTAACATGAATTTATAAAGGTAATCCCTAAGGACTATTTTCATCAATTCCATGATGATTTTTTTTAGAATTAGTGAATCCAAATAGCATCACTATGAAGTTTTAGTTCCCATACCTAATATGAAAAAAAACTTTTGCATGTCCTCCTTCTTACCTTTACAATATAATACTCTGACAAAAGATCCATCGTAGTGAAATATTTAAAACCAAGTAGCTTATAGAACAAATCATCAATCCATGGTATATGATACCTTTTCATTTTGGTGCTCTCGTTGAGCTCACAATAATAAATTCAGAGAAAAATTGACCCATCATTCTTATTGATTTAGATGATCAGTGTAACCTATAATGAAGAACATTAGTGTATAAACCCTTAATTCAAATTAGGTTGTATTTTATTCTTCATCTCATGAAGTTCAACAAAAACTATTCTATATAGAGTCTTGAATATTTGAAAAGATTCATGTATATGCTTTATTGAGAATTAAACCTTCAGTCTAGGAGGATGACTGAGAAATTCTTTGGGAAACACATCAGTGTATTCCCTCATAATGGGCATGTCTTAAAGAATGATTTTTCATTAATCATGACCATTTTATAGAGATATTATTTTTCACATGGAAATCATATCAATGTTAGAGAATTCGTGTGAACAGACCCTCCTGGTCCATTACTTTGTCAAATCCGGATGTTTGAAGTATCTTAGGGACCATCGTTGACTCATTAAAGAGTTTTCCAAATTTTAGGTTGAACTAATGGTGGAATTGATCTGCCAATATTGGAACTGATGGAAATAGGTGGCACTGATCAGCCGAAAATGGAACTGGTTGGCAACGTTGGCACTGATGGGCATATGTGGCACTGGTCGTCCATCATTGGCACTGGTCATCCATCGGTGGCCCTGATGGGAATCAGTTGAACTAATCAGCATTAGTGCCACCCCCAACGGTGCCAGGACCTTGGTATGAGGGTGTCAGTGACTCACCCATCGGTGGGTCATTTCCAGTTTCTCTATGACTTTCCAGTTTCACACTCGTAACGTCTCATTTAACGTAAAAGTGTATTAATACCCCTCTTAATGTGATTTAAGGATGATTTGAAGCCTATAAATGATATTTTAAATCCCCTAAGTGTCATATGACCCTTGAATTACCAAAAAATGTTTCATTTTTGTTGGTGTGACACACTTTACTGTTTGTTCCAGTTTCTACCATTTTAAGAGTTTCACCCCAACTATGTGTTTTCTCTATTTATTGTAAATATATCAACTCACAGTCTTCTATTGTTCTTTGTCCACCGTTTCTAAGTAGAATTATTAAATCTAAATTAATTCCAACATGTTAAATCACCAAGACACATGGTCAAGCCACGATTCAAATTTTAAGTACTTCGAAATGGTCAACCTGATTTTATGATCTAGCCTCTTCTTAAGTCGAGATCCTCTCTTACTTCTTCATTTTTTTCTCTAAGTGCACCTTGAGGCTTCCTCCTGAGAAGAATCACACGCCTGTTCTGGAGTCCTTTCCGCTCATACTTGGAGTACTAATTACAAATTATGTCATCCCCTGCTCTTGGACCAATGATAATACTTTGATCCTTGATCATCCATGTAAGGGTTCTTCCTTCATCTCTCTTTATGGTTCATCATGCGGGGTGGGTATGATGACGTCCCTTCAGGATGTAGATGAAACCAACTACAATGAAGATAATAAACATACTTTTAAATAATGAAGGGTGGGAATGATGATGATGATTTTATATTTTACCATCATTATAATGTTGTGAATTGTATGGGTTCATGACCACTGAAAATATTGTGGGTTGGTGGTCGTTTCTTGTGCACTAACGAATCTCTGTTTTCTGGATAATCTTATGATTAAATGACTGTAACATGTAAACTGATTAATCACTTAAACATGGTTTATTAAATGGATTCCTGATTTAGAAGAAACCTTGTGTGATCACCCCAGTTAACCAAATACAAATAAGACACATAATTAATGGTGTTGGATAAATATGAAAACTCCCTTGCTATGTTCTGGTGATATGCATGGTTGTTCTGTTTGATGTTTGTGGGGTGATGTAGAGGGGGATGAAATCTCTGGTTGAGAGGTTTTTGGTTTGTGAATATGAAGCCATGTGGAGCCGGAGGTAAATTTTCTTGACCTGGTATGTTGGGGCTTGTTTTGGTTCTAGTACTTCTAGGGATCTCCTGGGATCCCATTAGGGAACGATTTTTGGTCCTCACAGATCACATAAACTTGAGATACATCTTATCCCAGCGAGATCTGAACTTGGGATATAAAAGGTGGATAAAGATTATTCAAGGATTCAAATTAAAGATCTTCTACATCATAGAATGTGAAACGTGGTGGCTGATTCCTTGTGCCGGAAGTCGCATAATGATGTGATTCAGGAGTCAGCTGATGTTTGGAAGGAAATAGAGGATTTGGATGCTTTATATTTGGGTATGAGAGTGGATTACGGTAGAGGATTATTTTTTCAGATGATAGTTTAGTCTTCCTTGGTATGACAGGTGGAGGAGTCCAAGTGGGGAGACTTAGAGGCCAATGTGACCCATGATTGTGTTAGCCAGGGTGATGCTTCGGAAGGATGGCCGTAGGATTGTCAGAATCGGATGGTGTTCCATGGGAAGCTGTTTTTCCTAGTGGAAATTTGCGAGGGAGTTCTCGGTTAGTTCCATAAATCACCCATAGCGGTACATACATGTGTCTCCATGATGTACCAGGGATTGATAGGTTAGTTTTGGTGACCTGAAGTAAAGCGGTCAATGGTGGTGTTTTTGGCAAGTTTCCTCATGTGTGAGTAAGATAATACTGAACACCATGTTCTCGATGGTCTTTTTAATCCCTTAGATGTCCCTGAGTGGAAGTGGGATGAAGTTTCAATGGATTTCATCACATGAATACCTAGGGATGAGGGAGTATGTGATGCTATATAGGTAGTGGTGGTCCAATTGACGAAATTAGCTCACTTATTTGCTGTTAAGGAGTAAAGCACAGTGGATGCCTTAGCGTAGAAGTATGTGGGTGAAGTTGTGCGGCTACACGGGGTTCTTAGGACCATTATTTTACATCAGGATACAAGCTTTACTTCATGAGTCTATAAGGTATTACAACTTTCTTTTGGTACCCAGTAATGCCTTAGCATTTCTTTCTACCCTCAGACGGATGGACAGATAGAGAGGACCAACCAGACATTGGAGGATATTCTAAAAGCATGTGTTATGGGATTTTGAGGATCATGAGTATGACACTTTCCCCTTGTGAGGTTTTCCTACAATAATGGATATCACTCCACAATTATCAAGGCTCTATTTGAATCCTTTAATGGAAGACATTTTCATTCACCAGTGTGTTGGACAGAGGTTGGGGAGGTAGGTGTTCTTGGCCCAGAGGTAGTGCAGAGCATGACGGAGAAGGATAAGCTTGACCATGAAAGGATGAAGTTAGATCAAGACTGGCATAAGTCGTATGCTGATCATAGGAGGATACCCTTGGAGTTCGAGGTTGGGGGCCACATGTTCTTAATGGTATCCCCTCATCGTGGGCAATGGAGGTTTTACATGGGGGAGTATGCTTTCTTCTAGGTTCATTGGACCCTTTTGGTGTTGGAATGAGTCGATAATGTGGAATATCAGCTGGAATTACCACCATGGTTAGAGAGGATCCACAATGTCTTTCATGCCTCTTAGCTCTCTCATTATCTACACGATGACTCCCATGTCCTCAACTCGGGAGATTTGGATATTGAGGATGATGTGACGTTCATGGAACGACCATTGAGAATCGAGGATCATAAGGAGAAGGTGTTTTTGGGATGGGCCATTCCCTTGGATCATGTTTTATGGGGGAATGGTGTCCTCGATAAGAGTACATGGGAATTGGAGACACAGAATCATGCCTAGTACCAAGAGTTGTTCTGAGTTTTTCTCTTGTGTTTGTTTGTGCATTTCTTATGATGAAATGTTTGACCTCACATGCTGTATGATAAGTTTTTTCCCCGTTCTCTATTTTTGTGTGAAATCTCTTTATCATGGGGAGGGGAGAACCTAATCCCAAATCAAGATGCATTAGAATGGATGATATTAAACCGATTTAGGTGAGTCAGTGCCGCCCAATGTAGATAGTATCTTGATATGGAGGAAGGAGCTACCTAATCCATGAGTCTGGAAATTTCACTTTTGATGATCGAGTGGTCACTTAGTACTTATATAGTTTTTTAGAAGATAGACAAGAGAGGTGTTTCTGGATTTTTAAATTTCTCCTCCAATTGTCAACACATGGTGTTTTACTCCTGAGAGGTATCTTAAGGGATGGTTGTTCGAACCTCTTTTCATTGGGTTTAGTCTTGAATTCTCAAGGGAATGAATAGTTTTAGATGTATCTGATGTAAGGGACCGGACCCTCCTAGTCCATTAATTTGTCAAATCCTAATGTTTGTGGTGTCCTGGGGACCATCCGGGACTCATTAAAGAGTTTTCCAAATTCCAGATTGAACGAATGGTGGCACCGACTAGAATCGGTGACACCGATCGGACCACGTTGTCACTGATAGACATTAGTGGCACTAATAGGCATTGGTGGAATCAATCGGTAGAGGTGCCCCACCCACTAGTGTTAAGGAATAGGTGCCAAGGTGTCGGTGACTCACCCACTAGTTATTCATTTCCAGTTTCTCCAGGACTTTCTAGTTTCACTCATGTAACATCTCTTTTAACATAAAATTGTTTTAATGCCTCATTTAAAGTAATTTATGTTCATTTTTAAGCATGTAACTAATATTTTAAATCCCATAAGAGTCAGGAGACCATTGATTTTCCAAAACATGTTGCCTTTTTATCGGTTTTACACCCTTTTCGCGTGTTCTAGTTTTCCCAGTTTTTCCAGTTTCACCCCTGTTATGTTTTTTTCACTGTTTAATGTCAATCTATCAAATCACAGCCATCTGATGATCTATATATACCATTTCCAAAGTGAATTATTAAATCATAATAAATTACAACTTGAGAAACCGTCAAGCCACATGGTCATGCCACAATCTGACTATTAAGTACGTCGAAATGGTATCCCTGATTTTAGGATCTAGCATCTCCTTAAGCTGATATCCTCTCTTCCTTATTCCTTTTCATTTATCTAAGTGAACATCAAGAATTCCTCTAGGGAAGAATCATCTTCTTGTGCTGGATCCCTTTCTACTCAGCCTTGGAGTTCTTCTTGCAAGTCGTGTCATCCTCGGCTCATGGACCAATGATAAAATTTAGATCCTTGATCATCCAGGTATGGATTCTTACTTCATCTCTCTTTAATGTGCATCATGTGGGGGGGGGGGTATGATGTCTCTCCCATGGGACGTATATGAAACCAACCTTAACAAAGATAATAAAAATTATTTTAAATAATGAATGGGTGGTACAGATGATGATGTGGTTTTATTTTAACTTTGTTTTTATATTGTGAATTGTATGTGTTCATGGCCACTAACAATATTGGGTGTTGCTGTTCCTTTCTTGTGCACTAATAAAGATATGTTTTTAGGATAATCTTGTGATTGAATGATTGTAACATGGAAACTGATTAATCACATAAACATGGTATATTTAATGGATTCCCTATGGATAAGAACCCTTGTGTGATCACCTCGGTTAACCAAACAAAAATAAGGAACTTAATGAATGGTGTTTGATAAATATGAAAATTCCCTAGCTCTGTTATGGTGATATGCCTGGTTTTTCTAATTGATATTTGTGGGGTGATGTATACTGGAATGGAATCTCTAGTTGAGAGGTTGTTTGATTCTGAATCTAATGCCATGTGAAGATGGTGGTAAATGTTCTGGACCTAGAAAGATGAGAACTTTTTTGGTTTCTATACTTCGAGGGATCTCATGGGATCCCATTTTTATGTTGTTATTTATAAGAGAATCGACAGTGAATGCCTAGACATCTACATAGATATTTTCTTTTAGTTGTTGTTTTGGCTTGTGGTTATCAATGTTAGTTTCCCAATCATGAAGGAATATTTACATGGAATTAGTTGAACATGATAATGAGAATGGGTACAATGGGGAACTGTTTTCAAAAAATTGGTTTTTCTTTGGTTTTGGATGTTGTTTACATGTGCATGTATGGGTAGATACAAGAGTGTTTGTGTGTGAAATGGTTGTTGGTTTCAGAACCCTTAGTTTGGGATGAGTTCTTGATTAACTATATGTATAAAATTTATTTCTTGTGTTTCTTATGCGCACCCCACCCATGTTTAGAACTTCATGTCGAACACCCCCAATTCATGGGGGAGGGTTTTTTCACAACATTCCTATAAGGGGATGGTTATTATCTCCTTTATACTCTCTATTCAAGATATCCAAAAACACTTTAGGTATGGTGTATTTTAGTGGGTTTTTTCATGGATGTGCAAGAAGGTTTGTTTCCAAAGTGTCTTCCAGATGAGGCCTAGGTTTCTGCGAGTAGGAAGTGTGGTTGTGGTGGACGAGGGGTTTTTAGGAGGGATGTTTGGTTGTGGTGGCCCAGGTGATTGTGGACAGGATAAACGTGCTGTTTGGATGACCCATATGGTTGTTTTGGGGCGGAAGTAGGACTAATGTGGGATTTTTGGGAGATGTATGATGATTATGATGTTCTAAATAACTAGTGGGAAAGCGATGTTGGGAACCCAAATATCGATGTGATATTACTATTATTTTACCTGACATGTGTTATTTGAGGAGTGTTCCTTTGCGAGGCTGGGTGGATATTTTTCCTTCCTAGGTGTTCTAGTTACCTCTATTTTTTCTCATGGTGCATTATAATATCACCCCACTTGTGCACAGTAGATTTTGGTTTCCCTAATAAGTATACCTGTAAACTCACCCTACATATATAGAACTATTTTCAGGTTTCCTGGAGAATTTTGAGTACTGTGTTGGATCTTCCTAGCTCAGGCTTTAGGAAAGTTTTTATTACTTCATTTATTTCTTTTGGTACTTTCCTTCATAGTTTTCTTGTACTTTTTATCAGTTTATTTTCAACAAGCATGTGGGGATGGATTTTTAGCTTAACTTTTATCTTTATTATTTGGTGTCGTTTGGACTTACCATCTTATCTCCATGTCTTGTTCTATAAAAAGGGTAATGTATTCCATTTATGTGTGATTCTAAACCCTTGGTGCTAGTTTCCACTCAGGAGCCTACTAAAGGCGGGACTATGGGGGTAATTAACTGTCCTTTACCTTGAATAAAGAATGATAGTGTACCTTGTCATCCTTTCCTTCATCTTGGAGAAGGTAGGTCATAACATGACGGTACTAATGAAGATTCTTCTTCTATATTTTACTTATATATAATAAGAAAGTGATTTGGGATATAAAGGGTTATTTCCTTCACTTGAAACTTTATTTTTGATTTATATAAGGAAAACAAATCCGTACCCAAAAAAGAATAAAATTTCAATAAATGGAGTATCACAATGTTCACTGGTATTTTTATCCCAAATATTATTATAAGTGAGTGTTTATATATAAGGGATTCAATAATTTAATCATTTTCTATTTTAAATTATAGCTCTACTTTCATGTTTTTAAATGGTGTTTCAATAGTTCAACTAAACATGTGAGATATGAAGAAATAAATAGAACTATAATCCTAAAGTTTGTTCACTTTTATTGAGTGAATAAATATAATATCTATAAACCACTTTATTTTAGTTACCCACCTCCATAGTTTTCATGTAATAAGCTTGCCCTATCTCTATAGGCCTTGGTGGCTTCTAACATTGTTTGACATAAAAAACCATTTTCATAGTACATTGATTAGAATAGTTCCCTTGTTCCATTTAGTTAAAATAGGGGAGAATGAGATAATGGATGACCAGAGTATTCCTTTATTCTATCACATTGGTGGGTTTCTCCTACCATCAAACACTAGTTATGTTCCCATACAACCAAGACCAAAATAATTCCATAATTACCTTCAATAAATTTGTAGGGTGCTTCTTTCCACACCATTGATATTTGGGATGTTTAAATTTTATTCCACTTTGGATTTCTCTATTACACATCTATAATTAAACTCTCTGTTATACTTCTTATCCCCATGAGACCATTGAGATTCATTAATCTCTATTTTGACTTTGAGGGGACATTGGATATTTTCCTCATAGATATGAATAATAAAATTTCTAAAGCTTTACGTATACATGACATCATCACACCAAAGAGTTGTTCAACATTACATTCATGGGTTACAATAATGTTAGAGGTTTTTCATGTTAGTATAGTGCAGTTTTCTTCATACATCCATATATATTTGTCTTCCATTTTCATATGGAAAAATAAATTCCTCTCCATTTTAAGTTGGAGTGGGAGAAGAAAATATTTAGCCATTTTTTTTTCAGAATTCTTTCCATACCATTACTCCGATATCTTCCTCAGGTTTCATATATTTTTTAATTTCCACCATCAACTAGTTTCTCCCTCCATGCAATAAATAGTTTTCATGAACTTATATTACACAAATATTTTAATCATAGATTAGATATTTTCAAATGAGGTCATCTATTTCTTGCAATAAATGGATTAAAATATCCACTAAAAGTTCGAGGACTTTATCGCATGAAGATCTCAATTGAAACTTTCTCTTTCTAAGGGGACTTTGGGTGTTCCTTATGATTTATATATCAGTTAAAGAACATGATTCAGTTGAGAAATTATATTCATGATTTCCATTATTCCTACTCCCATTGGGTTTTCCATCTCATTTGGGCAGTCATCACATTGACCCTCACATTGGTTATTTACTTGGTTCCTCCTATTTCTAGCCATTGACTATAATAAAGGGAAAATTAGGTATGAGTATTTTTAAATAGTTAAAAACATAAATGGGAAACCATGAAAGTTAAATATATAACACATAAATGACATATATTATTTAACCTATGAATTTATAGGTTTCAATATAAGTTATAGATGATCTATTTTCTAATATGAAATATTATAGGCCTTTTTGTTCCCTTAATAATGGTTCGTAGTGAGCTTCTGAATTAACTAAAGATTATCCATTGGGATCATCAAATCAGTTGTTCCAAAAGGCCAGTTTTTAATAACTTGTTCATAGTAATTTCAATGGTACATAAAAGGGGTGATAATCGTAAACATTAACAGTGAAGCATGAAATATTATGATAACATAAAGGCAATATGGGAATAAAAAAAATAAACATGGAATCATAAACATAGTTAAAGGATAACCTCCAAGATAACATGACAGAGTGTGATTAGGATAACATCCACTACACTATAAATGAAATATCTTGAGTTAAAAACAATACCCAATGAATTGTATTGCTATATAATTCTTGGCCCACAAGTCACTTTCATATCATGTACATGAAGAAGTGGTCCACATAGATCATTCAATATAGGATGATGTTTCATCAAATTTACTTCCAAATTTTAAGAGTGTGGGATACATTAATGGATGTCCCCAATAAATTATGTCTATATATTTCTAGGTGAATATACTTGGGTGGAAATGGGTATGAGTATTCACAAAACAAAGGTTTGGCATGAAAGATCGCATGATAATTTCCTAAGCATAATATAGGTACTCAATGTTTCATAGGGGGATTAATGACAGTGAAAGTGGTATCTACTCATTTGAACATAATAATGGTATTAATATGAAAATTTAATATCGTATTTTTACATGAAAACTAGGAATAAAAATGGATAAGACAAAGAAGGTTCTTGAATAATGTAGATAAGGAGAGGATCCCTTACTTTTAGAGGGTTATTCAAATAGCGTTGGAAGAGCTTATTGAGTGCTTGGGATAACCTTGTGTGGGTTCTTGAGAGGTAATGTAAGAGTAATGTTGTTATATATAATTTTTTAGTGAATATTAATGGGAGTATTGTTTGGTTTATTAATCAAAACAGAGGTGATTTCATTATGATTTTCCAAACATAGGTTTTTCTATCTATAAAATAAAGTATTCAAAACCAAAAAACATCCCATGGTTTCCTCCAAAGTGAAGTTTTTTCAATTATATTAAAATTTTGAGAAATAGTTTCATTAAAATATTACCCTTGGTGATGTGTAAGTGAATCATTTTCATAGAGTATTGATTTTAAAACCAAAATATATAATATAGGTTATAAAGGATTCATGAACAGTTAATAAAATTAATAAAATAAATTAAAAAACACATTATTTTAAAGAGTAAATCTATTTTGGGTATTGGATAAACTTTATGGCATATATCATAGTGATTTTGGGTCATTATAGTGTCATAATAAATGTTGTATAATTATAAAATATTTAATTTTGACTATAAATATTTATTACCTCCGAAACTTTATGAAAATTAAACATTGTCAAATATTGATGTGCTGATTTAGAAAATATTATTTATTTTATCCAAAAAATTGAAAGTATAAGAATTTACACTTCAAAATAAAAAATCCAAATATATTGAAAATAATGGGTTTTTTACAATAATAATTTTATGATCATTACAAATTTTTTTTTTGACTTTGCATAATTAAATTATCATTTATATTTAATAAAAATTATTTAATTATAAAATTTTATGAAAATATAATTTATTTAAAAAATTCATGAATTAATTAAAAAAGAGTGTCTTGTTTATAATAATAAGTTTCCCAAAAATACAATTTTTATTTCTTAATATCAAAATATAATATTGTTGAATATTATTATTTAATCATTGAGAACTTAATAATTATAATGGATAAATATAATATTTTTTAAATTAATATAAAGTGTAAAAACTAAAACTATTTTGGTCTAGATACATATCCCTTTATTACACTAAATAATTCCATATGGCTAAGGTGTGTGATTGTGATATTTTCTTCAGGTGGTTCGGCGTACATGGTTTGGGTTGTGATAACTATAAGCTAAACATATCCCATAAATGGGTTTGTTCATTATTTAGTTATTGAATATTGGCTTGGGATTGATAGAGGTAAAAGGTTATTGGTTTTATATCCCACATAAGCCCCAATAAATTGACATCACAGGGTATCATCCTATTGGTTGGGGCCATCACTTATTTAATCTATTTAAATTGTACTTTATCATAACCCTTTATATATAGTAGTCATATGATCATTATTAAATGCCTATATTGTCAATGATTGTGACTCTTAAATTCGTTTTAATAATGAATGGATATGAAAATCCAAAATAACCAATGTAGTGAATGTTTTTTCTATAACTACATTACATAATAACAAATTTATTAATTGAAAATGGGGATTTTATTTATAAAGGTTTTGGTCATTATAGGTTCAATGTGAAAACTTTATGCCCAATGGCCCCATTCAAAAATACTGGGAGTCAATTATCCAAGAAAAAAAATATGAGAACCTATAATAGAAGTATTTAAATGCGAATTTTTCTTAGAGTTATTATCCAAGCTTAATGTAACTTGAAATGTCTCAAGAATTTTTTTTCTCTATATCAAGGAGATAGAATGGTTATGGAGTTTGTGAAAAAAAAGTAATATTATTAAATTTTCACCAAAGTCAGAATAGAATGAGAAAATAAATGCTTAGTGGTTTGAAATTTGTCTTTATATTGATATAAAATATCAGGTATTTATCTTGAAGATCCCCACATATGATGAGGTTGTGGATCAAGACCTAATAGTAGAGATTGATTTTGAAGGGATGAATGGAGTTCCTCACATGTCTCATTGTAGTGGTTGTGACCTTTTTGAGAATAAGTTGAAGAATAACGATCTTAGAATAATGGGTATTATTGGCTCAAGGTAACATCTCAATATTCTACAACAGTAGCTTGAGGTGTGGATCTCATATCTGTTATCACTGTGGTGTGTTTGGGAATATGAGTTTCTCAACACAAGATACTCATATGGCTTGCCATTATTGTAAACACCTAGTCCATTTACTGATGTTTATTAAAGCTAGTCCATGTACCTAATGTGGTGTAGTCTATTTAGAACCTATGTTATTTTCTACTACATTAAATACCATTATAGAAGGTGGATGAAAACATTAGGGGTGTAGAGGAAGGACCAACTCATATTTTGGTAATATTAAACTAAGGGAAGAACCTCAGGCTAGTGAAAAAGCTCAGAAAGAAATTGAGATTAGGAAGTTGCCTGTAGTGGGGCAACTCAAATATAGTCTAAGACTAGGATGATGATAGTGAGAGTTACTATACTTATAGTATCGCCTATGGTTATTGATTTATTTGATATTGGTGCTTCTCATTCAATCGTTTCTTCCCAAGATAATGATTTTTGAAACAATAATCCAATATTATGTGATATGTCATGATGATTTAGACACCCCTTGGAATGATAAAGGGAAAATTCTCTCAATGTCCCTTTTTTATTGAATTTATATCAGAAAATAGGGATAGTGTGGGGATTCCCTATCATTGAGATGTATTATTTTTATCTCATCATTAGGATGAATTGGATGGTTTCCTAAATGGGGGGTGTGGGTAGTTATTTGAAAAGGGAGACCTTTACCAATTTAGATGGGATCCTTTCTACATTTCAAGGATATAAAGACTTGAATATGAGCTGGGAAGGATGACCCTTTGCTGAAGAGGGTAGTATATCATGCTAGGTGATATATCTCTTAGTTGATGTTGATTATGGTTATCTTAGAGACAAAATTCCATTGGTCATCATGGTGTCCTTATGGGTGTTTCCATGGGACTTCTTGGGCCTACCCCTAGAAATGGAAGTCGATTTGGTTATCGACTTGGTGCCCATAACCAATCATTTTTCCCTTCCTTCATATCATGTGGAATCCATAGAGAAAAGAATTTGAATATCCAATTAGATGATCAATAATTTTAGGTATTTATATTCCATAGAATATCTCCTTAGGTTGCTCTAGTTTTCATCACTAAGAATGTATATGGGTCACTCCTCTTGTGTATTGATTACCAAAAAATATCTCGCGTGGTGATTAAGAACAAGTACTTCCTTCCTTGTATTGACGACCTCTTCAATCTATTAAAAGGGAAAAGTTTTTTTTCATAATCGTTCCTGGATTTGGGTATCATCATCTCAGATTGCATGAATATAATGTTCAAATGATAGTGTTTAGAATAATTTATATTTATTTCAAGTCCATGATGATTTCATTTAGGTTGACTAATTATATAGTGGTATTTATGGAACTGATGAGGTAATTATTCGACCAGAAACTTGAATCCTTTGAGGTGGTATTTTTGGATGAAATCATGGTATACTCCATGATTGGAAAGCATCAGGAGCATAATTTAAGGATTTTCTTGGGAAACAAGTGTCATCACCAAATTTATGTAACGATATCAAAATGTATCTTATGGATCCAAGAATTAATGTTC